>CM053623.1:232523671-232548674 GCA_028646595.1 Phalanger gymnotis
ACCTTGGACCCCCAGAACCTTTCAGCACTCCAAGATCAGGACCTGGATTCCCACATCTTCCTAGTCTTAGACTGGCCCCTCTCACTTTGGACTTCCTCTACCCACCCTTCTGGGCTCAGAGTCCCTCATTTTTGCTCAGACCACTCCCCAGCTCAGACCACCACCATCCCCAGCCATTGGTGCCCCCCACACACCGTCTTGTACAGCACCCCACACCTTGGACCCTCATCTTCCAGGGCTGGGGGCCCCCCTCAAACCTTCTACATTATTGTCCCCTCCTAGGAGGGCTGGGCCTCAGTGCCACCTTTCTGAGATCCCAGTGCTTCTTAGGAACCTGAAATTAGCAACAGCCTCTTCCAGCTGAATCACCTGGAGCTGCTCTGTCCAAGGTCACCAGCAAGCAGACTGGCTCCGCCTCTCACTCCTCAACATCCACTGCCTCTCCAATTCACAGGGAGGCAAAGAAGCCTGTTAGGCTTAGCTTAGCTCTTAGCTGGTCTCCAGACACTGCAACAGGCCCTGCCCTCGAGGAGCTTCCATTCTGGGAGGGGCAGAGCAGATACTGGGAGCACACAGACTAGGAGTCCCAAGATGATCTGAAGAGGAAGAGAGCTAGCTTTCCCTGGGAGGGTAAACTGGGGCAAAGGAATGGAGGAGGCTAGGGCTAGGTGCAAAAGGTAAGGAAGAAAGGGCGTTCCAAGTCAATCAAGGAGCAATAAGTGAGAAATAAACATTTTCTACACAGTTAATTGCATGAATTTGATTGTGTGAATATTTGTTTCTTCCACACAGAGGAAAGACATCAACCATTAAAAGCAAGCCCTTACCAACACCGATTTAAACATGAAGCAGTAACTTCTAACTACTATCTTACTTTCTCAGAAAGCTGATCGCACCCTCAGGCATCACATTGGATAGAGCACCAGACTTGAAATCAGGAAGATTTGAGTTCAAATGTTGCCTCCAACATTACTATCTGTGTGACCTTGGACATATCACTCTAGGATTGTTGTGAGAATCCAATGAGAGCCATTCCAAACCACGAAGAGCTATATTAATATTATGGTTTCTGTTGTTATAATTACTGCTTAAAACATCAGAACATGAAGCACATTGCAGGACTGCAGAACAGGCATTTCACATCCACTGAAGTGGCCCTTCATTAGCTTCCTCAGGGTTCGTATCGCTTGGTAAACTGGGCTAGGGAGGCGGTCTTCTCCTCCTCATGGTGGTGGTCTTCTCCAAGAAGCAAGTAATAGTTGGAATGGGCACCTCCCTCCTGTAGTGCAACATCAGGAGATCCCAATGTCTCAGACTCAGGAGGTTGCCTCTGAGGTGTCTCAGGATCACTGCTAAGTTGCCTGAACCAAGGCAAAGAAACAAAATGTAGCAGATGAATGGGCGACCCAAGAACCAGGCTCGGGTTACACTAGAGGGTAGCTGCTAGAGTGGCAATATAAGGTTAGTAGCTGTTTCTTTTGGGCTGGTGTCCCTCCCAGGAACTGAGCAGGCAGCTCTTTCTGCCTTGGCAGGCTATCCTGAGTAACAGGCCCACTTTGCCATGGCCAAGTACCTGAGCACAGAGCCCCAGCCACAGAATCCACCAGAAGTGAGCCTGTAGACAGGCTGGGGGTGGGCTCAGCATCATGACACAAAAAAGGGGGGAACAAGCGTGGGCACAAGGGCCAGTGATGGAGGGAACAGCACATTAAGCCCAGGGTAATCAGAAGGGACAATTTCTCAGAGGACTAGTGAGAAGTGAGCTTGGCTCTTCTTTCTTCCCTTGCCTTGTCGAGGGATGCTACCCTCTTTTGGGTCCCCTCACACCCTCTCTACTTCTGTCCTTTTCACTAATTCAGCAATTCAATAACCATTTCCTGGGTGATGACTACATGTTGATTTCATGGAGACCCAAAATGCTACAGGCTCCTCAGTGAGATCAATGGTCTCTCAGAAGAGACCTAGCAATCCACATAGGAAAAACTGAGTGGATGAAGAATGCTTACTGTCCAGACTCTGTCAAAGAGGTGGATTGGGAGCCCACTGAGTTAGGCCAGCTATAGGAATCTCATAGACAGATACTATCAATCTCATCCACTCCCGTGGATTTAGGAGTCAGGAAGACCTAAGTTTCCATCTGGCCTCACACACTTGCTAGCTGTGTGACCCTGGGCAAATCACTTAACCTCTGTTTGCCTCAGTTTCCTCATTGGTAAAATGGGGATAATAATTTCACCTACTGATCCAACCATTCTGGAGAGCAATTTGGAACTGTGCCCAAATGGCTATGCAACTGTGCATACCTTTTGCTCCAGCAATACCACTACTAGGTCTGTATCCCAAAGAGATCATAAAAAAAAGGGAAAGGACTCATATGTACAAAAATATTTATAGCAACTCTTTTTGTGGTGGCAAAGAATTGGAAATTGAGGGGATGCCCATTAGTTGGGGAATGGCTGAATAAATTGTGGTATATGAATGTGATGAAATACTATTGTGCTATAAGAAATGAGGAGCAGATAGACTTCAGAAAAACCTGGAGAGACATATATGAATTGATGCTGAGTGAACCAAGCAGAAGCAGGAGAACACTGTACATAGTAACAGCCACACTGTGCGATGACTGACTCTGATAGACCTAGCTCTTCCCAGCAACGCAAGGATCTAAGACAACTCCAAGAGACTCATGATGGAAAATGCTATCCACAACCAGAGAAAGAACTATCGAGTTTGAGTGCAGATCAAAGCAAACTATTTTCTTTTTCTTTCTGTCTTGTGGTTTTCCCCTTTTGTGCTGATTCTTCTTTCACAACACGACTAATGTGGAAATGTGTTTAATATGATTGTACATGTACACCGTGTATCAGATTGCATGCTGTCTTGGGGAGGGGGCAGCAGAGGGAAGGGGAGAAAATTTGGAGCTCAAAATCTTATAGAAGTGAATGGTGAAAACTAAAAACAAAATTAAAAAAGCATATTATTTTTTCTTTTTTGTTTTTTCTTTCTCATGGTTTTTCTCTTTTGTTCTGATTCTTCTTTCACAACATGACTAATGTGGAAATATGTTTAATATGACTGTACATATACAGCCTATATCAGTTCACATGTTGTCTTGGCAGGGGGAGAGAGGAAGGGGCAAAATTTTAGAACTCAAAATCTTATAAAAGTGAATGTCAAAAACTAAAAATTAATTATTTAATTAAATGAAATAATATGACCTACCTCCCAGGATTGTTGTCAGGATCAAATGAGAATAGTTATCAGGTGCTTTGCACAAAGCCCAGCACATGGCGAATGCTACGTAAATGTTAGCTATTATGACTATTCTCTCCATACAGATGGTTCTCAGATCCATTTCTCTAACCCCAAACTGTCTCCAGTATTATCAACAACTGCCTGTTTGTTGGCCATGTTGAACTGAATGTTCCTTCCCTAGACACCTCGTACTCAACATATCTAAAGCAGAATTCATCATTTTTGTCCCAGAGTACTCCCCTTTTCAGCATTTGTCTATTGGTGTTGAGGGCACCAGCATCCTCCTAGGCACCCAGGCTCACAACCTAGGGGTATTCCTCAACTTCTCCCTCACATTCCCCCCAATGTTGAATCCTATTGTTTCTATCTCCACAATACCTCCTATTGCCAACTCTTATCAATTCTGCCTTTATAGAAAGTAGCAACTAGGTGGCTCAGTGGATAGAGCCATGAGCTTGGAATCAGGAAGACTCATTTCCATGAGTTAAAATCCAACCTGAGACACTTACTAGCTTAGATGTATGATCCTGGGCAATTCACATAACTCTGTTTGCCTCAGTTTCCTTATCTGTCAAAGGAGCTGGAGAAGGAAATGGCAAATCGCTCCAGGATCTTTGCCAAGAAATCCCAAAATGGGGTCTTAAAGAGTGGGACACAAGTGAAATGATTAAATGAACAATAAAGTCTAACTCCTGAATATCCCCCCTTCTCTCCTCTGCAGGCCCTCAGCATCTCACACTTGGACTATTACAATAGCTGCCAGTGGCTCTGCCTACCAAAAGTCTCTCACGGCTCTAGTCCATCCTCCACTCAGCCTTCCTACATTGTGAGGGAACTGGTAGATAGAGAGAATTACAGGAGGCAAAATGGATAATTTTTAAAAACATATTTGAATATATTTTATTTTTTCCCCAATTATATGTTAAAACATTTTTTTTAATTCAAAAAAAATTTTTGAGTCCCAAATTCTCTCCCTCCTTCTCTCCCTCCCTCCCCTCCCCCCTGACAGTAAGCAATCAAACATAGATTATACAGGTGTAATCATGTGAAACATTTCCAAATTAGTCATTTTGTACAGGAAGACTCAAATAAAAGAAAAAGAATAAAAGAAAGAAAGTGAAAAACAGCTTGCTTCAGTCTGGATTCAAGCAATTCAACCAGTTCTTTCTCTGCAGGTGGATACTCCACTTCATCACTAGTCCTTTGGGATTGTCTTGCATCATTGTATTGCTGAGAATATTGAAGTCATTCACAGTTCTTCATCATACAATATTGCTGTTACTGTGACAACCTTGTCCTGGTTCTGTTCACTTCACTTTGTATCAGTTCATGTCAGTTTTTCCAGTTTTTTCTGAACTCATCCTGCTTGTCATTTCTTCCAGAATCATAATCATGCACCACAACTTGTTCAGCCATTCCCCAATTGATGGGCATCCCTTTGATACCCAATTCATAGCCACCACAAAAAGAGCTGCCATAAAATGGATAGTTTTGATTAAAAGGTTTTACAAAAATAAACTCAATGAAGCCAAGATTAGAAGAAAAGAAAAAACTGAAGGAAAATTTTTACAGCAAGTTTTTCCAATAAAGGCCTTGTTTCTCAAATGTATAGAGAACTAAGTCAAATTGATAAGAATACAAGTCATTCCCAACTGATAAGTGGTCAATGGATATAAACAGGTAGTTTTCATATTAAGAAATTGAAACTATCTACAATTGAATAAAAATGCTCTAAGTCACTGCTGATTAGAGAAATGCAACTTAAAACAACTCTGAAGTACTATCTCACATCTATTAGATTGCTTAATATGACAAAAAAAAAAAGGAAATTGACAAATGTCAGAGGGGATGCAGGAAAACTGGGACACTAATGCACTGTGGGTGGAGTTGTGAATTGATACAGCCATTCTGGAGAGCAATTTGGAACTATGCCCAAAGGGCTATAAAACTGTGCATACCCTTTGACCTAGCAATACCAGTTCTAGGCCTGAATCCCAAAGAGACTAAAAAAAAAAAAAAAAGGAAAGGGACCTCCATGTACAAAAATATTGATAGCAGTTCTTTTGTGGTGGCAAAGAGTTGGAAATTGAGGAGATGTCCATCAACTGGGGAATGCCTGAACAAGTTTTGGTGTAAAATTGTAATAGAATAAGAAATGATGAGCGGGATGGTTTCAGAAAAACCTGGAAAGATTTACATGAACTGATATGATGTGAAGTGAGCAGAACCAGGAGAACACTGTACACAGTAGCAGTGATATTTTACATGGATCAACCGTGAGTGATTTAGCTATACTCAGAAATACAATGATCCAAGACAATTCCAAAAGATTCATGATGAAAATGCCGTCTACCTCCAGAGAAAGACCTGATGGGCTCTGAGTGTAGACTAAAGCATATTTTTTAACTTTCTTTATTTTTCTTGGTGTTTTTGTTGGGAGAATTTTTTTTTTTACAACATGACTAATTCAGAAATATGTTTTGCATGACTTCACATGCATAATCTATATCAAATTGCTTGCCTTCTCTATGAGGGGGGAGAAAAGGGAGGAAAGGAAAGAATTTGGAACTCAAAATTAAAAAAAAACCAAAGGTTAAAAATTGTTTTTTACTTGTAATTGGAAAAAATAAAAGATTAAAAATGAGGGGCCCATTGGATCAAATAAAATGCTATTTTTCTACAAGGACCTTTGCAAACTTTAAAGCATCTTATGGATACTGGCTCTTAGTATTAAGCACATGTAATCTCCCCCTCAGCCTTGCCACGTGACCAGTTCATCTCATTCAAATATGCATTTCCTTATTGGCATCCTTTACTCTAGTACTTCTCCGGAGTTCCTTGTTTCTTTATTCTCTAGGCCTGTGTCACCAACTGCCTACGAAGCATCTTCAACTGGATACCCCGTGTTGTTGTGGTTACAATCGTGTCCTACTGTTTGGGATCCCATCTGGGATTTTCTTGGCAAAGACATTAGAGTGGTTTGGCATTTGCAAACAAGGTGAAGTGACTTGCCCAGTGTCACACAGCTAGTGAGTGTCTGAGCTTGGATCTGAACTCAGGTCTTTCTGACTCCAGACCCAGTGCTCTGTGCACTCTGGCACCACCTAGCTGCCTCTCAGTAAACTCTAGTGGTTCCCTATTACTGCTAGACTCAAATACAAATATCTGTTATTTAAGACCCTTAACAACGGGACACCGATATCTTTAGTCTCCGTTATTCCCCCTCCCTTACTCTGCAGTCTAGCCAAGCTGGTCTTCTTACTGCTCCTCACACATGCAAACCCCTGCCTCACCTCAGTGTCTTCACAGAGCTATCTCCCAGGACTGGAACGTTCTCCTCTTGGCACCCCAGCATCCTTCAGTGCTCAGCCCATATGCCACCTTCTAACATGAGTCTTTTCTTGATGCCCCTGGTACTTTCCCCTCCCTAAAGAATAACAATGTATAAATATATATAAATGTATAATAAATATATAAATGTTACATTGGTGAGGAAATGCTATTTTTCATTAATGTATCCATTTTGTATACATTGTATACATTTGTAAACGCTTATATATGTACTTCTTGGCTTCATTGATACAATGAAAACATTCTGAGAGCAGGAACTATATCATTTTTGCTTTTGTAACCCCAATGCCAAGCAACCAGCAAGTGTCTAATAAATGCTTGTTGAATGAATGATTGATTGGTTATTTGTTATGTGTGGCCATCTGCTGCAGCTTCCTTGTCCCTCTCCATTGCCCTCATGTAGATTGTTGCTTGTTGGTGTTCAGTCATTTCAGTTGTATGTGACTCCTCATGACCCCATTTGGGGTTTTTTTTTTGGCAGAGATACTGCAGTGGTTTGCCATTTCCTTCCACATTTTACAGGTGGGTAAACTGAGGCAGACACGGTGAAGTGGCTTGCTGAGGGCCATATAGCTAGTAAGTGTCTGAGGCTGGATTTGAAATCAGGTTCTCCTGACTCCAGGTCTGGTGCTCTATTCACTGCACTACCCGGCTGCCCCCAATAGTTACTGCTTCCTATAGATACTCAGTTTCAGGGGCAGCTACATGATGCAGCTGGTGTCCTGCAGTCAGGAGGACTTGAGTTCAAATGTGACCTCAGACACCGGACACTTACTAGCTATGTGACCTTGGGCAAGTCACTTAACCCCAATTGCCTTCCCCCTCCAAATAAAATAAAATAAAATAAAATAAAATAAAGATACCATGTTTTAATTCTTCAGAGACTCAGCATTCTGTGACTAATAACAAAAAAGCAACACTGCTGGTATATGTATTAAAAAGCTAGGCCTCTTTTCAGGATGAGATTTGGGGTCATTCAAGCCTTTGCAATCTTCTAAAGGCAATTCAGCCTACTGCCATCTCTCTGCTTAATGGTGGTCCCAAATCATTGCTCTCTTTCTCTAAATTTATACATACATATATGTTACATGTATGACAGCTAGGGGGCGGCATAATGCATAGAGAGCCAGGCCTAGACTCACCCATCTTCCTGAGTTCAAATCTAGCCTCAGACACTTACTAGCTGTGTGACCCTGGGCAACTCACTTCTCCCTGTTTGCCTCAGTTTCCTCATCTGTAAAATGACCTGGAGAAGGAAAGAGCAAGCCACTCTAGTATCTCTGCCAAGAAAATCCCAAACAGGGTCACAGAGTTGGACGCGACTGAGCAACAAAAATGATAACATTACACGTACTTAATATTTATGCATCAATCTATCTATATGCTGATAGACACTCTCTAGGTTATCCTTCTAACTTCAGCATGACATCAGCTTCCAACAGAAACCCCTGGAGGATCTCGCCATGCACAGGGAATCCCTGTTCCACTTGGACTAATGATAGCTAGAATTCCGGTGGCCTTTTAAGGTTTGCAAAGCACTTTACCTATATCACCTCATTTGATCCTCAGAACAGCGCTGGGAGGCAAATGGTCTTGTTATCACCATTCTCCAGATGGAAAAACTGAGATCCAGAGAAGTGAAGTTACTTGCCCAGGATCCCATAGTCAGTCAGAGTCTGAGGCTGGATTTGAATTCAGGTCTTCCTGGTTTCAGGGCCAGCTCTCTTTATACCTCATTTCCCAGCTGCCTCTGCCCTGGATGTTCTCCAAGACAGTAACAGCCACCTTTGGCAAGCATACTTCATTCTGTTTGATGTGTCACCTGTTATTAATGATTAGAGAGTCACCGAACAAGGTTATCTCTGTTGTAGTTTTCAAGGAGTCTTACATAATTTTGATGCATGCACAGGAGATATCTCACTGGAATAGAGTCTTTGGGTGGCATTTTGCTTTGCCAAATCAAAGGCTTTTTAAATAGCCAGGAGACAATAAACATCATGGCTTCTTGTGTTCTCTATCTACCACTTTCAGTCAATCACGTGACCGAAAGATGTGGGCAGCTCTGGAACAACCCTTGAAGAATCCTGCTGATTCCTTTCAGAGGCTCTTATCAAAGATGCCCATGAGGCATGGGCACAATATTCTTATGTAAGGGAGGGAGTTCTCTGTCCCACCTCAGCTGCAAATGTCAAGACAGGAAGTGAACTATAAGAACTTTGCAAAATAAAACCTGTGTTACATTAGGTCATTAAGTATATTTGGACAGATGAAAGAATGTCAATTTCTGCATTGTTTGTGAAGTGTGTCACGTTGATTTTTGTGAGACTAGCACATGGCACCAGGGAAAGTACTCAGAAAGGCAACACTTGAACCTTCCCAAGTCTCTAGAGAACTATCCAGAATTTGAAACTATGGGCATTGCCAATAGCATCCCAATTGATTTGTTGGGGACAGGAAATATTTTAACTGAGGGGTGGGAACAATGCAAGGGAGAGGATTTCCTTCTACATACCAATTGAGATAGTTTCAGAATGCCCAGAAGTAATTAGAAATGGCTCAAATAATAGATTAGTGATAAACTAAATAAAACTGTTTCAGGCAGACTGGTGCCTTAACACAGAGTGCAGCAGTGACATTAATATTTTTTCTTCTACATGCTGAAGGAAGGAAGCAGCTCCAGGGAACTAGTCCTGGAAGTCAAGAATCACCTATGGAGAGGAGCAAACCCTGGGAGCCCAGCTGAGCAACCTACACAACAGAGAACACACCCAAGGGAAGCTGTGTGAAGACTCCGCAAAGAACACCAGGTATTGTGTGTCCTACATCTGTGCTTCATTACCATTGTACTCTCATTGACTCTACTCTTTCCATGGATACTGTATGGGAAATTCACCTCCAGTTTATGAGGTGATGTTTTCTGTACCTATTTTTCTTGCCATCCATCTTAGCAAATGAGTTTACTAAAGTCTGGTTAAGTTAACTGACTGATTAGAAATATGAAGTACACTGATAGGGGCCCATGAGCTACAATGGGAAGAGTAGCCACTCATAGGATTACACCTAGAATCGAAGGTAGCAGCTTCCCTCTGGGTGTCCAAACTATAAATATGAAGGCAAGTTGAGGGAGTGATCCAAAGGGGTGTGTGTGTGTGTGTGTGTGTATGAAAATAAACATATAGGTCAGCAGTTACTGGTTTCCTCTTGGTCACTTTTTAAAAGATTGATAAGGTAGGTCTGAGATTTTTCCCTCCTTCAGATACCTTGAGAATTAAATCCTTCAACACTTTCACAGTGGTGTTGCCTCCAGCTTTGATCTACTCTGCTAGTTCGGGAGGACTAACACCTCTGCTATGAGGGCTTGCCAACACCTCCCCTCCCAGTTCTCACTGGTGGCTCCAAGATGCTATAGCATGTGAAGCAGCCACACTCCAGTAAAACTGTCTTGTCAGACGGGCTAAACCACGCTGAGGGTAACCAACAGGCCTCAAGGCTGTGTTAAGGAGATGTCTACTCCAAGCATGTGAAGACTTCTGTGCAATGGGAAGATGAGAACAATTTGTCTCAACAGTCAGTAAGATGATGGAAGCAGGTGATGTGGAGTGCTTACAGCTGGGTCAGATATAGAAGATGACAAGGTCATCCACGGATGCCAGGCCATTGACAGTCATGTTTACTTTTATCCTGCCATTGGATTTCTGTGACTCCAGAAGAGAATGAGCCTGATAACTCCATGCAACTCTGCCTCACTTAACTCCAATCCATGCAAAAATCAAGAGATCACCCTACGATGTCATCAGTCTTTGAAAAGGAAGGGTGAACAACTGTATGTACAAGTGGGCTTGTCCAGTTGTTTCCCTCACCTTTACTCTCTTATAGTGCCATTTGTTTGCTACTGTCAGATAAAATGGCAGTGATCACCAGCTCCACCTGGCCCCTTTCAGTCTTGGTGCAGGGTAAGACTTTCATGGGCGCAAGACATGTATGATGGCAGTGGAAAGGAGCTGAAAAGCTTTTTCTAATCCTAAATGAGATAAAAGAATGAGATAGAGAAGAGAGTAGCAAGACAGAAACAGAGTCATTCTGAAGGCAGACAAAATATCTCAAGGCCTCTCCAATTAGTAGGCTTAACACAGCCAGTTATGCTTGGGCTATGAACTAAAGGAGCTGATAGACCCACTCCCCCTATGGGCCAGAAAGAGCATAACTACTAAAAACCAACAGATGGCAGCAGAGAGCAACAGCTCACCGGGCTTATCCGTCAAGACACTCAGAAGGAAAAACAGATCAACAGAGGACCCCAGCTCAGTGGAGACAATAGCTGATTTAATGCCATTTCACCATCGTAAAAATAAGCAGTAGGCTCATAGGCATGAGCTGCCCAGTCGATGCACCTTCTGGTCACCTGGGCTTTCTGCATGTACTCCCTCTCCCACTGGCCACTTTATATGTCAAGAGAGCTTTCTAGTGCCTTGTTTTGCTGTTCTACTTCATGAAATGGATTGCTTTGAATCGTGTATTTAGGAGACAAATTAGTTTTTGATTCTGATCAAATTTTGAGTGGGTGTTTACCCATAAATAACACAGACCTATGCCTCGAATAGTTTCAGGGGACTCTGGGAGCTATAGTAGACTTCATGAAGGATAAGGCTGGAGAGAGAGATCATGGCCATATTGTGGAGTTATTTTGACACCGGGTCAAGCAGTTTTATTTTATCTTAGAAGCAATAGGAAGTTGCTAGAGATTTTTGAGGAGGAGCGTAATGTCATCAGATCTGAGCTTTGGGAAGCAAATATTTGCATCTGCATGGAAGGTGAATTAGAGAGGGTAGATACAAGAGGGAAAGGTGAACTGGGCTGGCGGTCATGGGAGTAGAGAGAAAGGTAGAGGCATTGGGAGAGAGGTTGTGAAGAGAGCTTCTACCAGACTGGGCGACTGATTGGATTTGTGGGAGAAGAGTGGACGATGACCGGACCCAGGTGGCTGGAAGGATGCTAATGCCCTTAGCAGAAATCGGGATATTTAGAAGTGAGATGGCTTCAGCAGGAGAGAGAGTGAGGTCCACTTTGGGGCTTTTTAATTTTTAATTTTGAGATGTCCTCTGAGGCATCGAGAAGAGACATGCAAAAGGCAGTCATAAATGCCAAATGGAATGGCCTTTCTGGGTCTTCAGCCTTCTTGACCTCTGTGCAGCTTTAAACACTGCTGACTCTCCCCTCTTCCCAAGCATTTGCCTCCCTCAGCTTCCTGATCACATTCTTCAGCTTCCGGGGTTACATTCTTTTCTGGTTTTCCCCACCCCTATCTGATCACTCCTGTTACCGATTACTCAGTAATTACTTCACTTTATTATCGTATCTGCTAAGCATGAGTGGGAAGGCAATGAGCATTTATCAAGCACCTACTATGTGCCAGGCACCATGCTAAGAACTTTTACAAATATAATTTCATTTAATCCTCACAACGACCATGGGAAGTAGGTGCTGTTATTATCCCCACTTTACAATTGAGTAAACTGAGTCAGGCAGCACTTAAGTGACAGGTACAGGGTCATATAGCTAGGAAATGTCTGAGGCTGGATTTGAACTCAGATCTTCCTGACTCCAGGTCCGTGTTCTATCCACTTAGCCCCACTTTCCTCAGATCTCCTTTCTTCTCTAGCCATACTGTTTTGGTAACTTCATCAGCTTCCGTGGGTCCCCTACCCTTTCTATGGAGATGACATCCCACCCCAAGCTGGCTCCCGAGCTCCAGTCTTCCATTTGTATCTGCCTCCTGGCCAGCTCCACCTGCACGTTGGTGCGCTCAAACTCCAAATGTCCCAAACTGAACTCATCATCCTTCCCCCTTCTTTCTCCTACATAACACCATGTTTTCAGACACCCAGGCTCCTCCACTTCCCTCTCCCTCATCCTTCAATTCCAGCCATCTGCTAAATCTTGTTAATTCTCTCTTCATAACATCCCTTGAGAACATCCTCTTCTTTCCATTCAGTCAGCTATATGCCTTTATCACTTCTCACCTGGACCATGGCAACAATCCCTGAATCATTCCCAGTTTCTTTTCTTTCAAATCCATCCTCCATGAGGCTGCCAAAATCATCTTCCTAGGGCACATCTGACCATGTTAGTTCCCTGCTCAAGAAGCTCCCATGGCTCCCTCTTGCCTCTAAGAGAAAATACAACTTTACCATTTGGCATCAGCATGCTGGCTTTAGCCTACCTTTCCAGGCTGATTTCACACTGATTCTTCTTCATGCACTTTCTCTTCTGCTCCACGCCCCTTGTTGTTCCCATACTGACCTCCCACCTCCACACCTTTGCCCATGCTATAATCCTTAGTCTTCACGTAAAGCTCAGCTTCAGGGCCATCTGCTTCAGGTCACCTGTTCTGATAAGCCCAGTGTTCTTCTTTACCACCTTGACAGCTAGGTGGTGCTGTGCATAGAGTGGTGGGGCTGGACTCAGGAAGACCTGAGTTCAAATCCAGCCTCAGACACTTATGAGCTATGTTACCCTAGGCAAGTCACTTAGCCTGCCTGCCTCAGTTTCTTTAATTGCAAAATGGGGATAATTATAGCACCCGCCACCCAGGGTGGTTGTGAGAATCAAAATTTATAAAACGCTTAGCATAATGCTTGGCACATAGGAGATGCTTCATAAATGCTTGTTTCCTCCCTTCCTGTGAAACCACTTTACATGGACTTATTTGTTTCATTATATTCTCTTAGGGGAATGTCAATTCCTTCAGTACAAGGACTATTTTAAAAAATGTGTATTCCCAGTGCCTGGTGTGCTGATTTGCACTTATTAAGTGTGTAATAAATGCTTGATAATTGAGTTGAAGGTAGGACTGAAGGTTAGGAGTAAGATCAGGGATAGACATACACTCACACACACTCACATGCACACATTCTCACACACACACTCAGCCTCTCAGCGCACACAGACGCATACACATTTGGAACACATCTAGGGAGAAATGATATTTGAACTCATGGGAGCAGAGGCAGTTAGCAAGGAGATGGTGCCCATTGAGGCTTCTAGAGCACACCCTCAGTAACAGAATAAGACTTGGTAGGTGACCCAAGAAAGAAGAGTGGGAAGCAGATGGAGGAGGCCCAGAAGAAAGCAGGACATGGCAGTCAAAGGAGGGAGAGAATCCAGATGAGAAGGTGGCCAATCGTGTCCAAAATTGTCCAGGTCAGAGATGATGAGGGCTAAGTGGAGACCATATGACTTCTTTTGTTATTGTTGCTATTATGGTTGGGGTTTTAATGTTCATTTTATTCTATTTTATTCCAAACTTAACAAATACCAAATAAAACTTACAATCGTGTACACATTGGAGAAAAGAAAACTACAAATGACCTTTTCTTAAGTAGCCGCATGTGTGTGCACACGTGCGTGCATGCATGTGTGTGTGTGTGTATGTGTGTGTGTACTCACTCTCCCAGACTCTGGCTGCTACAGCTGCCACTCAGGATTCTAGGGGGTGACTAGCACCCCACTTCTTTTTAACCACTTAACATCAGTCAGCTTTTGCAAAGAGATGGGTCCAAAGTACAACTATTTCCCACAAGCTCTAGGGGCATCATCTCCCCCACCCTCCGCCCCCACTGCCTCCTGAGGTAGAGGAGGGGATTAGATTCATGGATCAGCCCAGCTCCTGCACAGCATTGGTCCCATCACATTTACATCCAAACACAAGGAGGACAGCTGGGTGAGGGCTCCTGCTGGGCTGGGTGCTCCTAAGAGTGCTGACTCCCGAAGATGCCTCTTTGCTCCTCAGGACATCGATGCTGTTCTGGATGCAAAACCAAAGCCTGGATCCTGACTCCTGGATTCTCAGAATTCACTTTCCTCATCCGTGAAACTCCCAAGGTGGGAGTACCCTCTCTTCACTTAGAAGAGAAAATAGCAGATGAAAAAGCCAAGGTCCAAGCCCTGCTTTTCTGGGCCTTGCGGCTACGAAGGAATAGAAGACCCTAAGACCTTTGTCCTCACTGTATGACCTCTTCCTGGACAACATGAGACAAAGAATTCCCAAGCTTCCCCAGATTTGAAAAGAGGAAGGGGAGATGTTGGCAGGCCTTTCTACAAAACCTCCAAAGGTGATCATAGAACCTCCCTTGGAGGGGAGCCAATTCTCACTGTTAAACCAATGATGGACCATTGACCAAGAGCCACAGTCTCTCCAAGGCCTGTTCCTCCTGGAAGCAAGCTCCCTGGGGTTCTCCATGTGGAGAAGGTGTAGCAGCTGAGGAAGATGATGGAGCCTGCACATGTACCAGACCCCCATAGCTCTTAGAACTTGCTTTTAAGCCTATAAATGAACTCCACATGTAATTTCCAGGCTGCCCTTCTTGTCTGTGATTTCTTCTAAGCACCTCCTTCTTAACAGTTCAACTGGGAAAGAGCCTTAAGTTGAGTTGTCATGGGAGACCAGCTTGTGAGGGGCTCACCTGACTACCTCTTGGTGCCCCCAAGCCACCACCAGAAAAACAGTATTCAGAGCTAGCTGTGAGCCTGGATCTGCACTGGGAAAAGGTGTTTCAGCACAAGGGTTCTCTACTCCAGTAGAACAGAAAAGCAGTTCTAAAGTGTTCCTGTGAACCCAGCCCTGAGAGGCTGTTGGAAGAAAGACTGGAGTTATTCTATCTGGCAGAATGCCTCAAGTGGAACTTGAAGTCAGTCAACAAGCCTTTATTAAACATACTCTACTAAGCCCTGGAAGAGAAGAAAAGGGAAATCGCAGTCCCTACCCTCAAGGGACATTCTGAAGGGGGAGACAACAGGAAAACAACCATGTACATAAGATACCTAGAATGTAAATGAGAAGGAATGTCAGGGAGGCGGGAGCAGTTGGGTAGGTGAGAGCAGGAAAAGGAGCCTGGAAAGGCCTCGTGCAGCAGCTGGGATCTCAGCTGAGCTTGAAGGAAGCCTAGAAGGTAGAGGTGAAGAGGGAAGCATCCCAGCCATGCGGGACAGCCAGGGCAAAGGCAGGAAATGCATGGAAGTGGGAGGGGCAAAGACCTCATTGGCCACAAAGGGGTCCTTTGGAAGGGAGCTGAGAGGCAAACTGACCAGTAAGTTGGGGGTTTAGGACTCGGGAGGATTGAGCTGGGAGAAGAAGAGAGTACAGAGGAGTAAGAGGGTTTTCTAAATGATCGAGATTAGGGAAACAACAGTTAGGTGTTTGCTAGCCATAGCATAGGCAGGCACCCTTGGCTGAAGCCTCCACTTCTAGGTTGGTGAAACAACCAATAGATTTCTGTTCATTGAAAAACTAAAAGTTTTTGTATTGCAATTTATTTAATATCCTTTCACTTTTCACAATGGCGTGATCACGAAAAAAGCCCAGAACCCACCTGCAGTACATCAAGGTAGAGAAGAAATCTAATTTGCTAAGAGCCCACCAGAAGATCTGTACCAAAATCATGATGTGCTGACCCAGAGATCTGGGAGGCACCTTGTCCATGGGAAGCTGTGTATGGGGCAGTGGGAAGGGTGTTGACCTTGGAGTCATGGGACAGGAGCTCAAATACTATGAAAAAATTAAAGAACATTAAAAGAAATAATTTAAACAACTTTGCAAAACATTGCAGAGATGAATGGTAGAAATCCACCAGCATGGAAGCTGTAGAAAAGAAACTGGAGCTGCATTGGCTTGAGGCTGAAGTCAGATCACACCAAAAACATTTATAGATTAAACTGAAAAGACAACAAATAGACCCAAATCGGCTACATGTCCCAGAATTCTATAGGGAGCAGTGATAGCAGTACTTCCCCATCAAGCACCATAGTCCCCAGTATATGCTATTTAAGGAAGTGGAAATGGTCCTTGGGAAGAGGAGGACAGTGAAGCTGAAAAGGGACGATTTGAAAAGCTCCAAGGGATTGGTGTTGTTCATTCTAGAAGAGAACCAATGACATGAGGAAGGTCACATCTTGACTTGCAAGTGAATTGGATTTAAGTGAGGCAGGGCTGTGCAAAGTCACCAGCCTCACTCTCTCCTCCAGAGTCATTGGAGTCTAGAGGCAAGACATAGGTCAGGATGACTGGTGATGATCCCATGAAGGAGGAGACTTGGGCCTTCTAAGCTCAGGTCTTTCCCACATCTCAGCTTATATGAGACAACACCCATTTAGTGATTTAAGGCTAGGTAAGAATTGAGGCAAAAGATGGCCTAGTTCATCTACTTGAAAGAATCAATCTGGGAGGGAAAGACCCTGAGAGATTCTGGCCAGAACAGAAATTGCTATTTATACTCACTCTGAGCCATCAAAAACTCAATAATAAGCAAGTGAGGCTCTGGCTGGAACTAGTTGGCCGATCAGAACTGGAGCGATTTGGGTTTAAAGGCACCGTCAAGTAGCTCCATTTGAATCCAGAGATATCTCATAGAGCAGACAATAGCAAGTGACCAGTAAAGACCATGGGGAGTACCTCCAGAAAAGACCATCAAGAAGTCACCATCAGGTCAGACCCTCTCCCCTCTGTTGTACTCTCTGTACAAAGGCCAGGTGAGTGCCTTCATCTGCTATTCCCATCTTTAACAGCCTCCTGCATGTCACCATTATCCCAACATTCAAGGCCTTCTACCATCTTGCCCAAGTCCTAGTGAAGAGGTGGGACTGGTAGGAGCAAAAGGTTCGGGGTAGGAGATGGTGGGAGCGCTAGCCAGGCCAGTCTCTTCATCATCCTTGGGCATCCTTCTTCTGTGCCTTATTGAAGTGGTTCTCCCTGCTTTCTGCCTGCCTAAATTCTATACATCTCCCAAAGCCCACCTCTTCCAGGAAGTTTTCTGTGACCGTGAAAGCCCCCAGAGGTATCCTGAGCTACCACCGTGTAAAGCCTTGGGCCAAGATCTGTGGACTAAGGGCTCAGGCATTTTTCAACTATCTTTTTTTCCCTGTGTAGATGGTGAGACTAAACTCTTGTAGGGCATCTGCAGGGCGCTGGAAAGATACTTGATAAGTGTGAGTAGACTGAAACCCATTGTCAACCAGGAATTTTGTAAGTGAAGTAAAGAATGCCATCAGTAGAGTATATGGACAGTAAAAGAGGTGGGCTGGTCACTCCCCTGCTCAAGGAGCTTCGGTGCCTCCCTACTGCCTATCAATAAAAACAATCTGGCCCCTGACTACCAGGCAAGATTCTATGGCACACTAGTAAAGGGCTGTTGTATGGGCACTTAGAAAGGACAAGAACACTCCCTAAGAGCCAGCACAGGGTCATCAAGAACAGGTCATGGCAAATTCATCTCATCGTCTCTATAGATGGAGTTACTAGGCTGGAAAAACTGGCCAGTGCCACAGACTCACGAATCTTGGATTTTATCAAAGCGTTAAAAAGCCTCCCAGGATAACCTTGGCACCTAAATGGAGAAGGGGTCTGCTGACTGATGATAAGACAATTAGATAGAGTCTTCGCCTGCTTAAGTGGATTATAGCCGACCTGGAAATAGGTCTCTAGTAGAGTGTCCCAGGTATCTGTCTTTGGCCCTTTGCTAAGATTACCTGAGTGAAGCCAAAGGGCTCTCAGAGGCCTTCCCACACCTGCAGTAAATGTGATTTTTAAAATATATTGCTGGATAGGACTCTACTGTGGCATCACTTAGGCTAAGTTGTCCTAGTAACTATAACCACATAAACAATGGCAGGCAGCCTGTACTTTTCCTCTGACCCTGTGACAAACATGTAAATGATCAAGGCTCCTGATGGGTGGAGGCTCCCAACCTGCAGTAGCTAACCCAGTCCTCAGTTGCTACCTCAAATGCTCTTGCACTTTCTGGTCCTGAGTAGGAAATGCCCCCACTGTGTCTGATAAATGAGTGCCTTGGAGAATTTCCCCTCCATACCTGAGTCCAATGAGAAATGACCCCTCTCATATAGAGCATTGATTACCCGTTCTTGTTCAAGCTCATCTTTAAAGCGTAAGATCTTCCTGCTCAGAGCCCACTCTGAGCACGTCTCCCTCCCTCACATGAGTGACCCTGGCCCTGGATGTCTGTGTCCAAACCCCTATCTGTGTCACCACGGAGCATGTGCTTCTATGTCTTGGCGGGGCACTTGCTGTGCAGTGGAGTAATAAAGTCCATGCTTGTACTGGCAAGTACCAATTTTCTGCCAATCCTTGAACCTGGGTCTTTGCTCTAACCCGAGCTGTGAGGACAAGTAAGGCAGACACACAAGTGGACAATGAGGTGGTCCCAGAATGGGGTAGAAAGAGAGTGAGGGCTGGCCGGCACTTGGGAAATTGAGACATGCTGTTCTGGACTGCAAGCTGCACCATCATCTTGGCTAGCACTGATAAAGCTCTTTAATATCCACAGAGAATGTTACAAATATTGCCTTGTTTGATCCTCACAACGACCCTGTGAAGTAGGTGCTACCATGATCCCAATTTTACAGTTGAGGAAAGTGAAGCAGACAGGGGGTAAGTGACTTGCCCAAGGTCACAGGGCTAGTGTCTGAGGCCAGATTGACACCCAGATCTCCTTGACTCTAGGCCCAGGGATTGATCCACTGTGGCACCTTCTCGCTATCTCTATGGATTATCTAGAAGAAAGCCAACTGGCTGTGGTCCAACCAAGCCTCACGGGCTGGCGATCTTCATCTGTTCTTCTTCATCAATTTGGCGATAATTCGAGTATCATTATTATGCTTGTTAATTTTTAAAAATTTATTTTGTTAAATATTTCCCAATTATGTGTAAATATTTTTAACATTCATTTTTTAAAATTGTGAGTTCCAATTTCTTTCTTCCCCCTTTTCAGAAGGCAAACAACTTGCTATTGATTATACAGGTAAGTCACGTAAAATATATTTCCATATTAACCATGCTGCATGCCATTGTTATAGTGTTAATAAATAATATAGTAATATAGCATACAGTAACTAGTAATCAGTATATAGTAGCTTAACTAGTTAGAATATAGTAATGTATATCGTAATCTACTTGGCACATAGTAAGTAATAGTATAGAGTAACAGGTATATTGTGGTTAGTGTAGAATATGTCAGTATCTGGTGTTACTGATTCTGATCACCTTCTGGAGAATCCGCCAGGGCATGGGCGAGAGCTTCCCTCCAACCCAGGCTGATGACCGCCCTTCCTCCTTCCTCCCACCACTTAGGACCCGCCGCTTTGCACCACAACTGTTCACTTCCTTGTGGTGAACTCCTCAAATGCAAGGCCATTACCAGGCTCATCTTTGTCTCCTTAGCACCCGGAGTAGGTCTGACACGAAGCAGGCACTCAGTGACCACAATGGCTGGCTAGCTGGACGATTGTCCCCAAAATGCCTGCTGGATATAAGGAAACTGTGCCACATCAGATGATGACTTATATGAGAGAAGGGGTAAAAAGACTTTTTATGGGGGGGTAGGTGCTATTATCTTACCCATTTTACAGATGAGGAGACTGAGGATGAGAGATGTGAAGTGACTTAACCTGAGTTCATATCTGTGGCTATAATAATAGTACCTACCTCATGGAGATTCAAATAAGATAACATGTGTAAAGTGCTAAACGAATGCTAGTTTGCAAAGTACTTTCAACAAACTTTCTCAAACTCTCCCTGTCCCTCCCCTTCCTCCTCTTCCTCCTCCTTCTCTCTCTGTCTCTGTCTTTGTCTCTCTGTCTCTGTCTCTCTCTCAAACACATACACACACAAACACACACACAGAGTCTGCAGCAAGATTGGAACTCAGGTCTTCCTTACAGTCTAATACTCCACTGTGCCACTCAGCTGCCTACTTTTAAAATGTTATCATTATTCTTCATTCTTCATAAAGGTTGATTGAATTGGGTTGGGTTGGGTCTTCTCTGCAGGACCTATGGAAAGGTGTGGACAGAAGCATCCAGGACCATCTCAAGACCTTCTGCCTCCACGGCTAGGGGTGAGGCCTGGCAGCATCTGTCTTTCCTCTGCTGGGGGTGGGGTGGTGGGGGATGGGCAGACAGGCACTCAATGACGTCCTTTATATGATTTTTCAGGACACTCTGGAAGTGTCACACCTATCCTGGAGCTCTCGAATCCAGTAGCTTGGATTTCTAGAGTTTATTTGTGGACACCTGAAGAAGGCAGTCTCCTTCTTCAAGTATGGGCGATCCCTAAGGGCAAGTCTGTGGCATCCCTCAATCCCTCAGATTACAGGCTCCCCTTGATGGCTTTTTCTCTTTAGGGGGGCTTCCTCAGGGCCACATTTCCTCCTTCACACAGGTGCTGTCTCTTCCCCAGGCCAGGGCTCCCCCTCTGACCATCCCTAGGATCCCCAGAGGCTGTTGCCTGCTTAGAACCATCCCTTGGCCTCTATTGCCTCTTCTGATGGGGGCTCTCCTAAGGCTGCTCTCCCCTGCTCCCCAGGGTAGGTAGGACCCCCATCTCTTCCTCTCTCTTTCTCCCCTCTCTTTGAGTGTTCTGAGGTTGGGGGGAGCAGGGTCAGCTCTCCATCAGTGTTGACTGACTGGCTGACTGTTAGGCTATGGCCTCTGGGAGCCAACAGCTTCAGACAGACAGACAGATAGGGTGGAGGACTCCCGGAGCCAAAGTGCACTCCTTTGCACTGTAGGTAAGAGGGAATATGGTGGGAACCTGGGCCCATCGGTGACTTAAACCATGCCCGTACCTCCCCAGTCTAGAACTGCACCTCGGGCTCAGCCTCTCCTCCCCCTTCCCCGTTGCTTTGGGAGCAGGGCTGGGCGTGTGGAGGCAGAGTGGGGCAGTGCCCGGCTGGGAGCCTCCCCTTCGTGTCTCAGGGCACGTTCCTCAGGCAGGAGGAGGGAGGGAGAGGGAGAGGGAGGAGAGGAAGGATGGAGGGTTAGGTGTGCCTTGGCCCTTTCAGGGTGACCACAGTGGGAAGCTCTGACCACAGCATGGACACTAGGTAGTGTCCTCATTCTGGGACACTGATACCTTAAGCCAAACTTCAAGCTGGACCTCTTCCTGTGCACCTGAGAAGTCCATATGTCGAACTGAGCACATCCAACATGTCAACGACCAGAATCTCGCGCCTTGGCTTCTTGAAGCCCCAGTGCCCTGACCTCTCAGATCTAACCTAAGCCCCCAACCCTGTCCCCTCCAAACTCCAACTTCTGGCCCCCTAGGTCTAATCACCTTCTTGACTTGGCTCCCTGAACCCCCAAGCTCTGCTGCTCTGAATCTCCGACCCCTCAAGCTCTCTGCCCCAAGTCTCAAGCCTTATTTCTCTCAGCTTCATCAACTCCATAACTACCCCCCACCCCCAGCCTTGACCTCCAATCCTCAAACCTCAGCCCCTTCCAGCAGCTCTGGATGTGCCCCTGAATCTCTGGGTATTCTAATCAGGGTAGCTGTGGGCCCTCAGTGGAGGCACAAACAAGGGAGAGTCTGGCCCAGCCATGAGACCTCACAGCCATGCCTGTGGCTCCCCCCATTACCCCAAAATGGGAGGCTGGCCAATTTCCAGGGGCTTCCCAGCAAGGAATGGGATTCCTGGTGCTCAGCTGGGAACTCTGAGCTGTCCTATACTGACTCCTACCCTCCCAAACAGTAATTAAGTTTAACCCTTTGTTCTGGTAAGGGTCCTGCTGAGCCCTAGCACTTTGCACCCTCCCTCAGCCCCAGATATTGGGCAACATGGAAACAGTCTGGACAAGCCCCGCAGGGCTTGAATCCTCCAGCCCCAGGCAGTCCCCTGTTTACCACTTATATCAAATGACAAGAAAAGAGCTTGGTTCTGGATGGGAGGAGGATGCAGTTAGTCCCTAGTGAGGGTGAGGTCCCTGTGGGCTGGGGCAATCAGGGCAGCCTTCCTGGAGGAGGCTAAAGCTGAGGTCTTGAGGGAGGCTGTTTGAGGAAGGAACTGGTAGTATATGAGAAATTCTAGGGTAGGATGAGCAGAGGGAGTTGTAGGATTTCCAGTGCCAAGTTCCCTTTGGCGATCATAAGGGGGAAACCGAAGCATGACGTGTGCAGGGTGCTTCCAGTAGTTTAGGAGTTTGGATCTGAACTCAGATCTTGTAACTCGAAGTTCACCCTCTTGCCCTTCACCATACTGCATCTTCTACCCAAAGCCAGGAAAGAACCTGGTGTGTTTGGGACTCCCTCTAAGCAGCTTGTCCTCCCGATGGCTCTTCCAGCGGCCAGAACCCAAGAGAGACCCGGGCTCTGGCTCCCCTCCCCCACCCTCGGGTCCTTTGCTCAGGCCGGGGGTTGGGGAGGCGATTCAGGCCCCTTGCCACTGGGGCCAGGAGAGCTGTGGGGGCGGGGAGGGCCGAGGGGTGGAGAGCCGGCCAGCCCCGCCCCGGTCCGAAGGGGAATATTTAACCTGAGAAGCTCTGCTCTGCCCGGCTCCACCAGACCAACCCAGGACGGACAGCTGACGTACCGCGGACAGCTGACAGACAGCGGACTGCCACGGCCGGCGGACAGCCGGCTGGCGTCCTGACCGCGGACGGCAACTGAGCCCACGTCCACCCGAGAGCTGCGAGCTGCCGCAAAACTGCGCCGGACGGCCCAGACCCCTAAATCTTTGAGCACTCCACTTGCCCTCCACCCACCACATTCACCCTGAGACTGACAGACCTAGAAGGACAGCCGGCCCATCGTGCAAACAAACAGGCGGACCCACAGAGCGCCCTTCCGAGCCCACAGCTCCAGCTTCAGGTGGGGGGAGCGGGAAGGCAGAAAGCGCGGCGCAGGGGGAGAGGTCCTGAGAACTAAGGCGGAGGCGGGGGGTGGGTAGCGTCTGGTGGAAGCAGGCTCGGGCCCGGAGGTAGGAAGGTCCGAGGGGGCAGGAGCCCCAGGGCCTCCAGGTCTGGAGGAAGGGCTTGGGGGCCCCCAGGGACGCACCTAAGGGTTCACTAGCAGTCTTCATCCCTTCAGCCCTAGCCCCGGGCCGCAGAAGCCCCGCACAGCCCCAGCCTGCCATGGGCTGGCTCCTACCCGTCACCCTCGGTTGCATCAGCCTCCTCAGCCTCCTGCTCCCGGGCACGCTGTCCCGGCGCCTGGGACCTCACCCGCTGCTGGCCCGGCCCAGGTGAGTGCGACGTGGCCCCCCTCAGGGCTCCGGGTCCGCCCCCTCGGGCCCCAGTCATTCCTTCTTGCAAGCAAGGTGCACCCCACGACCCTGTCTAGCCCCAGTCCCCCGACTTCTACAACAGCCCAACTCCAGCGCCCAGAACCCCACCTTCGTCTCTATCATTTCTCTTCTCCTTCAGGGTGCCAGATCACCTCCAGGGGTCCAGATCGCAGAACCTAGTTCAGAGCCCCTTCACTTAGTCAGAGCTAGGACCGCTCTGATCCGTGGACCCCCGGATCCCGCGTCCAGTTCTTTGGGGGCTGGGGGCGGAGCAGGGCGGAGCCGGCTAAGGAATGGGGCTATCTCCCGCAGCACATACAGGGTTAATGGCTGGTCAGTCCACCAGGGGGCGCCGTTGCCTGGGCTCTCAGATACGCCTGGGCTCAGCCCAGGTGGGAGAAAGGGGTGACCTCTAGGATTGGGAGTTCGGGGACCAAGAGCTGGGAAGTGGCCTTGGACGGGCCAGCATCACCAGGAGGGAATCAGCCAGCGTTTCTATAGAGCTTTAAGAGACCGCATTTGAGCTTCATAACAATTCTGGGAGGTAGAAGATATTAACTCCATTTTACAGAGGGGAAAAGTGAGGCAGACAGAGGTTAAGTGACTTGCCCAGGGTCACATAATTAGTAAGTATAGGAGTCAGGATTTGAACTCAAGGGTTCCTGACTGAGGGTCCAGTGTTCTGTCCACTGCCCTGCCACCTCTAGCCACCTGGATCTGAAGGGGACCTCAGAGGCTATGGGAGGTGAACTGACTGGCCCCAGCTCAGGAAGACCCTGAGCATCAAAGACAGGTTTGGAGCCCATGTCCCCTGACTTGCTGCAGACCTTTCTAGGGCAGCACATTGCCCCACTTCTGAAGGAGAGCAGCCTCCCAGCCAGGAAGCCAGCCCCCCTAAACTGCTGCCAGATAAACCAGGGTCAGCACATCTAAGCCTGGAGATCCAGGGACATGTGGGACCTCCCAGCCTCTACTCACCCTGAAGCCAAGGGCCTAAGTCCAACCCTGCCCTCCCCCTCCATGTTTCTGACTGAAGGTGCAGGAGAGCTGCTGCCTTAGGATTTACAAAGCACCATTCTCAGAAAAGCCCTACAAAGGACCCGCCCTAAGAGTTTCCCTGTTTTATGGGGTGGGGGGGAATTGAGGCCCAGAAAGGGGCAGCAGGGTCACAAAACTAACAAGGGGTCAGAGCTAGGCTTGATCCTAGGTCCTCTGACTGCAAGGACTCTTCTTCCTCTGGACCAACTCTGCCTCTGATATGGAGGTCACAAAAGGGGGGGCAGTCTGTGCAGAGGAGGTCATGTGCCCAGAGCCCAGGGAAGGGGAGATCT
>CM053623.1:232548774-232572473 GCA_028646595.1 Phalanger gymnotis
GGCTTCTCCCCCTGCTCAGGTGGCAGCTACCCAGCACTCAGGACTGGGTGGGGTCATTACCGCCATCGGCCACATTCCAGGGAGCAGTGACCCACAGAGGCCTGGGAGTTGCCCTTTGCCCAGGGTAGATGAGGGTTAATGAACCATGTGACCCTGATGACTGGTGTCCAGAATGGGTTCCTGAGGCTGTGGTCTTCTCCTGGCAGTATTCCAGGGCCAGAGAGCATCCCCAGCAGGTAGCTACCATCATGCCTAGCAGTGTGAGGGGGCTTGGGGGCTCAGGTTCACTGTTCCTGTCCTTTCCTCCGCAGGGAGCCCCCAGACCGGCTAGTCGCCCAAGACCTCGAATCCCAGGCTGTGATGAATGTGGGGCTGGTGGCTCTTGTGGGCCAGCCAGGGCCCCACCTGGAGCCCTTTGTGGGGCACCACCCTCGACATCCACCCCATCATCGCCATCGTCATGGAAAGCTGCAGGGCCGCAGGACCAGGGGCAGGAGCAGGGGCAGTGGCCGGGGCCGCAGGCATGCCCGGCGCCACCACGCCCAGCTCATGAGAATGGGCTGTGTCCTAAGCACCTGCCAGGTACAGAACCTCAGCCATCGCCTGAGGCAGCTCATGGGCCAGTCAGGGAGGCAGGACTCAGCCCCCATGAACCCCAAGAGTCCCCACAGTTACGGCTGAGCAGCCACTCCTGCCCCTACAGCCCCACCAAGACCCCAGAGCTCACCACAGGGACCCCCATGGCTGGGGCCTACTTTCTGTGTGACTCTGGACCAGTCACTTGCCCTCTAAGGCTAAGCTTCCTCATGCATCAAAATAGGGATGGTCATTAATACTGACACAATTCACCTCATTGGGGTGTTGGAGGAAGTGCTTTGGAAATCTTAAAACCCAAGAGAAATGGGACATTTTTGTTACTGTTATTTGTTAGTAGCATTGTCTGGGCACCCATGCCCTAACCCGTACCAGACCATGGTCTCCTCCTGCACGTCACCCTCTGACTGGGGGCCTTAAGAGTCTGAGTTCAGGCCTCATTGTACAAATGAGAAGACTGAGGTCCAGGCTCTATGACCTTTGGGGAGACGCTAATGGCCTTCTAATGGAGCTTGGGGAGGGAGATATTCAAGAGATCCTATCCTGGAGGAAGATGATCAGGGTCTCCTCACTCTGGGGAGACACCTCTTAACCCCCAAGAAGACTCCCAGGCTCCCCTGCCCTTGAAAACTAACAGCTCCTTCATGACTCAAAGAATAACTGGAACTGAAGGTGATGAGGCATTGTTACCTCCCCTAAGCTTGGGGAGATGTCTGGAACCCTTCCAATCTGGGGCATATGTGCCAAGGGCCCATCTAACTGTGGAAGAAATATCCAGGCCTCCCGAATTCTAGGGAAGATGCCCAGGCCCCCTCAAATACCCAAAGCCCTTTAACCCTGAGGGAGATATTCAGGGTTCCCCTAAACCCAGGATGCTACTTGGGGAGATGCCTAGGACCCCCTTGATTCCAGGAAGATGGCCAGGGACTCCCTCATTTCCCTGGGGGTAAGGAGCAGATGCCTAGGGAGCTCTCAGCACTAAGGGCCATGCCTAAAGACTTCTGGAGCCCAAGGGGTCTCACAGGCCCTTGATCAACATTCCCAGATACTTCCAGGTCCTTCCTGCCTAGTTGGGGGCATGGGTGGGGAACTGGACTCCTAGGGTCAGCTGAGGAGGCATAATTTATTCTTTGTAGATGTATACCTGTTCAACTAAAGCTAGCTTTGTGCATTCATGCCTGTGCCAATGTGTGTGCCCCAGGGGAGAGGAAATCCATTGCTGCCACCTCATGTCCCCCCACTTCCCACTGCCCCCCACAAGCGGGAACAGGAGGAGCAAGTAAGGCAGAGGCCCCTCCCAGAGTCCCCCACACAACCTCACACCACCCATAGGTGCTCTGACCCTCCCATTAGTACACTCACAGACACCCACAGAACCAGCCCCTGGCTAGGACTCAATTGGGGACAAATTATAACCCCAAAGGGAGCTTTGCTGCCTCCCAGAGCCCAGAAGGGGCATAGCTGGAGACCCTGATCGGACCCAGAGAGGAAAGAGAACGGAACCCTCTCTGAGCCTCAGCCCTGCCCCCTGATCACTTGAGCCCAAGCCAGGGGCCATTCCTGAAGGCTCCCAGACTCTCCTATGGGTGGAGAGTCAAAGGCTACTCCTAGGCCTAGGCCTCTTGGGGCAGGGGAGATATGAGTGGGGTGGGGGTTCTGTGGGATACCCGCCTACCTGTAAGGACTGGAAGCTGGGCCCAGAATCCAAGGCCTAGGTTTCCCCTCCCCCAAAATCCTTGGACTATAGCAGAGGATATAAGCCAGCTGAGCTGCAGTGTGCCAGGGCTCAGTGGAAAGAAATCAATTTGGAGTCAGGGTTTTCTCTGGGCTTGGGGTCAGGCTTTGGCCATGGCCTGAGTTTGCTGACTCTGCTGCACCAATGGATAGAGGAGGAGGTGTCCTGGGGCACTGATGAGTAAACTGAGAGTAAGGGAGAACATAGCAAGAGTACAACCATCGTGGGGCACTGCCTGAGGTGGGGCAGAGGGAGGCAGCTGGCTGGGGGGACAGACCCTAACTGGCACCTCCAAGGCTTCAGGTCCATGTGCCTGCCCCTCCCTGTGGGCTTTCTTGGCCCTTGGGGGGCACTGCCTTAGAAGATGAAGAAGATCCCAAAGCATGGACTCATGGCATGGGCTGGGGTCGGTGGAAGAAACTGTGGGTTTACACAGAGCTCACAGGCCCAAGGCTAGAGCCATGGACTCTATACCTAGGACAGACCACTGAGCCTGTCCCAACTGAGGCCCACAAGACTGTGATGGCCCACAGGAATCTCTGCTCTGCCCCACCTGCCCTTTGGGGCATTAGGAGGGCCTTAACCCTGGAAGGTCATAACCTCTCATTGACAAAACCCCAAAGGGCCATGCACCCGCATAGGGCTGAACACTGCAGGACGATGTCTCCGTCATCTTCCAGGCCTGCTCTCTTTGCTTCTCCCTCTTCATTTAGTATCAGTCTGAGTTCGCTTTCGGCTGCCATATTACACTGATCACTGATAGTGAGCTTGCCATCCCCTGCTGCTCCCAGATATTTTTTTTCTAGTCAAAACGATCCCTCATTTTGCTTCTGCCATCCTGTAAAGCTGATTTTTTGAGTGTAACCATTAATAGTCTGCATTCTTCCCTGTTCATTTTCACAAACATTTTGTTGAAGTTTTCCCAACATTCCAGAGTGGAAAGGCACTTCCAGAGTCATTTAGCCTAATCTGGTTAGGAAAAAAGAATTGTGTCTGCCACATACTGCCTTGGCTTATGTGAGGGAGGGCCCATTCTGACTCAAGGCAGCCCATGTCAGGCCTGATTCTGAAGGAGATTTTCCCAGGATCCGGCCTGACTGCCTCCTGGCCTCTTCCTCCATTTCTCCTGGTTCTGCCCTTCAGGGCCATCTAAGCTCTTGTCCATATGATGACAGCCTATGAGTGCTCTCTTCTCCCCACCAGTCACCCCATTTCCTTGAACTGGACCTCACCTGCCATGAACCATTTTCCCTCAAGCTTTCTGGCTGAAACTCTGGGGCCTGGGGTTCATCCAACTAAGTCACCACTGACCATGGGAATCCCACAAGGCTCTGCCATGAGCCCTCTTCTCCCTCTACACTAGCCATTTGGTGATCTCATTGGCTCCCAGCATTCCAACTACCGCCATATGCAAAGGATTCTCAGACTGATTTGTCCAGCCCTAACCTCTGTGTCTCCAACGCCCACTGGACATTTCCAATTGTATGTTTTGTAGACACCTTAAATTCAACATGCCCATAAACTGAACTCATCATCTACTCCGCCCCCGCCCTGCCAGCTCTCCTTCTTCCTAGTTTCCCTATTATTAGTGAAGGTGCCACAATCCTCCCAAGTCACCTGGGCTCCAAACCTGTGTGTCATCCCCAGCTTCTCCTTCTTTCTCACCCCTCCCCCATATCCAAGTCCAGTGCCAAGTCCCGGCATTTCTATCTTCCCGACGTCACTAGTGCAGGCCTCCTTCCTTCTTCTGACGTTGCCAGTACTCTGGTCCAGACCCTTATTGCCTCAGGCCTGGGCTATTGTAATATCCTGCTGCTGGGTCTCTCTGCCTCAAGTGCCCCCCACTCTGGTCTCAGCTGTCAGATGGATCTTGTTACCTCCAGTAATTCCCTATTATTTCCAGGATCAAGCATAAAACTCCCTGACTTTGAAAGCCCTGCATAGCCTGGGCCCTTCCTACCTCTCCACACTCCTTCCTCTTGCCCTGTGCTCCTGTGTCCCCCCTCCCCCAAAAGTCCTCTGCAGTACAGTGCCACTGGCCCCTTGCCATTCTCCACATGAGACAGCCCATTTCCTGACTCAGCATTTTCACTGGCTGTCTCCCATGTGCGAAACTCTCTCCTCTCTGCCTTGTGGCTTCCCTGGCTCCCTTCAAGTCCCACCGTGTACAGGAAGCCTGTCCTGATCCCTCTTCACGTCAGTGCCCTGCTCTGGTGATTATCTCTAATTTATCCTGTCTCCAACTCGTTTGTATGTAGTTATTTGCACCCCATCTCTTTCATTAGACTTAGTTCCTTGGGAACAAGGGCTCTCTTTTGCCTTTCTTTGTAAACCCATCACTTAGCACAGTGCCTGGCACGTAGTAGGCCCTTACTAAATGCTTGTTGACTGATGGACTTGGTCTGGCCAAGGCAAAAAAAAAGAAACTCCATCTTAATACAATATGGCGGCTATGTCACGTTTTTGATTCCTGTGGACTTGGAGGGCCCTATAAACTCTGCACTATTTTCAGATGAGCTGCTGTCTAGCCTCCAGCCCTCCTGCTTGTGAATGAATTGTTTTAAGCTCAAGTGCAAGACCTTACAGTCAACCCTAATGAACATCTTCTGATTTTATTCAGCCTAGTGTTCTGTCTCGTTGGGATATTTTTCACTCCTGACTATCCACTTAGTGTATTAGCCAACTCCTTGCTTTATGGCATGTACAAGTTTCACCAGCATACCATCTAATATACCTTCATCCAAGTCATTGATAACAATGTCGAATAACTCAGGATCCAATGCAGATCCCTGGGACACTCCAGTAGAGACCCTCTTTTAAGTTAATATTGACTTGTTAAAGACTTGCCTTTGAGTATGGCTGGTCAACCAGTTATGAATCTCTCAAAGTGTAAAATCCCACAGCCTACATTATATCCCTCCATCTTACATGAGACAAGCCCCAAAAAGATTAAATGCTTTGTGAAACTCTAGAAAAACTATATTTCCAGCATTCTGATGACTTACCAGTCTAGTAACCCTGTCAGCAAAGGAAAGGAGGTTAGGCTGGCATAGCCTGTCCCTGATGGAGCCACGATACCTCTTATTGATAACTGCTCCCTTTCTGGAATGCTAACAACCATCCCTCTGATAATACACTCTAGAATATTGCCAGGAATTGAGGCCAAACTCACTAGCCTGTATTTGTAAACTCTATTTGTTCCCTTCACTTGTTTTGAAAATAGAGACATTTCATCCCTTCTCCAGACCCGTGGCACCTCTTCCATTCTCCAGTCTTTCAAAGGTCACTGACAGTGGTTCAACAATTGGGGCCTGGTGACTTAAACATGTTAAGGGAAGCAGGTGCTCTCTCACTATCTCCTTCCTTATCTTGAGTCTCAATTCCCTAATAGCTATTTTTTGTTCTGTCCTTTCCAGTCCAAAGATCATTTTCCTCAGAGGAGGAAACAAGAGCAATAGAAGAAGCAAGCAGCTCCTCCCTTCATGGCTGAGGTGGGAGACTAGGGGTGCCTGCTCTATGAGGCATAGGGCCCGCTTCCAGGCACAGGTGGTAGAGTGGCTGGTTTTCCCCAAATGCTGTTTTTTCTTCATATTTTTTAAGTCTTTGTTACAAGAAAAAGCTTACTGTGTGGCAGGGAGGGATACATTTCAAAAGATCTGTGGTAAAAAACAAAAATAGTAGGTATCGATAAAAAAATCTAAAGAGTGGTGCAACTCTGTCTTTTGCCCCTTAAATGTTATTTCTCACAGTACCACTAGAGTCTCTTGAGAAGCAGACATTCTTTTAAAAATTCTCTTATTTTCCCCAAGATAGATTGAGAGATTAGATAGATGGAGGTATGAATAGATAGATAAAGGGACAGAAAGAAGAATATATGGCTAGAGGGACGGATGCATGGGGATTGATTGATTGGTCAATAGATAGATGATAGGTAGATGGATAGATGGATGGGTGGGTGGAGGATGATAGGTGGATAGATAGGAAATTAAATGGATAGATAGATAGGCAAAGCATTTATCAAGCACAGGCACTGTGCCAAGTGCTGGGGATACACATACAAGCAAACCAGACAGTCTCTGCCCCTCTGGAAGCTTACATTCTAATGGGTCAAAACGACAACACATAAAGGGCACTGGAAATCATGGGGTGGGAGAGGCACCCTCGAAGGGGTAAGAGAGAAAGTGAAGTCTGAAGAGTGAATCAAGCCAAGCGAAATGAGTGAGCCTATAGATGGGTGGTCTGAGTTAGGGAGTCACCAATGAGAGAGCTGGATCTGGAGAGGTTTCTTACATCCCAGTGGGGGCAGACAAAATATCTACTGGAAAGGACAAGGGGAAAAGGGAAGCCGTGCAGCCTGGCTTGGAGCTGGTAGCCTGGAAGACAGCTAACAGAACCCTGGTCCTTGCTTAGATTTTGAGATTCAGCGCAATAATGCACACCCACCTGGATCTCAGGAGAGAAAGCAGTCTCAAAGCTGAGTGGGGACAAAGTAAACTGGACCCTCGGTGATTTACCATCAAAAGCTTTCCATGAATTGAACTTAACTCTGGAACTAGTTGGATGGACCCCAGATGTAAGGGTTTCTTAAATAGAGTTGAGTTCTTCTCTTCTAAGCTCTCTGGTGTAGAAGGAAGCCAACGGTGATAAGTGCTGTCAAGATATGGGTGAAATCCTTTTGATTCTTCTCTGCTTGGGCCGGGAGTAGACACAATGACTCAGACCCTGGAAGGTCTTCTCTTTCTTCCTATTTCCCTACTACTCATCTACAAAGAAGAACAGAAGAAACTTAGGGTTTGAGAACTGGGAAATGCCAAAGCCCAGACCTATTTAATAATCATTAAACAAATAAATGTCACCTGGTATATAGCCTAGCCTCCAGAGATTAAAAATAGAAAATATATGAATAAACACCACAGATTAGAGTGAGGTTTCTGCCCATCACCCAATACTCCCAACTACTAGAAGGGGAGCACAAAGACAAGAGAATGCCTCAGGGGGAAGAGCCGGAGGCAAATCTGGGATAAGTTTTAAGGAGTTCACTGAGCCCTTGACACTAAGACTAAGTGGGGAGATGAAAAGCTTCTTTAGGGTCTGGGGGAATAAAAGGAGCAAGGCCTTCTGCTGGTAAGTCAAATTTGGTGACTAGGCACTCTACTAAACTCTGGGTGCACAAAGAAAAACAAAAATTAGGTTCTTGCACTTAAGGAGTTCCTATTCTAATGGGAAAGACAGCATGCAAACAGCTGTGCACATACAAGGTATATATAAGGTAGATGGGAGGTAATTAGATCAGAATTAGGGTTAGGTACGAGAGAGAGAGAGAGAGAGAGAGAGAGAGAGAGAGAGAGAGAGAGAGAGAGAGAGAGAGAGAGAGAGAGAGAGAAGAGCAATAGATTTGGAAGACCTGAGTTCAAAATCTGGCCTCAGACACTTACTGGCTGTGTGACCCTGGGCAAGTCACTTCACCCTGTTTGCCTCAGTTTCCTCATCTATAAAACGAGTTGAAGAAGGAAAGGTTAAACCACTCCAGTATCTTTGCCAAAAACAAAGACAAACCCGAATGGGGTCATGAAGAGTAGGACACAACTGAAATGACTCAATAACAACAATAAAGTAGGGATAATAACAGCACCTGCCTCCCAGAGCTGTTGAGAGGATCTAAGGAGACATTTCTAAAGCACTTTAGAAAGCAGTATATAAATGCTAGCTGCTATCATCGTCATCATTGTCGTTGTCATCATTGTCATCGTTGTCATCGTTGTCGTCATCATCATCATCTCAGGGGGAAGGCACTAGCTGGAGGGATGGGAAAAGGAGGGAGATGGACCAGGAAAGGCATCTTGTGGAAGTAGAGATTGGAGCTGAATCTTAAAGAAAGCCAAGAGTTGGAGGCAAAGAGAGAGAGAGCATTCCAGGCATGGGGAAGTCGAGGGGAAAGGCAAGGAGATAGGAGATAGATCTAGTGTGAGAGGCCAGTTTCGATGGGCGGTTAAGCAAATGGAGGGGAGTGCCCTTAATCTAAAGTCTAAGAAGACTGGAAATATATAGAGGGTCCAGGTTGTAAAGGGCTTTAAAAAGACATCCAGTGGCTTCTCTTTTTGGTCCTAGATATAATGGGGAGCTGCTGGAGTCTATTGAGCAGGTGAGTATCTTGGACAGACCTGCTCTTTGGGATAATCACTTCGGTAGTTGAATAGAGGATGGATGGGATTGGTGAGAAACTCAAAGTAGGCTGAAGTGATCAGGGCCTGCATTGGGGTGGTGACAGTTTGAGGTCCTAGGTAAAGGGCTTTTTGTGGCTTTTTTAAAAGAACTTGGAAGAGTGTATCTAACTAAGAAAGCATGGCAGAGCCTGCTCTTCCTTGAGGGAGAGAGAGCCAAGGATGTCAATGGAATCAGAAGTTGGAAGAAGTGTAGAATTAAGCTAAGAAACACCCTGGAACTATCCTGGGTACAGTGGAACAGCTTGTGGGAGCTATGGGAGCAGGGTGGTGACATCGCTAGAAGACATTGGGAGACTTTCTCCTCTATCAATGTGTCTTGGTCGCACATGTTCTCTTAATGTGGGCTCCTTCATGTACCATCCTGGTCATGCATGTTCTCTTTGTCTATACATTTGCACGTGTATTCCCTGCATCTATTCATGCTTTTCATAGACATTATGTATTTGTGGGAAGCCATACCCCAGATGTGTGGAGAAAATGATTTTGTCCCTATTTTTTTGCTGTGCTATTTCATTAAAAGTCTTTCTGAACTTTGAACTAATGGCATCCTCTGGCTACTGAAGGTAAACACATGATGGGTACTTGTGAGCTGTGATTTTAGTGATGTGGAACCACAGAGTACCTTGAACCTGGGTTGGCCTTCCAGTGGGGGAATCTACCCAGTGAGCATGGAGGGAGAGATGTCCCTGTTTGTTGTTCTCTACTCTCCTTACTGGCCTCAGCTCCTTCTCACACTGAGCATTTTTGATGCCATTCTTCTAAGACCACATGATGATCCTTGAGTCATCATTTTCTGCCTGTCCTTGCTTTTGCCTTTGGTACATGCCATTCTGAAAATCAAAACTGGCTGGCAAGTTCCTTGTGTATCCACAGGAACTTTTCAGACGACTTCTTCCTTCCTGCCTGCTGAAATCTGCTCTCTTCATTTTTTGGCGACTGAATTCTTGAGAACTTCCCATTCTCCTGAATGACTTCTGTAGAATTTCTGGGGATAGGACTTTACTGAACCTTCCTGAAATCTGCTCTCCTCAAATCAAGGGGGATATCTCAGCATCTTAAAAAGGATGTCCTGTAGGCAACTCAAATTCAACTTGTCCAAAGCAGAATTCAATATCTTTCCTCCAATAGACTCTGCCTGGTTTTCTCCTCTTTGCTAATCATGATTCCTATGATGGAGGGCTCACTTGTCTCCATGGTCCCCAGCATTTGTACCTCAACAACAACGTCCAATATATCATACCCAGAATAACAGCTCCTCTTGCGGCTTCCTCCATGTTTTAAAGGATTAAGTCATTACAGAGAAGTCAAGAAGATCTCTGCTGCTCTGCTTTTAGCAATGAGAAAGAGCTCCTGATGTCCAGATAATTGAAGACCCTCATTATTAGAGTTTTATAGATATTGCACCTCTGTACCAGGCTTTTGATGTTTTCCCGAACTTTTTAATCTAATTCATTCTTCTGGTTGTCATCCTTAGTAAAACCTGCATGATTAATTGTTTCTGTTTCTCTTTCCACTGACCTTCACACAAATGTTTTCCACCATGTTTACCCTGTCCGTTTCCTAGATTTCCTCCCATGGGTCTTAATATAAAATGCTTTCTCAAATAAAATTAAAAATAAGATAAAAAGTATCTCTACTTTCCTTTTATCTAATCTGTTCCTTCCTAGGTGTACCCTTCCTGAAGTATATTTTCCAATTGCAAGTAACTAGATCTCAGTGACAACCTTTGAGATCAAATTTACCTCCTTATTGTTAGAATCTGTCATTTACCCAATTTGTTAACCATTACTTTTTGCCTTCTCATAGATGTCTGATGCTGCTAGCTTGCCTATTATTTCAATTTAATTCAGCAAGCACGTATTTATCATTGCTATTGATGCTACCTCATTTTCATCTTTTCCAACAGGATTCACATAGAAATTGTCATGGAGCAAATCACTATCCTACTATTAAATAATAATAGTATTTTATTATATTTATTATTATATATTAAATTATAGATTTTATATATAAATATATTATATATAATATACATATAAATTATAAAATATATTAAATATATATAAATTATATGTAATTTTATATACTTTAAAAAGTTATTTATATTTTTATTTTATTCTATTTAATATTTTGCAGCTGCTTGCACAGCTCGACAAAATGATTGCCTTTGTAATTGAATAAAAATGTCAGGGTGTAGACTTGTCTCCTGTAGGCTCATCGCAAGCCTCCTCTAGACAAGCCCAATGGGAGAAAGGACAGTGGGGATGATGAGTGCCTCATCCTGTACCCACAGGGTTGGGATTTCTCCTGCTAGTTCTGCAGCAAAAGTTTTTCATTCCATGCACCTTGGAGATTAGGATCGTTCTGTATTGAGACATCTATTAAAATGCTGTCATTAATTTTTGTCAGATTAAATGAAATCATTAATGAGATATTAAATCAATGTTCCATTAGGGTAATTGTGGACAACAGCTCTGTCCTTCAGGGCTTCTGCCCTACCTTCTCTTTCTCTTCTATATCATCTGTTTTGGTGATCTCACCAGCTTTCATGGGCTCATTATCACCTCTGTGCAAACGATTCCCAGATGTATATATTCAGCCCCAGTCTCTTTGATGAGCGATAGCTACAAGTCTCCAACTGACTCTTTGCCATCTCAGAGAGGAAGGCTGTTGGACATCTCAAATCCAACATATTGGAAGCTGAATTCTGCTCTTTCCTCCCAAACATTCCCATCTTCCTAACTTTCCTTTTAATATTGGCCAGATCTGCAAACTCCACGTTATCCTCAACTCTCAATTCTCACTCACTCCCAACGTCCTCTTCATTGCCAAATTTGATTGTTTCTACCACCGCATGACATCTCTCAGTATGTCCTCTTCTTTCTATTCACATGGCCACAAACGTGAGTTCCAGCCCTCATCACCTTTCACCTGGATTACCGTATTAGTTTCCTAAACGGTCCGCCTACCTCAGGTCTCCTCTCCTTCCAATCCATTCTTCACTCAGCTGCCAAGCTGAGCTTTCTGAATTTCAGGTCTAACCATTTCACTCTCTGGCTCAGTGAGCTCCCATGGCTTTCTGTTCCCTGCAGGATCAAAGATACATGTCTCTGTTTGGCATTTAAAGATCGAAATCTTCATAGCCCGGTCCTTTCTCCCCTTGCCAGTCTTCTTACACATCCCCTCACTTTAGTCACTGTACATCTCAGCTACAAATATGACTCCCCACTTCTTTTCCCTGTCTCGGCTCCATACCCAGAATTCTCCACCTCATCACCAATTTCCAAGGATTCCTTTAAGACTCAGCTCAAATTCCACCGTCTTTCAGGACTTTCCTCTCTTCTCTTTCTCTCTCCATAATGAGATGTATGTGTATATATATATCTGTGTGTAAATACATACACATGTATGCATATATACACACAACACACACATATCATATATGTATCAGTTATTTACACGTTGTTTCCCACGTTAGAATGTGGGTTTCTTGAAGGGCAGAGGCTATTTTTTGCCTTTCTTTGTATTCTACAGTGCTTTTCATTGGACTTGGCACACAGTAGGTGCTTAGTAACTGTTATTGACCAACTCTGATGATTTGATTCCAGTACAATTTATTTGTTGAATTCTCAAGAATAGTTTGAGGTCTGTGTCTTTTATACATAGTTTGGCAATTTGTTTATGAAAGATAGCAAACTTCCACAATGTAGTCACTGCATTGTATCTCGGGAGGTATTCCCAACTTTTTGCTGCCTGCAGTGTTGTGCTGCAGTTTCTACTACACATTTCCTTGCATAATCTCCGCTGATCACCATGGTCATTATCTGAATTTATTCTTCTTAGGTAATATCCTCTAGGATTAGGGGGTACCTGGAAGAACAACCCGTGACCATGATTCACTGAGTAGGTGTAAGAGTATGTCCTTAAGTATCCTATGGATACATTAGCAGCGGCCTCCCCCCCAACCCTCCCTTTTTGTCCTTGGTTGAAGTGAGGTGTTGTTATCTTGCTCCCAAGCTGAAGAGCTCATTTACTCAGTGTGTTGGCCTAATCTGATTTCTGGTTACTGCTTACTTTGATAAAGAGGGTTATCAGCTCTTTCTGAAGGTCTTTTGCATAACTGTGTTTGGTGGGAGATCAGCCAAGTGTTACTCTCTCTGAGTGATCAGGGAAAGTACCTTTATTCTTTTTTTTAAGATAGATTTTTATTGCTATCTTCTGGTTTTCAACACCTAGGATTCCCCTGTAATTCGCTCCCCCCGCCCTGAGCCATCCCATAATCACAAAGGATATTTTTTAAAGGAAAAAAGAAAACGAATCAGCAGAACCACCAATACCTGGAAGAAATCCGAGAACTGCAGTGTCCCCTGCCCTTGGGACACCACCCTTTTTCTCTCCCCCTTGGGCTCCCCAACTCCTGGCCCACAAAGGAGGCTTCTTTTAATCTCTTCTTTGGGGCCAAGCTTTTTCTCTGTAATTTTGCAGCATTCATTTTAGATTGTTTTGTGGTGAAGGTTCTTTCCATGTTCATCATTGGAGTCAATGTGTCTCTGTTGTCTTGGCTTTCTCCTCACTCCTCACTTCCTTCTGCACCCTTTCATGTACTTCTCCGTGTTGGTTTCATTTCCTGTCACATTTCCTGTCGCATCTTACACTGATGTTTGGTTATGTTGTTAAGCCATTTCTCTTCCCCCCCCCCCCACCAATGGCTTTTATTCTGAACCTTTGGAATCAAGACCTTGACCAAGCCACTGAACTTCTGTTTGCCTCAATTTCCTCATCTCTAAAATGGGATAATAATAGTACCTGCCTCACAAGGCTGTTGTGAAGACAAAACACTTTCCTATTTGTAAGGTGCTTAGCACAATGTCTGGCACATAGTAGGTGCAATAAATGCTGGTTATTGTTCCTTTTCATCCTTGGGTTACATTTGAGATGTGGTAGTTGACATAATTGTAGCCCAATACCGAAGGGTATTGGAGGTAGGTGAGGACAGGAGCAAGGGCTCAGCCACAGCCCCCTTGCTCCTTACAGAGAGAAAATGAACACAGGCTGGGATAGACCTCAGATGGGCTATCTCTCCAAGCCACATAAGAGCTGAGCTTTGTCTATATTTAGACACCAACCACAGACATATAACTTCCATTTATATTTATTCTGTATATCCTTATGTAGGTCCTGATTGTACGGTCCTCGCAGGTAGGTGTTGGTTCATCCAATTCATCAGCAGGACTTCCTGCCAAGATGGCTTCTGAAGGGGGTGATAGACCTCATGTTACCCCTGCATCTACTCCAGAAACCCATGAGCAATAGGAAAGGGGATTTCTCCACCCAATAGCCAGACCCAAGAAGAGGCACATGTAGTCTAGCAGTATCTTTGTTCTGAGGCTGCAAGAATGAAGAGTTTCTATGGAAAAGCTTCAAGACAGGATCTTTGGAAACACTCAGACAAGACAGTTCACGTTCAGGGGTCCTGAGATGCCAGAGAAAGGGCCCTGAAGATCCAGTACTCTGAAGCTCAGAGATCCAGAAGATCTAATCCCAAGGGGGTAAATGGAAGGTCAGGAATTCCAGGAGTGAAGGGCAAGACTGAGCAAGGCTGACCTCCCCTTCCTGGAAGCATAGCACGGGGTGGGCCCTGGCCCTGGTACAAAGCCCTAATTCCAGAACGAAAGCTAGAGAGGTGAATATTGGCATTGACAGGGTCTAGTGCCATGCCTGGAACATGGGAAGTCCTTGCTAAAATGCTTGGTGATAGATAGGATAGCTCATCTGTAATTTCTGGTGGTGATGGCCTAATTCACCATTGCAAACTCCAATGTTTCTTGACACAGATCCTGGCAATTCATCCAGGAGTCTGACATTTCTTTGCTAACATGTCATAGGATGAGTTCCTGCCCACGAAAAGCCTATTGATTTCACTCTTGGAATGCAGCCATTCTGTAGGCTGAGTCCAGAGGCAAGCCAAGTTCAGTAACATTGGACTAATCCAGTGACGTGTGTCTCTGGCCAGCTTCTGTCCTATTGGGCGAAGTGGCATCTAATAATAGCGATATCTGTTATTACAGCTAACATTGACATAGCCCTTGAAAGTTTACAAAGTTCTCGACAAATATCTCATTTAAGCTTCACAAGCTGCAAGCTAGGTGCTATTATCATCTTTATCTCACAGATGAGAAACCTAAGGCAAGTGTGATCCTGGGCGTCACTTCACCCTCTTTGCCTCAGTTTCCTCATCTGTAAAATGAGCTGGAGAAGGAAATGGCAAACACTCCAGCACCTGTGCCAAGAAAACCCCCAAGATGGGGTCATGAAGAGTTGAGACGACAACAATAAAACCGTAAGGCAAACAAAGGTTAAAATGACTTGCCCAGGGCCATGCAGCCAGTGAGTGTCTAGGGCTTAGATTTGAACTCGGATCTTCCTGACTCCAGTCCCAACATGCCACCCACTGCACCACCTAGCTGCCTCTTGTTCCAAAGGTATTTATTTCTGTAAATTTTTAACCTGATTATCACGTGCTCTGAGAGTGGTTATCAATCTTTTCCCTTCGTTTTGAGTAGGAACTGTTCATCTTTCTTTATTGGCCTTAGATAGGGCGCTCGGCCCTGGGTTTTGTCAATGTTGTATGGGCTGGCTAGGATACTCTCCGAAGCTATTATGATCCATTTTCCAGTTCTGAAAGACAAGTATCATATTAAACCCCTACTGTGTGCCAGGCACTGTGCTAAGCACTAAATTGTTCCCATTGAGCTCAGTTTTAGGATGCCGGTAACTGACTTGGTATACATGGCCACACATTTCTCTTTGATAGCTTGCTCAGTCCAGCGACACGCATTTATGAAGTTCCTACCATGTGCCAGGCGCTGAGCTAAGCATTGGATATTTTCCTAAGCCTTGCTGTAGCTTGCCTGAAGGACACCAAGGTATTTGTTGGCATCACCTTCATCCTTTTCAATTTGGCCTCTGGATTCAAAGCCAAAGCCTTCTGTTCCTAGATTTCCCTGGTGTATATTGAAGGCTTGCACCCACTGATCCCAAATGACATTTGGATACAATTGGAGAAAGGTTCCTCAAAGTGAAAACATTGTTTAATGTGTTTCGCATTAGAACCACATGACTTGATGTCATCATGGGATTTTTACTGTTGTTATTCTTTGGGAAGTGCCCCATTGAGGCCCTGGTTACACACACACACACATGCACACACACAATAAGCATGTGTGTGTGCGTACGTGTGTGTGTGTATGTGTGTGTGTGTGTGTGTGGTCCTCTCTACCTCCCATGTTGAACAGTGGTATTCTCTCTGAAATCTGCCTTACCATTAAATGCAGTCTTTCTCTTTCTTCTCCACTTTCAATGGGACATTCCCTTGATTGGATAAACGAGGCAAACATAATTTGGTTATATTCCACCCCTCGCTCAGAGCCAACAATCCCCATGACGGTCAGTGAACGTCAGTAATCTTTTGTTAAGTGCTTGCTATATATGAGGCACTGTGCCAAGTACTAGGGATACAAAGGAAGGCAAAGGCTCTGCCCTCAAACAGCATCCATTCTAATGGGAGAGACAACATGCAAACACCTATGTACTCAGTAAACTCATAGGAAAGATGCTGGCATTAAGGGGGACTTGGAAAGGCTTCTTCTTGTAGAAGGTGAAATCTTAGCCAAGGTTCAAAGGAAGCCAGGAGGCAAAGATGAGGAAGCAGAGTGTTCCAAACATAGGGGCAACCAGTGAAAATGTGTAGAAGTGGGAGAGGGAGGGTTTTCTTCTTCAAGGAACAGCAAGGACAGGTAGGGTGGGGCTGGGGGATGGAGAATAAAGTATAAATAAACTGGGAAGGTGGGAAGAGGCAGCTTATGAAGGGCTTTTTAGAGCCAAACAGATGGTTTCATATTTGATCCTGGAGGTAATAGGGAGCCACTGGATTTTATTGAGAAGGTAGGAGTAGGGGTGACATGGTCAGACCTGAGCTAATTTAAGAAGATGCCTTTGATATCTGAGCAGGGACTCAAGACAGGGAGATCAGAAACTGGCTAGTGCAATAACGTAGGCATGAGAAGATGAGGAGCTGGCACCAGGGTGGTGGTAGGGTCAGAGGAGAGAAGGAGGTATATGTGAGAACTGTTACAAATGTAAGAGCAACAGGCCTTGGTGACAGATTGGCTATGGCAGATGAGAGAAGTTGAGAATGGTGCCTGGGTGCTTGGGAGGAAGGCGGGGCCCTCAGTGATGATGGAGGAGTTAGGGAGAGGAAAGAGTTTGGGAAGAAAGATAGTGAGTTCAATTTTGGACATGTTTGGACGTAAGATGCTTAGTGGACATCCATTTTGAGATGTCTGAAGGGCAGCTGGAGATCAGCAGAGAGGTTGGATATGGCTACATAAGAAGATCTGAGAATCACCCACATAGAGATAATCCGAATCCATGGCACCCAATAAGATCATTAAATGAGAGTACAGAGGGAGAAGAGAAGAAGGCCCAGGACAGAGCCTTTGGGGGCCCCCACTCCTAGTGGGAATAACCTGGGTGACGATCATACGAAGGAAACAGAGAAGAAGTCAGATAATTAGGAGGAGAACCAGAAGGAAGCAGTGTCATGAAAACCTAGAGAGAATGTTGGGAAGAAGGTGATCAGTGGTGTCAAAGGCTACAGAAAAGTCAAGAGGAGTGTGGATTGAGAAGAGACCATTGGATTTGCTGATTAAGAGATTGTCGGTAACTTTGAATAGAGCAGTTTCAGTTGGATGATGTGGTTGGGGGCCAGATTTAACCCTATGCAGAGTGTTAAGAGGAGAGTGAGAAGAAAGTAGTGGCTATACCCATTGGAGATGGGCATCTCGAGTCATGAAACGGAGGAGAGGTGTGGGACAATAGCCAGTGGGGATGGATGGGTCGAGGGAGGGTTTTTTGAGCATGAGACACAAACGTGTTTGTAGGCAGAAGGAAAGCAGCCTATAGGTTGGGGGAAAATTGAAGTTTAGTGAGAGAGGAGATGTACTTGAGAGATATTACCATCGACAGAGGGGGCAATCTGCTGGAGACTGGATGGAATGGGATCACCGATGAATGTAGAGCGAACTCTTTATGCAAGACAGCCAAAGGGGGAGATAGTGATGGAAGAGCCATGAGCTGAGGAGGAGGGGAGGGGAGAGAGAGCTCTTTCTAATAACTGATGATGGTGACCAAACTCAGAATGGGGATGGCCACTTGTCTCATCCAATTAAGAAAGGGAGCTCTTTGTTTACACTGGACCAGCCTGAAAGGGGAGCCCTTCAGTAAAGCCATTTAAGAGAGAGCTACTTCCTTCTTAAAGATACTTCCCCTGGTTTCGACCATGAAGGTGACTATTGCTCTGTTTGGTAACTGTAGGGCCCTTATGGTGACAGTGTCTTGTCAGTGGAACCAGATGACTAAATAGAGGACAATGATTTCTGGAAGACTCAGACCCTCAGGGTTTGTCTTGTCTGGCTAGTCCAACCCTGTTGTTTCATAGATGAGGAAACAGAGTTTCTGGAGTGTTTAGCAATTTTCTGCCAGGTCACATGGTAAGTAAGTGGCAGGGCTGGGATTCAAACCCAGGTCCCAAGACTCTACCCACTGTACCACACAGCCTCTCAAAATAAAAAAAAATCCTAAGCTTAAACTTGGTTATCTTTTTGCTTTACTGTTGGATTTCACCATTGATATAAAATGTAAGGTGGCAATTGCTTGGATTGGGAGGATGTTTTGATTAGCAGAATCTTTGTCTAAGTAGAAATGCTTGTATTTTCATAAATTGTCTCTGATAGATTTGGGTTAAGACCTGGAGCAGAATGTTATCCTTCCAGCCAGGTCACTCCAAAGTTCCCCTTGCCCTCCTTCCTGCTTGCCGGCTGTATGCTCTGTCATTCTTGTTGGTAGCCCTGCCAGCATCATGGCACCTGCTCAGAGCTCTGTGGGGGCCTCAATGATGCTGGTTTTATTTATGGTTGGCTTCCCAATTTCCCTCAAGATATGGTGCTCCCCCAGCCTTACTGGCTGTTAGCATATTCCTGATTGCAAATCAAAGTGGTTCCAGTTCCCAAGAAGGATTTTCAACAACCTCTAGTGACCCATTTTACTCCTCTTCTGTCTGAAACCTACCTCCTTCCTCGGGGCATCTTTGACTACTCTGCTGGCCCATCCTCCACTCCATGGAAACCCATTCCTCTCCCATCCCCATTTCATACAATCACATCACATCCCATCCCACTCCAATCCTGCTCTCTCTCCAAAGGTGTTGTCTGTGGGGTAGAGGTTGGAGTGGGCCCTCCAGGGAAGGGGAAAGGGGATAGATTCTGACATATTAACCAGTGGTGAACAGGCCAAGGTCAGCAGGTTAAATGGTCACTGATTACCTCTTGGCCAGGACCAAGTAGCTTGGGTTAGATCGGTCACTTCCACTGGTGTTTATGTAATGTAAGGGTATATATAAGAGCCTCCTGGGCTCAGACAGATCACACACAAGCCACAGGTGACACTCGACATACCCCCTTCCCATTCTGCTCATCACTAGGCCCGTGGTCAAGATGAAGGTTCTTGTGGTGAGTGTTCTGTCTCCCTGGGTGCCTTCCAAAATGCTGCTGGGCTGTCCCCCTTCTCTAGGCTGCTTCAGGGTCCTGAGCCCCTGGATCCCCCCTCCTCCAGACTGCTCCCAGAATCCTCAGCCCCTGGGTGTCCCCTTTCCAGGCTGCTCCAGGGCCATGAGCTCTTGGGTACCTCCTCGACTGCTAGGCTACTCCAGGGTTCTGAGTTCTGGGTGCCCCTCCTCCAGTTTGCTTCCAAAACTTGAGGAAAAGGAGGGGCTGGCTATAAGGTTTGGGAGGTGTGATTTGGGAGCCTGGGTTCACTCCCTAGCCCCAGTCCCCTACAGGGGCCCCAAGGTCCACCCAACTAGGCTGGCAAGGGACAAATAGGGGAGAGGAAGGAGGCTGGGGAGGAGAGCAAGGGCCTGTTGAAGAAGATGGGGTTGAGGGGAGCAGAACCCAAAGACATGGGACTTCTAGGCCCACAGACCTGCAGCATCACTCTCCCCACCTTGGTCCTGGGAACAAGTCTGAGCTATTCTCTTCATTAGTGAGGAAACAGGCTTGCAGTGGCCCAGCGACACCCATAACATCCTATAGCAAATGTGGCTCCCAGCTCCTGGGTCTCTCCCTAGACCCTTTCCTTCCTAGGAGGGGAGCTGCTCCTTCTTCCTGTCCTCAGTTGCTCCCCTCCCATGGGTCACAAGGCCTGTTGACAAGGTTGCCTTTTCTTGTTTTCTCTAAGCTCAGAGGCAGGGAGGCACTGCTTCATTACTACAGTGGGAGGGCTCTCTGCACTGTCCCTTGGCTCCCAGGAGTCCCCCAACCCCCACCTCCGGGCCCAGGCAGACAGTGTACATGGCTGCAGGTGGCTGAATGGGTCTGAGAGGGAGCTGGAACAAGGCTCAGTGGGTCTGGAAGGAGGTGGGAGTGAGCGGTGGACTATGCCTGAGTGCATCTCTGTTTTCCAAGGCTGATCATTTCCAGGGCAGTGATCCCAGCTGCCCCGGCGTTACTGCATCTTTTTTTCTCCCTCACTTCCGATGATATTCTGGAATAAGCTACATACACTGATGCTTCTGGGCTTTAGGGTCCCTTCCCCTTCTCCTGCCCCTCCTGAGGCCTTCTCAAATAGAAGACTAGCCTTCTTTCCCTCTCCCAAATTGGCTAAGCTCACTTCCTCTTCTCCTCTTTTCCACACAGGACCCTTCTCAGATTTACCGGCCCGATGGGGGTAAAAACAAAGAGGACTTCCGAAACTACACTGTAAGAGCTGCCAGCTTGGCCCTGATAGCACTCCCTGTCCCTGTTCCTGACCTTGACTTTGACCCTCCCCTGCCATCCTGGAGAGAACCACTTCAGTGGCCAATGAGGGAGGAAGGGGATGGGGGATGGAGTGGCCAATGGGTAGAAGAAAGAAGGTCAAAGGGTGGAGGCTGAGGAGGCCTAGGCACAGTGGGGTGGGACAGGGAGGGGCTGGAATCTAACCTGACTGGGATTTGTAGTCAGGACCCCTCCTGGATCGAGTCTATGCCACCTACAAGCTCATGCACACCCACCAAACTGTGGACTTTGTCAGGAAGAAGGTGAGCTAGGAGAAGGGGTCCTTTGCCTTGGGGTGACAGAGCTGTGTCAATGGTGGGCCCCTGTCCTCAGTGATGGGTTCCTGTCTTTGGTTGGGGGTGATGGGTCTGTGACCTGGGGGTGATGGAGTTGGTTTCCTTGGTGTCATGGGACCCATTTCTAGGAGATAATGGATCCTCGTTCCCAATATGTGGTTCTTGTCCCCAGCACGTGGAGTTCGGTGGATTCTCCTACAAAAAGATGACTGTGATGGAGGCTGTGGATCTGCTGGATGGGCTGGTGGATGAGTCTGACCCTGATGTGGACTTTCCCAATTCTTTCCATGCATTTCAGACGGCTGAGGGCATCCGGAAGGCTCACCCTGACAAGGGTATCTCCTGCTTCCCTCAGTCCCAGGGATTCCCTGCTCTTGTCCCCATTCCTCCTGAGGGATCCTCTGTCAGCCCCCTCTTTGTGCCCTCCCTGGGACAGATGGGGTGATGCCCCCCAAAGGCACACATGGAATGCCAGCCTTACATGAGGAGGGTGGGGAGAGGTTCTGCTCTCTCTCTGGTCCTCCTGGTCCCAGCCCCTGCTCATGGACATTGCCTTTATTTCTGTGTGTTTAAGGGAGGGCAAGGAGAGGTGGTGAGCAAGGTTCCCAGCTGGGCGCCAAGAGACCTGGATCCTAGCGGAGGCTGTTCCTAATTTGCCTCACTTGGCCTTAGTTTCTCCATCTGTACAATCAAAGCTTGGACTGGGTGATCCCTAAGGTCCCCCCTCCCTCCCAGTTCACTTCCTTCATTTTAGCTGATTTTGTTTTGTGTTCAAGCGCTCTTCAGCCCCTCCCTGAGCTCACTGACTCTCATCTATTGAAGGTCCCCTCCCCCCCACCTGAGCCAGGGAATCAGAGAGCAAGGGATGATGGGAGCCAGGCAGGAGAGATAACAGCCAAGGGAACATGGAGGGCAGGACCCAGGGGGTCCTTAGGTTCAGAACATGAAGGAGAGAGAGTCCTTCTCCCCAGGGTGTTTCTGGTAGTGGGGTGTGGGGTGGGGGGATTAAAATTGTAGCTACCTTACAGGGAGTAAGGGAGGAAGGAGCCTGGTCCGGTTACATAAAGACAGGACAAGAGAGAGAAAAACCCTGGGACCACAGGGCGGGGTGAGTCAAGGCTCTCCATCCCTCAAATCTAGGAACAGGCCAGGTCCCTGTGGCCAGAGAATTAAGGGTGAAGGTGCTGGAATCACTTCCCCTTAAAGCACCACCGCACCGCACCGCACTGTAGGTCATTCTCAGCACTGACCTCTCCACTCAGCCATTTGTTCAGTAGTCTCATTCATTCCTTCGCTCGAGAATCACTATGTCACTGGACTGACTGTGACAAACATGCCACTGTCCTGGGCAGTATTTCCGATGTGACTGGTTTCAAAAAGCAGCCATCACTATCCTGATATTCAGCGCTGGGTGAATTACTGCCCGGGTGGGCCTTTTTGTAATTGAGAAGATGATTATTATTTTATCATGTCCCCATTCCACTCTGCCTCCAGTTTGTTCATTCACAGAATCAGAGAAACCCAAAGCTAGAAAGGAACTCAGATTCCCTACCGAAGCAGTAATTCCCTCCACCTTACAAGCAGTCACTTGGCTTTTGCTTGAAGCTGTCCAGTGACAGGGAGCTCACTACCTCTTGAGCCATCCCATTCCACTTAGGGATGGCTTGGAGTGTTTGGAAGTTTCCCTTACGTCCACTGTGAACCCAAGGCCCAAAGCCCCTGGACCTGAGGAAGGACCTGCCACTTCACCCGCTATGGCTGCCAGGGTCCTGAGTAGGAGGGAAGAGGGCCCTCCAAGCATGGGTCTGAGAGAGTCAGAGCTGGGGAGGGAACCGCAGCCTTCTGCCAGCCTGTCCTAAAGCGGTGGCAGAGTGGTTATGGCTCGTCTGGGGCACTAAGGCCAGAGTAAGGGAGGTGATGATCTTCTGCCCCTGTCAGACAACAGCCTGGGCACCAAGTCCAGGGCTGGGCCACATTTAGGGAAGACATTCATTAAAGACCTATGTACAGGGCACTGGGAATCAGGTGCAGAGGAGAAATAGTCCCTGCCCTTCAGGAGCATGTATCCTTAAGACTCACATCAATTCCCTTCTTCCTTCCCAGGTATGGAGAACAGTACCAGGTAGAAGGACTATATGAGAGTAATTTAGAAAGAGGCCTCGGCAGAAAGGGGAACAGGATAATTAAAGCAATAGCTGACACTTTTCTATGGCTATAAGCTTGACAAAGTGCTCTCACACTCCAGGGAGAGAGTGCAAGGTTCCTTTCCCCCACTTTACAGATGATGAAACTGAGGCTCCCAGGACTTAATTGAGCCATCCTGGCTCATGGCTAGTCAGTGAGAGAAATGAGATTCCTCCCCAGAGCACTCCTGGCTCCAGGTCCAACACCCTTCCCACCTTATTGGGTTGCTTCTGTGGTGAATACAGAAAGTAGTGAAGGGTCTGGAGGAGTGATTGATGGAACTGAAGGGCATTTAGCCTGGAGAGGACAAGGAAAGATGAGATGACTGGTATCTAGAAAGTAGCCTAGTGAAGGAGGGCTTCTCTTCACTGGGTTTGGCTCCAGGCAGCAGGACCAGGAACAACATCAGAGCAGAGTGTTACAGGGAAACCAGGTCAGGCTTGGGGCAGGAGACACTTTCTACCAACCAGAGATGTCTCCAGAGAGAACAGGCTGCCTCGGGTTCAGGGGAGTTCTCCCAGGGAAGTCTTGGAAGGTCTGGATGATGGCAACTCCAGGATGTTGTAGAAGGAATTTCTGCCCAGTCAGAGGTCGGGCTGGATGTCCTGAGGTTCCACCATTCAGAATCTGTGGTTCTAGGCTCATCGTCGAAGCTACCACTTACATGAAGCCTTCCTTGATTGCAGCCTAGCAGAAGGGCTCTCTTCTTTCTCTGAAGTCCCCTAGGGCCCTGCACAGTCCTTGGCATATTTCTCCTTGACAGTTAACTCACCCAGTCTCTCAAAAAATCTTT
>CM053623.1:232572973-232597016 GCA_028646595.1 Phalanger gymnotis
GGATGTAGGAGGTCCAATATCTCCTTTAGAGGCAGGAATAGGAAGTCAGAGGGGAAATCAGGCCTGGAGGCCAGGCCTCTGGATTCCCACCCCTCTGCTATCTGCCTCTCTCTGGGTGGAGCAGGAGGGTGGACACCCAGTGGAATGTTTCTTCTGGCCTCAGACTTGGCCCCGATATGCCTTTCCAGGCAATCCACATCATGCCCCTTCACACACTTTCTGCCATGGCCAAATTGGCTTCCTTGCTGTTCCCTTAATTTGGCAAAGCTGCCCCCCATTCCCGTCATGCCCTCCCTCCTCTCTTCTGCTTTTCAGAATCTGCTGTTGTTTCAATCGTGTCTGACTGTCTGTGACCCCATTTGGGGTTTTCTTGGCAGACATACTGGAGTGGTTTGCCATTTCCTTCTCCAGTTCATTTTACGAATGAGGAAATTGAGGCAAACAGGGTGAAGTGACTTGCCCAGGGTCACACAGCTAGTAAGTGTCTGAGGCCAGGTTTGTTTGAGTCTTGCTAACTACCCGCCCAGAGCTCTGTGCACTTTGGTGCCCCCTAGCGGCCCTGTCAGACTCAGTTGGCTACACAAAGCTCTGCTCAGGCTCGACTTCCTATGGGAAGCCTTCCCTGATGGCCTCAGGTTTCTAAGTGGCTTTTCCCTCCTCACACTGCCCTGTCTATACTTAGCTCTGTCCAGGGAGTCCTCTCCTGGGAAAGTGTAAGCTCCTGGAGGGCAAGACCCATTTTCACTTTTCTTTGTATCTCTATTTCCCAGACTTGCCCTTCTACATAGGAGGTCCCAGATAAATGCTTGGTATATTGGGGCACCTGCTTCCTCCTTTGTAGAATGGGCATGACTCATTTGGCCACCGTTTCTGGAGAGCCCTTGGGGTATGGTGCTGAGGAGGTTCTATCTAGGGAGGTCCAAGTGTGGATCACCAAGGGTTCTTGCACTTGGGATGCTAGAAGCTCACAGCAGAGCCCCCTCCTGCCCCCCCAGGCCAAGAGCTACCATTGGCCATTGCCCTCTCCCTCATCCCCCACCTCCTCCGAGGTGTCCTCCCCCAGTTCCTGTTCTTGTCCTTCCTTCCTAGACTGGTTCCACCTCGTGGGGTTGCTGCATGATCTGGGAAAGATCCTTGTTATGGCTGGGGAACCTCAGGTAAGAAATTAGAGGCCAGCCCAGGCACTTCCTTCGGGGCTCTGGGTTCTGATCTGTGGTTTATGGATTCTGGGTTCAGGGTTAGAGGCTGGACTGGTTCTGGACTCTGGGTTCTGAGCAGGGCTCTGGGTTCTGATCTGTGGTTTATGGATTCTGGGTTGGGGGTTAGAGGCTGAACTGCTTCTGGGCTCTGAGTTCTAGGTTCTGGGCTCTAGGCTAGGATGGGGCTTCAAGCTGAGATTTGGCCACTGGCCATGGGCTTGGGATTCCAAGGGTCCTGGGCCATCTGCCCTGGGCTGTGAGCTCTTGGCTCTGACCCATTTTGAGGGGTGGCTCAGGGTTTCATAACCTATGGCCACAAGTCCATAACTCTGCCGTCTCCCACATCCCACAGTGGTCAGTTGTCGGAGACACCTTCCCTGTTGGCTGCTGCCCCCAAAAATCTGTTGTCTTTTGGGATTCAACTTTTCAGGACAATCCTGACACCAAGGACCCTCGATACTGGTGACCCTCCCCACTCCCCCAGCCCAAAGATCTCCCCTGTTACATAAGCACCTGCCCAGGGCCTCCCCTCCTCCCAACCCCAGAGATCTCTTGTACAGCCCTTCCTAGAGATCTTTCACACAGAGGCTCCCCAACCAGAGATCTCTTGTGGAGAGTCCCCCTAACTCCTCAGCACACACATATACAGAACGTTTGCTTTATGTGGCTTTGAGATTAGAGATGTATATGAGCTCTATCCAGGCTCGCTCCTTTCCCTCCTCCCACTCCTGAAGAGAGGTCTCTCGTCCAGATCCCTCCCCCAAATCTCCTCACCCAGAGACCCCTCCACTTGTACGTGAACAAAAGTAGACTCCCCCTTCCCCCAAGTCTTTGCTCTTCTCCCCATTACCCCTCACTATCTTGACTCTTTCCAGCACTGAGTATGGGATGTATGAGCCCCACTGTGGCCTGGAGAATGTACTGATGTCCTGGGGCCATGATGGTGAGACCTTTCCCTTGCCCTCCACTGCCTCCCCTTCCCCTCTCCCTTCCCCAATCACTTAGGAACTGGTAGGGAGCCCCGAAGTGAAAACAAAGAACCCAGCTCCCCTTTTATAGCTCAGGGACAGGCCTGCTGTCTATGGGCTCCTGGGGAAAGGGTTCCAGTTTCTGTAGAATGGAGCCTTGTGGGATCTCTGTAATGGTAATGGCTACTGGGTGGGGTCCTCAAGGCTCTGTGGGGTGGTGGCCAGGCCTGTGACCATCTCTCTTTATACAGAGTACATGTATCAAATGATGAAGTTCAACAAATTCTCTCTGCCTCCGGAGGTGAGTGGGGTAAAAGCATCCGCTCCCCAGCCTCCAGCGGCTAACACTGCAAGGTTCCTAGCTGCTACATGCTAGGTTCTGAGCACCAAGTAACCTCTGAGAGGGGGGGATCCATGGGACCTGTGGGGCTGGGACATGCTGGTTCCAGGCTTTCTGGGGACCTAGACCTAGAGTTTGGGAAGGACTGATGATGTGTTAGAGCCAATAAGAGCCTGGCAGATGCTGGGTCCCAGTGGGTGGCCTGGAGGTGGCCTTGGGAACTTACCTGGAGATGCCAGGTCCTGGCTTTCCCAGGGCTTGGTGGGGGCTGAGGGTCAGGATCTGGGCTGGAGAGGAAATGAACTAAGAGACATAATTCCTTCCTCCCTCCCTGTCTAGGCCTTCTACATGATCCGTTTCCACTCCTTCTACCCATGGCACACCGGCGGTGACTACCGCCACCTCTGCAGCCCCCATGACCTCAGCATGCTGCCCTGGGTGCAAGAGTTCAAGTAAGGGCTGGGAGGGGAACTCAGTGCTGCCCCCCACCAGCAGCTCAGGGGACACCAGGGCTATCCTCTTCAGGGAAGGATGTGGGAGATGAGCCTCCTGTCTCTCCTTAGGCCAGAAGAAGCAGCAGGGGTAATTCTGGGCCAGGCTTGGGGGTCCTTAGCTCTGGGCCCTATTCTTCCACTACCCCAGCCCAGGACCCACTAAGGATTGTCTTCTATAAATAAGTACAAAGTGCCTGCTGCGTATAGGCACCTTGCTGGGTGCTGGGGATGCAGGGGTGAAGAATGGCATAGGCTCTGCTTCAGGGAGCTTCCAGTCTAGTGGAAGGCTGGTAGTGAGAGTCCAGGAGAGAGGCCTGACCTTGGAGTCCGGAGACCTGCATCCCAGTTACTTACAAGTGGTGTGATCTTGGGCAAGCAGGGAGGCAGCCTGTGTGAAGGAAAGGTCATTCACTGGTCCTGGGGTCATGGGACCTGGGTTCAAATCCAAGGCTGACCAGGGCCGTGTGGTCAGAAGAGCTTAGCCGTGACAACTTCCCAGTTTGCCCTATGGGAGGCAGAGCTGGAAGAGATCTTAGGTCAACCTCTTCATTTTACAGATGGGGAAACTGAGGCAGGTTGCCAAGTGACTCCATGGGTTCATCCCTCTAGAACTGGAAGCAACCTCAGAGACTCTCTGGTTCAGCTTCCTTATTTAGCTCATGAAGAAATCGAGAATCAGGGAAGGAAGACTCACCCAGGGTCACACAGGTAGCAAGAGACAGAGGCAGAAAGCCCTCAGTCTCCAGGGCCAGTGCTCTCTGCCTCTGAGTCAGGACATGGCCTAGAGAGGGGAGGCAAAGCCCTCTGGGCTCCCCCAGCCAATGTCCTGAGTGCAAGTTAGAACCAAAACCTCTCCACTAGGTCCAGGTGGGGCCTGAGGAGTCAGCAAAGTACAGGCAAGGGAGTCAGAGCCAGAGGCCAAAGGGCAGGAGGGAGCCTGAGGTGCAGCTCCTGAGACACTTCTGCCTGTCAGTATGAGCGCCTTCCCAGGGAAACATGCAGCGGATTCAGGGCATCAAAGGCCCCTGTAGTCATTCATTCATTCACCTATGGAACAAGTGATTGCTGGGAAGGATTCTCTGCCAGGAATGTGAGAAGTACAAAGATCGGGGAGGACTCCTGAGGCCATTATCAGCCATGAACACCTTACCTGGCCTTAAATTAAACGGGACAGAAGCATGGGGAGGTACAAGGAGCCCAAGGCTGAGAGATCAAGACAGGTGAGGGGTAGGGGCAGGGGCTGCTCCTTTCCTTCCTGGGGATGCCCGTGCCCACTGCCCCCTTCTCTGTACCTCTTACAGTAAGTTTGATCTCTACACCAAGTCAGAGGACCTGCCAGATGTGTCCAAGCTGCGGCCATACTACCAGGGCCTCATTGACAAATACTGCCCCGGGATCCTCTGCTGGTAACGGCCTCTGCTTGTGTCTGGGCTCGCTCCTTGGCCCTCCTACAGCCTGGCAAGGCTCACTTGCCTCACCAGGGGCAACCAACCCCCTCCCTTGTACACAGGCCCCTTTTTCTACTCTTTCCTCTGGAGGTGGGGGTGGGAATTATCAGCCCAGAGACCACCCCTGGGCCACTGGCTATCCCCTCTGCTGACCTCTCCACCTCAGTAGCAGCAGCATCCACATCTCCATTATCTTCATACCTCATTGCAAACTCCATCCTTGTCACATTGTCGTTGCCAGTCAGCAGGTGCCCATCAATTTCCTGCTGTCCATTTTCACTATCATTTCCATCCAGCTGGACCACACGCTCCCCTCCAAACATACCTGTAGACTCTTAACACTCCTGCCAAGAAATAAAGAACGTATCGAACCCTGGTGTCTTTTCCTTCACTGTGTCTGGAGAATTAGGGGCCTGGGAGTGAGATCTTGGGGTTCAGGACCTCCTCCTGTAGGAAGGACCTCCTGGGACATTCTCCCAGCTCCCCTCCACATCCTCCTTCTTTCCTCCCTCAACCTCAGAGATCCTCTATCTGATTGCCACTTAACATTTCTGGTGATGGGGCCTGGAACCCCAAGTTTGGCAGTTAGGAGGGTAGGGACTGGGAAAGGGAAGGCAGAGGATGAGAAGCTCTGAGGATCTTAGAAGCTCTAGACACAGGAGGACGGGATCCTTGAGGATCCCAGCTGGTGAACATCCCAGAGACTGGAGAGAGAAGGTGCCTCCCTGCAGGGCCTCCCTCTGCTCCTGAGGGTTCTGGGTTGTTTTCTTTGGACTTCTGATCAGCTCACTTCTTTGATGCTGTCTGAGGACTGACCATGGGCAACCAGATTCCACAGACCCAGGGAGCCCAGGCACATTTTCCCAGCATGCCTGGGTAAGGGCTATGGACCAAAGAAGTAAGAGGCAGCCCCCCCCCCCCAAGTGTGCCTGTTCCCTTCATGTTGCAAAGACCTGTCAGTCAGTCAATAAGCATTTATTAAGCACCATTATGCTCCAGGCATTGTGTTGTATCACAGAGGGTACAAAGAAAGACAAATGCTAGTCCCTGCCCTTGGGAGCTCCAGTCAACCTAGAGCTCATCTAGACTGAACCTCTTATTTTACAGAGGTTTGGAGAAGGGAATAGGACTCAGCCAAGGTCGTACAAGTAGGAAGTGGTTGTTGGTATGGGAAGCCAGATCCTCTCCTCGGGCTCATGGGCAGCTATGGATTCCACAAAGGCAGAGAGGAAACCTCCCTAAGGGAACAGCAGGGTTTTGTTTCTTAATGAGTTTTGTGCATCAGGAAGTCTCTTGGCATCGATCAATCAATTGTCAGGCAACTTAGTTAAGAGTCAACAAACATTTCTTAAATACTTACTTTGTGTGAGGCCTGGTCTTAGCAGGATCAGCCTGATGCATTTCCTTCCTGCAGAGGAAAGAATGTAGGGCTTTGGGGCATTTCCAGGTTGACTCAGTTAAGGCTAAGTTTTCTCTGCCTCAGTTCTAGTGGAACCTTTGGCCATTGGAAAAAGAAGCAACCTTCCCTGTAGAAAGGGTTTACTAGAGAAGTGTCATAGTGGATCATCTAAATCACACACACACACACACACACACACACATACACACACACACACACATTGAACCACCAATAAACTGAAGAGCAGATCATTAAAACTTGTCTGGACAAAATTCAACCGAAAAAACATCTCTTATTTCATCTCTTCCACGAATTCTTTTATTTTTTAATTTGCAGAACAAAAAAAGCATTTTCATAATGCAGTATAATAAAAAAGTGATTGCATATGAAACTGCAAACCCATTATTTACAACTTGCTATTCCTTTTAAATATTTAACAAAGTTATTTTGTAAATTTCTTTTTTTCCCTTCCCCTCCCTAGAGATGGCTGCCATTACACATAGATGTGTATATCTATGTAAAATCATTCTATACATACTATTTATCAGTTCTTTCTCTGGACGCAGATGGCATCTTCCTTCATATGTCTTTTCTAGTTAATTTGGGTACTTACGGTAGTCAAAATGATTTCTTTGCTCAAGGTTGGTCTATAAACTGTAGACTGTATACAGTGTTCTCTTGGTTCTGCTCATTTCCCTTATTTTGTGCAAGTCTTCCCATGCTTTTCTAAGACCATCAAGCTCATCACTTCTTATTGCATGCTAACATTCCACCATGATCATATTCCACAGCTTGTTCAGCCATTCCCCAACTGAAGGGCATTTCTGCAATTTCCATTTCTTTGCTTTTATGAGAAGAGCTGCTATAAATATTTTAGAACATATTTTCCTTTTCCCTAATCATCTTTGGAAATAGGCCTTGTAGTGGTATTGCTGGGTCAAAGGGTATAGGCAGTTGAATAACTCTTTGGACGTAATTCCAAATCTCTCTCCAAAATGGTTGGATCAGCTCACAGATCCACCAACAATGAATGTGTCCTTATTTTTCCACATCCCCTCCAACGTTTGTTACTTTCCTCTTTAATCATTTTAGCCAATCTGATGGGTGTAAAATGATATCTCAAGGCTATTTTAATGAGCATTTCTCTAATCAATAATGATTTAGAGCATTTTATATTACTATAAATGGTTTTGATTTCTTTATCTAGAAACTGCCTGTTTATATCCTTTGACCATTTATCGTTTGGGGAATAACTCATATCCTTCTACATTTTACAAAATTCTTTATATATTTGCAGTATGAGACTTTTATCTGAGAAACTGTCTACAATATTCTCTCCCTCCAATATTCTGCTTTCCTTCTGATCTTGGGTACATTTGTTTGATCTGATCTGTAAAAAACCTTTTAAATTTAATGTAACTGAAATTATCCATTTTATGCCTCACTCTGCTCTCTATTTCTAGTTTATTCATAAATTGTTCACCTCTCCTCAAGTCTGACAAGTAATATGTTCCATGGTATTCCATTTTTCTTGTAATATCTCTCTTCATATCTGGGTCATGCACCCATTTTGACCTTATCTTGGTAAATGGTATAAGATTATTGGTCTATGCCCAATTTCTGCCAGACTGCTTTCCAGTTTTCCCAACGATTTTTTTAACCAAATAATGAATTCTTCTCCCCAAATCTTCATTCTTTACACTTATCAAATACAAGACTGCTACATTTATTTGCTGCTGTAAATTGTATGTCTGCTCTGTTCCATTGATCTACTTTTCTATTTCTTAGCCAGTACCAGCTAACTTTGATAATCACTGCTCTATATCGTAGGTTAAGATCAGGCACTGCTAAACCTCCTTCCTTTACATATTTTTCCCTTAGTTCCTTTGGTTTTCTTGACTTTTTGTTTTCCCGAATGAATTTTGTTATTAATTTTTCTAATTCAGTGAAATAATTTTTGGTAATTTAATTGGGATGGCCTTGAATATATAAATTAGTTTAGGCAAAATTGTCACTTTTATTACATTGGCCCTGCTTACCCACAAACAATGAATATTTCTCCAATGATTTAAATAAAATTTTATTTGTATAGAAAGTTTTTTTTTTATAATTTTGCTTCTATAGCCCCTGGGTTTGTTTAGAACGGTGTACTCCCAGGCATTTTAGATTGTTGAGTTACTTTAAATGGGGTATCTCTTACTGTCTCTTCTTACAGGGTTTTGTTGGTGATATATAGGAATGCCGATGATTTCTGTGGATTTATTTTATATCCTGCTCCTTTGTTAAAATTATTGTTTTGACTAACTTTTTAGTTAAATCTGAGATTTCCAAGTATATCATCCTCAAAAAGAGACCATTTTATCACCTCATTCCCCATTCTGCTTCCTTCTATTTCTTCTTTCATCGCTCTTGCTAGGATTTCCAATACAATATTGAATAATATTGGTGACAGTGGGGGCATCCTTGTTTCACACCTGATCTTACTGGAAAAGCTGCTGGCTTATCCTCACTATAAATAATGCTTGCTAATAGTTTTATTATAAATGCTTTTTTATCAATTTATGGAAAAATCCATTTATACCTATACTTTCAAGTGTTTTTTTAATAGAAATAAGTGTTGTACTGTATCAAGAGCTTTTTCTTCATCTATCAATATAATCATATGACTAAAAAACCTTTTTTTATTGATTTTTCCATGAATTCTAGTTTGTCTGTGCCCAAGCTGTGCTTTTCTTTGAGACTTTTCTTTTTTTTTTTTCTTTGAGACTTTTCTTGTGGCTCTTTAGAGTTATTTTCTTCTTCTGGGTTTGTGTCTTGAGCCTCTCTGTCATCATAATAGCTTTTTATTTGTTCCTGTTTCCTCATTTTACCAGCCTTCTTCTTGATTTTAGACTTTATGTTAGGGTCGGGCTCTTTGTTCTTCTATAGGGAATGTCTGAGCCAGTCCTGCTGCCACCACTGCCTTCTTAGTCTGAGCTCTATAAGTTTCTGACCTGGGTTTAAGTCTGAGCCACAGACCTGTGGGCTTACCCCATTTGGAGTTCCAGTAGACTGCTGCTGGGCTCGGCTGTTGTTAGCCATCTAGAGAGCCCTGCTGATTCAGAGTGACAGAAGTGTGGGCTTCCTTTTGATCTGGGATTCCTGCTTTTATTATTCTTCTGCAGGTTTCAGAGGTGGCTAGAAATGGGACCTGAGGCCCTGCTCTGCTCCTGATGTCCCAGCCACCCAGCTGCTGCTTACTTTTGAATTCTTTTTTTGCTGAATATACAGCCCAGGGTCCCCTCCCATTTCTCATCCTAGGATGCCACCTTGATACACAGGTCCCCTCCACAGTCAGTCCTGGATCTTTGACATAGAAGTAGAGAGTAAACAACTAAATAGCCAGTTGGCCCAAGTTTAGGTTCTTCTCTGGTGGATCTGGGACCACTTCTTGCCCAGGTGCACAGCTCCTCCCTGACCTGGAATGCTCAAAGCACTATTCTGGCCAGACCCAGCCCTGAGTCCTCAGGCCTCACCCTATATTGACCATGGCTGGCAAAATGATTCATTGTGCTTTTTTCTTGGATTTCCCAACAGGATTTGGTTCAGTGCATTTTCTAGATCTGCTTGGAGGAGAGTTCTTTTTTTGGGGTGGGGGTGGTGGTGGTCATGGTGGCAGAGCTCTCTATTTCTTCCTGCTACTCTACCATCTTGGCTGGCTGCTAATTCATTTTTAAAAGAGATGTACTGAAGTTCGGAGCAAGCACAGGGGATGGATGCTGAAAACAAGAGTGTGGCAAAGCACCACGAGGCCAAGGCTGGCACTGGTAAAGCTCCCAACGAGCTGATGCCAGGGTAGAAAGCTTAACATTACAAAAAGATATACTGGGTTTAAAGATATAGTGGAGGAAAGAGGAGGTTTAAGGGAGGGCTACTAGGACCACAGCTTGGGGTGGATGGATGATAACCAACAACAGAGAGAAGGCAGGCAGAACCACCCACACCGGCAATTTGGCTTTTCTTTTCTCTGACATGGAAATTATCCTTTGGACCAGGAAGACAGAACAACAATGGCTCAGAGATAATCTGACATCCAAGACGTCCTAGCCTCAGCTTCCTGATCTGTAAAATGGATGGAGATCAAGTGTGGTCTTCCCCACTGGAGGACAAGCTTTATGGGACACGAGATAGAAATACGGATAGGCAGCTAAAGGGAGGAGACAAGACAAGCCTCCCAAAGTTACTCAATGTGCAATCTTTACCTGAGCCACCAGGTGGTGCTCCAAGTCCTGAACTAGCTGCCCAACTTCTATGCCCTGGCTTATGCCCCCACCCCACCGGATGCTTATCTCCTTCCCCTGCCCTTCCTTGTGGCCCCAATCATTCACATGTGGACACATTCACTGATGTAAAGTAGGCTTTCACCCCTGATCAGTGCCCAGCTCCCTGTGAAGTTTGAGATTTCACCTTCCTAGCCATAGGCTCCTGTCATGAGGCCACCTCCCTGCAAGGATCTCAGTGGGGAAGAGTGTTTCTCCTTTGCCTTGATTTCAAGGTCTTGAGGGAAGGCGAACCACTCATCTCTCCACTCTCCAGCTCTGGCCATCAAGGGAGCAGCCCTCCTCAGAAACTGCTTCAAGCGTCAAGAGGCCTCTTCTCTTATGGGTCTCCAAGTGTCTCGGGCATCACCCCGGGTCACCCCTCCCCCGGGCTGGGGCTGGTGTGTGTGTGTATGTGTGTGTGTGTGTGTGTGTGTGTGTGTGTGTGTGAAATCTCCAGCCCCACACCATAAGTGCTCTGTGTTTCTCAGGGAGCGACTGGGATGTTTTGTATTCAGAAGGCGCCTCTTTGTTGCTGTTCTTCATTTTTGCAATTTTATTTGATTTCTCCTTGTTTTGAAGTGTCTCACTATAGCACAATGTCAGGTGGCTTTAGGTACCTTTTTAGTTCATCCCCAGGGGCTACTCAGTCCCATGCTGCCCACCAATTCAACCCTGACAAGGTGGGAACAATGCCCTGGGGAGGAGGAAGTGGAGAAAGAGGAAAAGGAAGGAGAGGAGGAGGCAAAGGAGGAAGAAGAGGAGGAGAAGGAGGAAGAAGATGGGAGGAAGAGGAGTGAGGAAAAAGGAGGAAGAGGGGAGGAGAAGGAAGAAAAGAGGGAAGAGGAGGAGGAGTAGAAGTGGAGAAAGAAGAAGAGGAGGAGAAGGAAGAAGAGAGAGGAGATGGAAGGATAAGGGGAGCAGAAGGAGGAAGAGGAGGACAGAGAAGGAGGAAGAAGATGGGAGGAAGAGGAGGGAGGAAAAAAAACTCTTGGGCAAAGGGAGTGATGCGGGGATATCACCCTTGGATTTGTTGGAAGGCTGAAATGAGATAAGGTGTGCCAAATAGGACTCAAAAGCTCTAAATGAGTGCCTACGATGACCATTTCCATTTCTGACAGACTTAGATGAAGGGAATACTGTAAAAGGTTTTTAGCAGGGCATTTACTAATATTAGCAAAGCCTCTCTTGCTTTGGAGAAGATGGAAAGAAGTGGGCTAAATAACAGCTGGGAGGCCTCAGATCTCACTGAGTAGCTGTGCCCAAAGAGTAGCCATTAATGGTGTGGTCCCCATTTAGAGGGAGGTCTCTAGAAGAGTGCTCCAGGGATCTGAGCTTGGCTCTGTGCTGTTTCCCATTTTTATCAATTACTTGGATAAAGGCAGTGGGGCGTTCTTATTGACTCTGACAATATTGCAAAGCTGGGAGGGAGAGGCATGCCTCAGGAGGACTGAATCATCAGGACACATGGAGATCTGGATCAGCTGAAGCATTAGGCCAAGCCTAGTCAAATCAAATGACGTAGAGGCAATGAAAAGTCTCATATGTAGGATTTGGAAAATGTCTGCTTAAGAAGTCTGTGGTGGGGGAGGCTACTGAGACAGCCATTTGTCAGAAAAAGAGCTGGGGACGCGGATGGTCTGCAAGTGACCCATGAGTCAGCAGGGAAATATGACAGCTGAAAACTCACAGCAATCTGGGGAAAAAAGAAACTTCATTGCCACCTCTCGTCTCCCCAGCGCCCGAGTTTCTCCCTGGGTGCCTCTCGCCATCCTTGACATGAAGCCATCCCTTATAACAAAGAATTTTTTTTAAAAAGAGAGAAAGGAGAAAAATCAGCAAAACCAGTGAAGACACCACAAAACCTGGTGATCGCTGCCATGTTCCGTGATCACCGTACTCTCACTCCTCTCCCCATCTCGCCAAAGGAGGAGTCTTCAGTGAAGTCGTAGGTTATGTTGAAAGGCACAGAGTCCAAATAAAAGGAAACTGCCCTGTTCAGACCTCAGCAGGATGATTGTGTTCCATTCTGGGATCCACACCTTAGCAATGACATTGGTCAGCTGGATGGTCCCAGAGGATGGCAGCCTGCCTGTTTGAGGGCCTTGAGATCCTGCCTGGGAAGACTGACTGGAAGAAGCAGGGAGAAGAGATTAGGAGGAGGATGTGTGTGACAGCAGTCTTCAAGTGCTTCGAAAGGCTGTTCAGCAATCAGACACTTACTAGCCATGCGTCCCTGGGCAAGTCACTTAACCGTTTGTCTTAGTTTCCTCATCTATAAAGAGTCAGAGAAGGTAGTGGCAAACCAGTATCTTTGCCAAGAAAATTCCAAATAGGGTTACAGAGAGTCTGACACAACTGAAACCACTGAACAACAACAAGAGAGAGAGAATAACTTTTGACAGAGAGAAAGATAGAAAGAGGAGGAGGGAGGGAGAGAAAGAAAGGGAAGAGGGAGGGTGGGACAGGGAGAGACAAAGAGATAGAGAGAGGTGGGAGAGACAGAGAAACAGAGATGGGGGAGAGACAGAGAGTGAGAGAGAAAGAGGGGGAGGAGAGAGAGAGAGAGACAGAGACAGACACAGAGACAGAGAGACAGACACAGAGACAGAGAGACAGACACAGAGACAGAGAGAGAATCTTTAGTCCTGGAAATGCTGTGTAGTGAATAATCTTAACCTGACACTCAAAATAGCCTTGCTAAAATAAACAAATACATAAAACTCCACTACATTCTAAAAATTGAAAAGCTGTTCCCTGTAGAGTTGCTCCTCTGTGAACCAGTGGGCCAGACTACTCCATGTGGAAACTTCCTGGCTTTGGGATCAAACTGTTCACCAGAACTCTTTGAATCCTCAGCCACTGACTTTCCTGGCTTAAGGCTTCCCGTCATAGCATGAATCAGACGAATCTAGGTAAACTACATGGCATTGCAATCCTGGCCCCCTGGGCCCCTCAGGGAACCCCCTTCCCCTCCACCCCCACCCCCAGCTTGGTCTCATGGTCATCATGGGGCATCAGGCCCTCCTGCTTCTCAGATCACCCCCATGGCTAGGTTACAGCTCTTGTTCACTGGTCACAGGTCTTTGAGAGGTCAGGGCTTGGTGGCCCCTGTTTCTTTCTCATGAGCTTCTCTCTTGGGGTGCTCCCCACAAGCAGCGTAAGGCCCATGAATGCTGCTTCATGGCACCTTTGGGATACTCATGAAGTCACTTTGGCCAGCTCTTAGTTTCTTCTCTCAATCTTCCCTCTTATGAGTTGCATCTTTTTATTTTTTTAATCAGATTGGGGCAAGTAGGTAGAGTGGTGGTAGATAGAGCACTGGCTCTGGAGTCAGGAAGAGGTGAGTTCGAATCCTGCCTCAGACACTAACTAGTTATGAGATCCCTGGCAAGTCATTTAACCTATCTGCCTCAGTTTCCTCATCAATAAAATAGCACCTGCCTCCCAGGGTTGTTGAGAGAATTAAATGAGATAGTATTTGTAAAGCAGCTTGCCAAGTGCACTATAAATGCTATCTATGGTTCTCCCTGTCGTCATTACTGATATTAGATTTCATTTGCAGCGAAAATGCCCAATTGGACATGTGGCTTCGTTTCCCAGGCTGCAGCGCCATCTGTTGTCTACTAGACAGAACTTTACATTCAGAGTTATGTTTATACATGGTCTAAAAACTGATTCTTTTGTATTTTATTTTTCAATGAACAAGCATTTATTTTCTCCCTTTCCTACCCTTTCAATTTAAAAGAAAAGAAGAAAAACAAACCCCTTGGAACAAATATACATAGTCGATCAAAATGAACCTCACATCAGACAGGTCCAAAATGTGGGCATCTCTCTGTGTCTTACGTTCATCTCCTCTCTGACAGGAGTGGGCAGCATTTCTTCATGGGTCCTCTGGAATTGTGGGTGGTCATTGCATTGAACAGAGTTCTGAAGTCTTTCCAAGTTATTCCTCTTTACGAGATTGCTACTGTGTACATTGCTCTCCTGGTTCTGCTCACTTCCTTCTGCATTAGTTCATATAAGCTTTCCCAAGTTTCTCTGAAACCATTCCCTTCATCATTTTTACAGCACAGTTGTATTCCATCACATTTATACAACACACTTCGTTCAGCTGTTATCCGATTAATGGGAAAATGGTGTGATTTCTAGCAGCTTCTACTGGATTGTCTGTTTCTCTGCCACCGACCACTGTGGAATCAGAAAATGGCCACACAAGACACACAGCTCACTTAAATTTTTTTCTTTGTTCATGGGTGATTGTGGCCAAGAATTCAACACTCAGTGGCTACCTGGTGGTCCCTCTATGCTTAGCTAAGACAGCAGAGAATGGCCAACCTTTCCAGCTTCCCAGAACCAGCCAGAGTTTTGGTCCTTATCTAGAGCAGCTTTCCAGATCCCAGGAGCACTACCATTCCATGATGGGTCCTACTATTCCCATGATGGATAGTGGCAGTCAGGATTAAACCCAAGGTCCTCTGCCTCCAAATACAGGGCTCTTTCTACTCCCTTCTGAAAGCCATTTTATGCTGCTACAGTGATGAGGCCCTGGGCATGGTTGAGTGCTGTGGAGACGGAGAAGAGGGGGTGGATTGCAGAGCTTTGCTCTGCCCCTTGCTGTCCTCACCTCCGTGGCAAAACAATGGAGGGATGACAGCTCTTCTTGTTAACAGGTATATGCTGGACAGCAACTCCAAGAGCAGAGTAATGGGCTTTCACTGTTCCCAATGTCCCCACATGAAAGAACAGTTCTACACTGTTCCCTCCCAGGTGACCTTCTATCTCTGCAGTGACCAGGCTAGTTCTCACTAATGGGGACTCCATTATCATTGAACCATGTTTGGAAGTTAATGCTGGAGGATGCATGGCCAATGACTTTTTAAGTGCTCTGTAGTCATTAAGCTCACCCTCATTCTCCCTTGGTGGGGCTCACCTGACTCTTCCATCATTTTTGTTCAGCCAGCCAACCTGAACTATGGCACCAAAGCTATTCTGGAAAGTTTAGGAATGGTAGTCAATGGCACAATTTCCCTGAGACTATGGGGTTCCGTTCAAATAGACCCCTCTCCCAGATTAGAACAATGGCTTTTTTAGTATGGGAATAGCTTGGGATCATTGAAAGTTGCTGTACAATTTCACAAATGCAATCCGACTCATTCTCCTATTTAGTTCTCATTGAAGACCATTGTCCATCCTGTCCACAGGATCCGTTATAGATATATGTACTAATAATTAGTGGTATGGCCAAGACAATAAGTGTGCTTGGCTTTTCCTATATAGCTAGTTAGGGCAATCTCTTTTAAATCATTATGTATCTTTTGCAGATGTGCTGGAGTACTTTGGGGCTTGCTGCAATCAGCCTGTTATATGTCACCAAGAACATTTGGAGGACCTTGCCATCTTCCAATTGAATCCTTTGAAGGATGATGAAAGTAGCAAATACCTTTGGGCACCTTTCTTTTTTATATCTGGTTTGATATAATCAATAGATCCTTATGTTTATGTCATTCAGAAGATGTTTGTGACCATAATGAACAGAGATTCTTCTATAATGTAATGCACTGAAGATACCTTGGGTGATGAGAGCATTTGAGTCTGCATACACATACATACATACATACACACACAGATATTTGTATTTATCAAATAATAAAAATAGAAGGATCTTTTTTCCTCTGTTCCTGTCACTTAATTGTGTGTCTATAAAGAAGTGATCTCCTGTAGAAGACTGTTCCTGAAGCTTCTGCTCCTTGCTTTCTCCTATTTTTAAAAATCAAGAATATTTTCTTTGTGTAGATCATTCACATAAAGAAGTCATAGAAATAGAAGAGAAAGTATATATGTTTGTAATTGCTTATGTCCTCTCACCTGCCTGCTCTCCACTCATTATTTATCTTTTTTCTTTCCAAGAGCTTGAAAATCGATCCTTAATGTTTTCAAAAGTGTGTGGTTTCCAGCATGAAATTCCTTTGTATATAATATACTCGGTCTGGCTCAACAGAATATGTTGTTTTTTCAGAATATTTACTCTGTATGTACAGTTGGGCTTCCCTTGTTCATCACAAAATGTCTTCAACATTTGGGGGCATTTTCCAACTTTAACAGCTTAAAGCCACAGAAAGACATTGGAGACATCCTGTATTGAATTCCAGCCTCTTCTTTTATTTTTTGCCCTCTTGAATTGTCTTGTAGCATCCACCTTGTTAAACCTCTCCAGGGGGATGTCCCCTTAAATTCAACATGCTCAAAACAGAACTTATTACTCTCCTCCTCCTAAACCAGCTGCCCTCTCAAATCTCCATATTTCCGTTGAGGACACCAGCATTTTTCTAGTCACCCCATTTTGTAATCTCAGATTCAGCCTCGATTCTTCCCTCTTACCCCAAATATCTAGTCAGATGCCAAGTCTAGCTGTTACTACCTCCACAGCATTGCTACCATTTAACTTATTTGTATGGCCATCACCTTAGTTCAGACCCTCCTCACCCTTATCTAGACTACTGCAACTGATCCGAAATTGGTTTCGCTGCTTCTAATCTTTCCAATCCACTCTCCATAATTCAGCAAAATAATATTTCTAAAACATGGGATTATGTCATCCCTCTCTCCCTCCACTCAAAAATGTTCAGAATTTCCATTTTACCTTTGGTACAAAGTACACATTGCTCAGTCTGATATTCAACATGCTTGACAACCTCTTTTCTGCCTATCTTTCCAGATCTATTTCATGTTGTTCTTCTCTAAGTTCTAAATTTTTAATAGGTGGTCTTTTTTCTTAGCCTCTTGTGATTTTTTTGTTGTTTAATAGTTTTCAGTTATGTCCAGTTCTTTGTGACCATTTTTGAGGTTTTCTCAACAAAGATTGAGTAGTTTGCCATTTCCTCCTCCAGCTCATTTTACAGGTGAGGAAACTGAGGCAAAGAGGTTCAGTGACTTGCCCGGGATCAGACAGGCAAGTATCTCAAGCTGGATTTGAACACAGGTCCACTTGACTCCAAGCCTGGCACTCTATCCATTTACCCACTGTACCATCTAGTCTCCTAGGTTTAAGGTATTAGAGTTCAAATATGGCAGTTCCACTGTCATTGATGATGAAAATTGTTTGTTGTATACCTCCAATGCCCCCCCCAGAGGTCTTCTATGTGCCAAATATTTATAGCAGCACTTTTTGTACCAGTGAAGAACAGAAAGTAAATAAAATGCCTTTCAAAGAAGAGATGACTAACAAATTGTGGTACATGAGTGTAATGGAATGTTGCTGTGTATCAGAAGCAGTGATTAGGATGAATACAGAGAAGCAGAAGATTTATGTGAATCTATGTGAAGTAAGCAAAATCAGGAAACAATATATGCAATATAATTGCAGTTATGTAAATGGAAAGAACACGCAGGAAAATAAACGGAACACTGTGTAATTATAATGTTCAAGCAAGGCCCAGAAAAAGAAGATAATGTACCTTCCTGCCTTGTTTGCAGCAGTAGAGTAGGATGGCTGTAGAACATTGCATCAATCATTAGCTTCAGTTTTGCCACACTGCTTCTCTGTCTGTCTCTCTCTTGTCACTGTATCTCTCTCTCCTTTCTCTCTCTATCTCTTCTCTGTCTCTTTCTTCTCTCTCTCCTCTATATCTCTCCTCTCTCTCCCCTGTCCTCTCTCTGTTTCTCTGTTTCTCCTCTCTCTGTCTTTATGTCTCTCCCTCTCTCACTGTTGTCTATCTCTGTCTGTCTCTCTTCTCTCTGTCTGTCCCTTAGGGGAGGGAGAGCAATATATTGAAAATGAAGGTGATGTAAAAACAAAGACATCAATTTTTTAAAAAAAGAATATAGTTCTCTGGAGAAACATTGGTCAATCTGTTTCATTTTTCATTGGTTTGTTGCCTTCCTTCCTCCATCTGTAAATACTCTTAGCTTGATTGGGTTTGTCATTTGCATTCTGCAGACGTGTTTTCCTTTCAACATTCTTCACTGTGTTGTGAAGTGATGTGGCTCATAACCTTATTCCCTCTTCCCCTAAAATATAAACTGAGTTTATATTTTAAACGAGTATTATCCTGAGCTGCCACATGTCTGCTTGGCAAGGGGATCAAAGATTTGTTGTCTGAGGTAATTTCCAGGTAATTTTGGCCTCCTTATTTTGATAATTATTTCATGTCTCTAACTTCTGTAGGAGATGTTGATAATCAGAACCAATGTCTTATTTCATCCATTTCCCATTTTTCAGCATGAATTACTCATTTGAATAGGTCAGGCTGGAGTTGTCATAATTGGCTAGAATGCCTTCTCCTCGTTGTACTTTCTTCCAGATTAGAGTCAATTTTGTTAAACCTTTGCTGTATTCATTGATGGTCCAAGTGCATACAGAGAGCTGATTCAGAAGTTATTCTAGCATCAGTATCCAGTTGTTTCCTGTTCAGTCTGCCTTCAATTTCATTACTTTGGTGATGCATGGAACTTGTCATGTCCCAAGAAGAGTGCTCATCCTTTTCAGGAATTTGGCTTCTGTGTGGTCTGGCAACCCTTGGCTCCTTTCATTTCTTAGTCTCAAACCATGTTTTCCAACACATTTGTCAACATCCTTTACTTTGAAGTTATTGAGTATCAATATATATATATATATATATATATATATATGTTGGCTTGGCTTTGGATGGTGCTGATTGTTTCTTGCAGCTCTATCTTTTCCTTCTCTGAAATAGATGTTGGTTCATGAGGTTCATGACCTTGATGGTCATCTTCTTACTTACTTAGGCGAGTGATGCCAGATGAGATGGCCAACAGTTAAGTAAGATGATGTCTTCTTCACTCTGGGTGTTCCATCAACAAGTAACATTTGTTAAACTCCTATTATGCTTCTGACATTGTTCCAGGCCTTCAGTACAAAGACAAAAGTTAATCAGTCCCTGGCCTCAAGGAGCTTACAAGGTAGCAAGGGCATACATACATACATATATGTTACATGTAATATATATGTATGTATACACACACAGAGAAACATACAAAATAGACACAAGGCAAAGCCCAGCAATCCCATTCTGCTCCTCTCCAAGTAGAACCTTGAGGACTTTCTTCTGTCTAAGCCACACTTCCTTTTGTCACCTGGCTTCTATTTTGAGAGAAGGCGATCTGGATACCTCTAGATTCTTTCAGTAGGACACAAATTCATTGGTTGTTGGACAGGAATCTCATGTCTAGAGTGCCACCAGTTATTGTTTATAGTTGATCCAAAGACTCACTCATAGCAGCTTTGCTGCCTTCCTACTTTCCTCATCCACCATCCCTCAGAGAAGTGGGGGGAGGGTCACCAAAGTCTGACGACTATGATTAATTTCTTTGAGCCTTGGGTCACCATGGCTAAAGAATTCATCTACTCCTGGTCAATCTCCTGGTGTTGAGCCTTGGAAAGCAGAAGTGGACTATCTGGAAGCCTTTCCAGCTTGGCCACAACCATCACCCTGGCCTCTCAGGTTTGTAACTTCAGTGTCATCCACAATTCCCTGCTCTCTCCCTTCCCCCATTCCACTCCATCCAATCAGTTGCCAGATTTTATCATTTTTGCCGCACATCTTTCCCTTTCACTCCACTTGAGCAGCACTGCCCACCATGTGACTGCCCTGGCCTCTTTTCAGGCCTTCTCTTATTGCTTCTTACCTGGACTATTATAACAACTGCTATTTACTGCCCCCTTTTCAAGTCTCTCCCCACTTCAGTCTATCCTCATTCAGGATGAAGATGATCTTCCTAATGCAAAGGTCTGACCATGTTGTTCCCTCCCACTCAATAACTTTCTGTAGCTCTCTATCACCATTATGATCAAAAGCAAACTCCTGCATGTGGCATTTTAAGCTCCTGGCTATGTAGTCCTTCCCTATCTATCTGATCTTCTCACACCTTGCTCTCCTCCACACATTCTACCATTCATCTACATCACATGCCTTTCATGACACAATACTTCCACCTCTCATTTTCCACCTCCCATCTTGCTCCAGCTGTCCCCCATGGCTGCAATGCTTCCTCTTCACCTCTGTCTATTTCAAAGCAGAGCTCAAGCATCATCTCCTCTAACAATCTTTCCTGATTCCTCTGCATCTCTCTCCAAGCCACCTTGTATTCACTGGATCTATTTCTACCTCTATCTGGACATGTTGGCTCTTCCATTTGAATGTAAGCTGTGTGAAGAAGGGGACTGTTTCATTTTGTCTAGGTATGCCCATGCCTAGTGTAGTGCCTGGCACATAGTAAGTGCTTGGTAGGTGCTTGCTTGATGGATGGATTAAAAACTTCCAGTGCTTGTACTTCACTGATGCCATAGCTTTCAAGCATGCAGGGTTACCTCAGGCCATGATGGAGTCCAAAGTCATGTGGCTGGGAAGTAGCAGCATCAGGATTTGAGCCCAAGTCTTCTGACTCCAAAGCCAAGGCCCTCTCCACTGTGCCTTCTAAGCCATTCTATTTAGTTAGAGTAACAAAGACCTGCACTAGAACAGGGGACTTGGGGATGGAGGAGAGGGAACAGATGGCTGAGTGTTCTATACTCCCTCCCACGGTCACCCCCCAGGGCTTCTCACCTGGGAGGCAAAGGCATCTTGCTTTGGTTTGTGAGGGGACAGGAACTCCCAGTGCCGAGCAAGGGGCTCTCAGTGTTCCTACTCTGCCTAGTCAAGTAAGCCCCTCCCTGGGGTCACTGAGATCTCTGTGCTGACTGGAATGAAGACTCCAGATCCTTGCCCAGGGCTATGGGGGGAGAGATAGAGAAGAGTTGGTGGAACTGGAGTCACCCCATATCCCCAGTCTTCTAGCTCCTGTGCCCCCAGGCAGCTGGTGACCCCTTCCCATATACTGTACCTAGACTTGCCCTTCTGAGAGTCCCAGGCCACCACCTGCCCCCCTGCCCACCACCCCAGTCCTGAGGATAAGTCCCCTCTGAGATTATTTGTCTCCTCTGAAATATCCCCGCCCCCGCCTTGGATAATGGGTGATAAAGGTGGAGTCTGGGAAGGGGCAGGCTTCAGCTTGGGGGTGGCAGGTGCAGATGAGGATGGTGATCACAGGAGCCCAGCTCTGGACCTCAAGAGACCTTAGACATCATGTAGTGTGCTCCCCACCCCATTTACAGATGAGGAAACTGAAACACAGGGAGGTGAGATAACTTGCCTAGATTAACATATAAGATCAGAGATCTAATGATTAATAATAAAAATAATAATAATATAGCTAGTTGGTGCAGTGGGTAGAACACTCATCCCAGAGTCAGGAAGACCTAAGTTCAAATCCAGCCTCAGACACTTACTAGCTGTGTGATCCTGGGGAAGTCACTTAACCTCTGTTTGCCTTGATTTCTTCAACTGTAAAATGGGAATAATAAGCATCAGCCTTGCAGGGTTGTGAGGACCCAAGAAGACATGTGTAAAGTCCTTTGCACAGTGATTGGTACCAGCAGCTGCATATAAATTCTCTTCTCCCTGATGATAATAAGTGCAATTTATATAGTGTTCTGAGGTTTGCAAAACACATTGGCACTCAACTAGTATTTATTATTAAGCCCCTACTGTGTGCCAGGCACTGTGCTAAGTGCCTATTTCATTTGATTTTCACTGCAATCCTGGGAAGTAGGTGAAATTATTACCCCTATCTTACAGATGAGGGCGCTGATTCCCCCCTCCCAGAGCCTGATCACTACCTCCTCTCCCCTGACAGACTTCCCCTTCTTCCTTAACATCTGCTCCGCCCTCCCCCCCAGCTTCTGAGGGCCCGAAGGGTAAAGCAGTGATGGGTATAGAGCCAGGGGACTAGCCCGTATGACTTCAGATAGGGGAGGGGGAACCTGTAACCCAAAGTCAAGGAGACAAAGTCTAGCTCCACCCACCCAGAAAAAGAGTATTTCTGGGCTGGGCTGGTTTGGGAGATAGGCTATCCTTCAGTGAAGAGAGGGAAGGACATTCTACGCTCTGAGAAGGCTCTGGTATCCACTCTCTGGAGGTTCCTGCCCCTTTGCTACCCACTCCTACCCCCACTGCCCCACATCCCATCCTGTCCTTGCTGGTCCCCATCAGGTACCCTCAGTGCTCTGTGTAGTCTCAGCCCCACTCTTCACTGCCCCTTCTGTCTTCACTGTCCCATATCCTTCCATTGCCCCACTCCTCATCCTCACTGCCCCCTAGGATTTCACTCACCCCAGTCCCTTGTCTTCTCTAAGCTCCTTCTGATCTCCCTACTCCCCAGTCCCTCCTTCCCAGGGGATGGGGGCCACTAAACGGGAAGCGCTGGAGGTCAAAGAGGCAGGGACTTTTTGGAAGTTGAGTGAAGGAGGTTTGAGACTCATCCTGTGAACCCCTCTCTACCCTCCCATACCCACTCTGGCCCCAAACCTCCCCTCCAGGGCAGCATGTGGATCTGATACCCGCAAGCCTTCAGGCCCCTTTGCCTTGACCATGATACGGCCATTGTCCATCCTCTTCCTGGGCCTTCTGTGCCTGTCACTGTCTGGAGTCTGGCCCAGGTCAGTCCAGCTCCACTGGGCCCCTCAGGCCTCGAGACCCTGGGACTCATTTTCTTATTCTAGAGACACCAAGAACCTTACCCTGGCTCCAGCACATCCCAGACCCCTTCTCCTTTTCTCACTCTTCAAATCCATTGCTTCTCCCAAACCTGTCCAAGCCTTGGCTGCAGAGGGGCCATATACCCATTATCCAGAGCTGAGGACAGGGAGGATGAGGCAGGGATGGGAAAGTGGGGGTGCGGAGGGGGCTAAGGGTCCAGTGATATCTTTAAGAGGCCTACTTGGTTGGGGTTAGGCAGAGAAGTCTAATGAGGAGATGCAGGCCCTCAAAGGATGGAAAGGAGGCTGGAAACTCACAGTGATGAGATGGGGTTCAGAGCCCAGAATAAGGGCCTGTCTGGCCCTGCATCCAATCTGGGATCTGGTCCACGCTATCCCACTTCCTGAGGGCAGGCCAAAAAGAAGTGGCTAGTTCAGGGCTGCATGGTAGGAGGACAGAACTCATCCCACTGAGGGTGAACAACAGAGTATCAGTAGGTTTGAGGCCACACTGCCTCCCCTAGTCCTTCCTTGGGGGTCTTATGGATGGCTGGGGTGGGGGAAGTGGAATGGGGCAGGAGGCTAATTCTGGAGGCTGGGACTTTTGTGGGAATGACCCTGGAAACCTAGGGGCTGGAGGCCTGACTACAAGAGGCTGGGAGTGAGAGCAGGGAGCTGGGGACCTGCCTCCCTAAGCTAAGCTGACAACACCATGCTGAGGGGCTGTGGAGCAGAGTTCAGAGATCTGGGAAACAGCCTTGGAGGCCAGATATCAATGAAGAGAGGGGGGAAGCTGATCCTGTGAATGAGGCCTGGCCTGAGGTGCTGATGGAAAGGGCCTGTGGGCCACCTTTCCCTCCCAGCCCTCTTCCAGAGAAGGCACTGGACGATGCTGCTAACTACCTGCTGACAAATGCCCTGGAGTTGGCTGAAATGCCCCCCCTCCCTGAAGGAGGCCAAGAAAAGCGCTCCTTCCAGAAGGGTTGCCTCTTTGAAATATGTGGATCTGAAGACCCAGCCAACAACTGACTGGGGCCTGAATCCTTAAGTTCCTGCTCCTGGTGACCTTGGCAGCCCCAAGTGCTTTGGCTGAGGTGCCCCCAGAGCCTGGCTCTGGCTGCTGAGGTCAGGTGGGGAGCTGGGTTGAGCTGCTTAGGGCCCACGCAGGGCAACCCATCAATAAAGACTGACCTGTGTGTTTGCATAAGCATTAGTGTTTTGGGGAGATTCACCAGCTTGGGGGGGGAAGGGCCCAGAGTTCAGAAGGAGCAGGGGCTCAGAGAGCTTGGGGGTTTGGGGAGCAGGGCTCAGGGGGCTTGGCCACTTCAGGCTTGGGGAGCAAGGAATCAGGTGTTTGAG
>CM053623.1:232597516-232668875 GCA_028646595.1 Phalanger gymnotis
CTCCCCCCCCCCATTTCTTTTTCTTTTTTTGGATAGGGTTACCAAACTGGCAGATGAAGGCCTAGTATAGGTATAGTTTACTCAGATTTTTAACCCAGCATTGGCTGCGATGGTGCAGAAGCTAGAGAACTAGTTCTGAAGCCCGGAAGACCTAAGCTCGAATCTGAGTTGATCCAATGACATCATATTTGTAAAGTGCTTAGTACAGTGTCTTGCACAGAGTCGATGCTTCACAAATGCATGTTGTCCCCCTCCCATTGTGGATCTCATACTGTTCTTGTAGAAAAGTTGAGGAGCTGAGTGCTATGGTGTCAAATCCAAACAGAAACATACTGACTTAGGAAACTTAAGAAGCCATCAGTTTCCATTATTTTTGATGTATGGTTTTTATTTTGTTAAAAATTTCCCAATTATCTTTTAATCTGGTTCTTCAGAGTTGGGAAGGCTCTGCAGGCCACTTGCAACCAATGGTTGTGAATCTGACACCTCTGGGAAATAGGACAGTGAGAAGGACTCAGACCTGGCTGAACGATTGGACTCCAAAGAGTGCCATAGGTGAGAGCACAAGGCTGAGTCCAATGAGTTGCAATTTGACAGGGATAAATGGAATGTAACCCAGCTTCCGGGATCCCCCAGAAATGGCCTGGATAAGGGATCAAGGGTGATAGGAAATTGTTCTGGCACACAACTCTCATTTCCTTTGCTTCTTAGCATCTTCTGTCCAGTCCTTTTACAGACTTTGGGAAAGAGACACCTCCCAAACTCTGAGTTGAGTGTTCACCTCAGGCTGCTGGAAGCAGACAGGGCAGCACAGAGAGCTGGCACTGTCTGTGAGTCTGTCCATGATCCTGTCCACAGCTCTAGAGCAGACTTGGAGAGGCAGAGACAGATCAGGGTTGAAGACTGAGGCAGAGGAGCAGAGAATGAAAGCTGCTGCTTTGTGGACCTATTGGGAACAAGACTAGCAGACAAAGAAGAGCCAAGTAGGGTCATGGTGGGAGAGCGTGTCCAACGCCATCTGTTTTCCTGCTGTCTTCTCTTTGTTTCTTCACTAACTTTAAAGCTACCCAATTCTTTCCGCAGACAGACCGGGGAGCCGACTCCACCAAGCTGCCTGATCCTGAACTTGCTTTGGGAAAGCTCTCCTCTTACTGCTACTTTGACCTTTGGGCTCTGCTACAGCTTCTCTGTGTGAAGTTGTCTCCATTGGATTGGGAACTCCTCGAAAGGGGACTAGAGCTTTGCCTTTGTGTGCTCTGTGCTAGCACAGGCACATAGCAGGCACTTAATAAATAATTAGTGACTTGTTTTCATATGGGGCTACTTTAATTAAATTATTTTAATGGGGTGGCTAGGTGGGGCAGTGGATAGAGCACTGGACCTGGAGTCAAAAAGACCTGCGTTTAAATGTGACCTCTGAAACTTCCTAGCTGTGTGACCCTGAGCAAGTCACTTAACTCTGCTTGCCTCAGTTTCTTCATCTGTAAAATGACCTAGAGAAGGAAATGACACACCACTCCAGTAACCTTGCCAAGAAAACTCCAAATGGCGTCATGAAGAGTCAGATGCCACTGAAATGACTGAACAACAAGCAGTAACTTGATAAGCTACATGGCCAGTAATAATGAATTGTCAAATCCTATGAATTAGTAGGATTAGTAATGAATGATTACTATGAATTAGTAGGGCTGGGTGGAGGCCCCTGCTAGAAGACAGTGCTTCTCCCACTCTCTTCTCCCCAACTTGGTCTCCCCTTCTGCCCTAACCCTGTGTCTGGGTTTCCTTCCCACCTGGGGCCTCCTATCTCCTTCAACAGGGGGGAAGGCTCGGGGGCAATTCATTAGTTGGGAGAGATCTTGTTTTTGAGGGGTAGATTATGGGAGGTAACAAAGCTGGCTTCAGGGTCAGGAAGACCAGATTAGTCTTACTTCTGACCCGTACTGGCTATGTGACTCTGGAGAAATGGCTAGAGTGCTGCACATGAAGTCAGGAAGATCTGAGTCCAAATCCTGCCTCAGATACTTACTGAGTGACCCGTGGGCAAGTCACTTAGCCTCTGCTGACACAGTTTCCTCACCTCTAAAATGGGGATAATGATAGCGCCTAGCTCTCTGAGGTTTTGTGAGGATTGAATGAAATATCTCTAAAGTGCTTTACATGCATAAAAGGAGTGTGGAAATGCTAGTTACAACAACAATACTAATTCTCATTGTATTATTTCACCTCTCAATGCCACAGGTAACTCTCTAAGACCTGAAGTTGCTGAGAAAGTGCTGCCCTGTGTTGGTGAAGAAAATCCCTTGTCAGAAGCTCTGCAGACCAATGAAATCATCGATCACATTCAAAAAATAAATGCTAGATAAGGGTTTGTATGATACTGACTATATATGGTGTGACTATATATGATTTACATATGTATATATATCAGTCAAAGGATATGAACAAATAGTTCTCCAAAGAATTGCAAAGTATTGACAACCATGTGAAAAAATACTCCAAATCACTAATAATAAAATAAATGCAAACCAAAACCACCCTGAGATTTCACATCACACCCTGCAAATTGGCAAACATGACACAAAATGGCAACCATCAATGTCAGAGGAGTTGTGTAAGGATAGGCACACTAGTACATTGTTGGTGGAGCTGTGAAATGGTACAATCATTCTGGAAAGCAATGATATTATTCAAATAAAGTAACTAAAATGTCCATTATTGAGCTTATACCCCAAGGAAGCTATTGATAGGAAGAAAATTAGCATATATACTAAAACATGGCGGCACTTTTTGTGATTAGCAAACAAGGAACTGGAAATCTGGTAGATGCTCATCAACTGGAGAGTGGCTCAACAAATTGTTGTACATGAATATAGTGGAATACCACCATTCTTTAAGAAATGATGTGTGTGATGAATACAGAGAAGCATGAAAAGACCTATATTAACTGAGGAAGAAGGAAGTTAGCAGAGCCAAGAAAATAATCTACATAGTAACTACAACAACCGAAATGGAAGAAGCAATGACACACCAAAAAAAAAAAATCAAAAGGAAATTAATGAAATTCTAAAGCCCAAGCAGGACTGGAATGAAGAGAGAGGCCATCTCCAACCTACTTCTACGTGGAGATAGGAGGTCCACAGGTGTTAAACATGGCACATGTTTTTGGACTTTTCTGTGTATGGATTAATGGTGCTGACTTGTTTTTTTCTCTCTTAAAAAATATTACTTATCGTATGGGATGACTCTCTGGGAGAGGAAAGGTTACTTGGGCAATGTAAGAAACAAAATATTAATTAAAAATTTTAAAAATAAATGCTAGATCATATTGCCAAGTTGGGGCCAGAGACCAGAGGTATGATGAAGCTTCAGAAGCAGATTACTCATGGGCAATCAGTGTGCTCTTAGTGGCCAAACAATGTCCTTTGTCTCCCTCTGTGGGATATGTGATTGGCTGAGGGCTGCTTGTTTCTGTGAGAGCATGATGTAGGGAAACCTATACAAGGTAGCTTTACCTACTACCATTCGAACATTTAGCACGCATTCTCCACCCTAGCTATTGCAGTCAAGTCTTCTATTCAGGTTCCAAAATGCTGACTTCACAAACATGACTTGGGAAAGGCATGGTTAGATAGCAGTTTGTGTGGGGAGAAAGATCTGAAAGGCTTAGTGGGCAGCAAGCTCAACAGTGTTGTAGCAGTTAAAAAAAACCAATGGGATGATCTTGGGCTACACTGAGAGGCTAGAGTTTCCAGGAATAAAGAGGTAAGGGTCTTTCTGTCCTTTTCCGTTGTCAGACAACCTCTGGTATGTTGTGTTGAAATTGATCTGTTTTTCAACCCAAATGTAAAACTTTACATTTATCTCTATGAAGAAAAAAAATAAAAAAAATCACTAGACTCAGTCACACCCTCTAGCTGGTCAAGGAAGCCTGTTAGGGTAGAAGCCTTGGCCCCTCTCATCCAAAGCATTCCTCTTCTGGCCAGCTTTGAATCATTCCCAGATTGGTTGAACATTCCTTTATCTAAGTCCTCGATAAAAGGGTTACTCAGAACGAATCTGTGGGTTGACTCATTCTGCAGTCACTTTATTAAGGAGGAAATTGGGATTCCAAGACAGGAAAGGATTTAGCTAGGGCTCTACATTAGTAAGCAGCAGACCTTGAATTTGCATCCAAGATTTCTGAGTCAGAGAGTAGTGTACCTTCTGCCAAGCAACTGCTGCTGGGTCTGAGTCCTGGGGAGATCTGAATGCTACAAACAAGCTTTGTTTGTTCCAGGGGGTGGAGGGGAAAGTGGTTGAGCTAGGTGCAGCCCAGCCCCATTTCCAGAGGCCCTTGGCTTTCCCCTGAATCACCAGTGTCACTGATGCGACAGGTCTGAAGGTTCTTTGTGTGCCCCACTAGTAGGCTGCTTGTGCTAGCAGAGGCAGGGGTTGGGGTTGGGGGTTGTAGCTGGAGGCTTGGAGAGGGTCCTGTCCCTGCTACTCTGCCCTCTCACAGTGGTGCTCTTTGGATTGGCCCTCACCCCAATAGGACTGCCTCCTGCTATTCCCTAACTAGCCTGTTGATGTGGCCTAAGTGCCCCTCTTTTAGAACAGAAGACTGTAAGCCTTTTGTAGAAGAATTGCCTCTCTTGTATCCCCTGGCCCAGTGGGAGGCAGAGAGCAGGCACCCCAGATACTCAAGATCATGGAAGTCAGGCCTAGCTCCAGGGCATTAAAACACCCTAAGGGTAAGGATAACAACATGTGTATAGGGCTCCTGGATTTGAAAAACATTTTGCTCACAGTTGTGGAGATAGTGCTGGGTTATCATCTTCATTTTACCAAGAAAGAAACTGAGGTAAGAGAGTCATATAAGGAGTGTTAGAGCCGTGATCTAAACCTCAAGACAAAGCTCTCAAGTCCTTCTGCATGTGGAACACTTCTGTCTCCCCTTCCTACCCCTACCATCTGATGCAACAGTCTTTATGCTAAACAGTTGGCCAACTTCTCAAACAAACCTGAAGGCCAGTCTGGGCCAGGGTGGGACTGAGGGACACAGTAGGGAAAAGAGAGCCCAGGAAAGGTTTTTACTCCTCGACCCCCGCCCCCCAACCCCCATCCATCTGCTAGACTCAGGGCTTCCTAATTGGACTCTCCAGTTTGCAGGGGCGATTACCTATGGGTGGGGTCAAAGCCTGAGTCAGGTGGGCCCTGAAATGGAACCAGAAGAGCAGTTCGTTTTTCTTTCCCCTAGTGTGCCTGGCGGGCCCTGGGGCTCATAGAATGTCTGCTAGCTCAGGCCGAGGGGATGAAGGAGCAGCACATAGAGGTAGAGGTTTATTCCCGCACGGGGTCACAGGCACACAAACAGAGAGACAGACAGACAGGCTCAGGATCCAGCTGCAAGGGCGGTCGGGGCACTGCTTCCCGGGACCTGAGAAAAAGGGAGTATACTCTGGGGCCCGCCAGGGGCCTGCTTTATGCCGAGAGAAGAGAGGCGGAGGCCACAGCCATACACGCTGGGGGCGGAGGGACAAATGGATAGAGGCAGGGCTGGGCCAGGAGGCTTTACGGGACATATCTTTGTGGGGTCGCGCCTGCCCGGCCTCCCAGTGATTAATCCTGCGGTTCCACGATAAGCGGGGCCTCGTATTCAGAGTGGCGGATCCCGAAAGAGGGACCAGGCGCTTGGCGATACTGCAGGGAAGAGGGAGAGCTGAGCAGGCGTTCCCCACCACCACGCCCCCCTCGCCAGGCCTCTGGGCCCTAAGAGTCCGGATCTCTTTGAACCTTTCTCCAGTTCTCCCATCTCTCCGAGTTCTCTTGGAGAAGAGGTTGGGGACCTCTCTCGACGCCTCTTAAGTTTCCCTGAATATTCCACCTTTCTGAGGGCCCTTGCTCCCACCTCTTTGACCACCCCACATTTCTCCGAGTCCTCTGCTGTCTCCCCCTGGCTTTTTCTCTTTGTCTCTATCAGTAGCTCTCTCTATTTCTCTCTCTCTCTCTCTCTCTCTCTCTCTCTCTCTGTTTCCTCTCTCTCTCTCCCTCCCTCCTCCCTTTCCCTCCCTGCGTCCTTCCCTCCCCTGTCTCCCTCCCTTTCTCCCTCCCTCTCTCCTTTTCTCCTCCCTCCCTTTCTCTTTCCCTGCCCTTCTTTCTTCCTTTTCACTCCATCTGTCCCCTCCCCCCCCCCGTCAGCTGTTCCCCCGCCCTCAGCTTGAGATTTCCAGCCCCCACCTTATGAGGATGGTAAGCTGCTGGACCAGGCTTCACCGTGTTGTCCTGCGGCAAGGAAGTGCGGGGCTGCATCGTATACTGTGGTGCCTTGGTCTTGTACACACCGGGATTCACCTCGTGATAAGCACAGGGGCCCGGGGTCTGCAGGGGCGGGAGTGTGGCGTTTCAGATCTTACCGCCGAGCTGTCTTTCTCGTTCTCTCCTCTCCTCCCTTCCCTCTCATCCCATTCGGCCCCGCCCTGCCCGGTGCTGTCCGCCTATGTCCCCACCTTGCTCAGGTCTTGGCAGAAGCCGCCCGCAGCGCTTCGGCCACAGATGGAGTAAGTGGGAGCCGAAACCTTATGGATCAGACGGCAGCCGAAGAGCGGGGGAACCGTGTAGGCCGCCGGGCCTGGGGCACAAGGAGGGCGAGGAGAGCGGGTTGAGCCGGGGAGGTGAGGGTGTGGCAGATCTATTCCCTGCCTGTTGGGGTGGTGGGTGGGGGTAATGCCCTCCTTACCATCTTGGACCTTTAAGGACTTTCTTTAAGATCGTCAGACTCCCTAACCTTATCCTTTCATTTTACAACTGGGAAACTGAGGCCCAGAGAAGGGAAGGAACCCGCCCAAATTCCCGTGTGCGTGCGTGTTTGTGTGTGTGTGTGTGTGTGTGTGTGTGTGTGTGTGTGTTTCCACTATTTAGGTGCTGTTCCATTCCAGTCAGGAAGGCAGGTTGGGGTCTCACCGGGGGTGCGGTCCTCCTGAAAGTGTTTGATACGGCCAGCCATAGAGTGCCCGGGGGCTTTGGGAAATGTAAGGTGGGTGGCCCGTTCTGGAAAGTAGCGACCTGCAGAGAGGAGGGCTGCGATCGGTCCCTGGGTGGTACTGTTGGAAGGCCTGGGCTGGGGGCCTTTTCAAGTGTGCTGCGGGATCCTAGGGTACGCTTGGGCCCTAGATCCATGGGTGATGGGGGCCAGAGAAGGGAGGCTCGGGCCTGAGTGCCGGCTGTTGGGGTGCCACTGAGGTGACAAGGAGGAATCTAGCTGGGCTGTCCAAGTCAAGGGACCTTAGGGCTGTCGGGGTGGGGGCCTCCACAGTGCGAGTGGAGCAGGTCCTCTCTCAGTCTCCGAGTCCTATCGGAGAGAACCGAGAAGTCTAGGCACCAGCTAGGTGTTCTGCGGGGAATCAGGGCCCACATTGGAGATTCGGAGCCAAGCTATTGAGGGATGGAGTGGGGGTGGGGATGGCGGCATCGGACTTAGGTTTGGGACCTAGCGGGGAGTGGGGTGAACTCTCCGCTTGGGTCCTCTCTGACCAGGGCCGGGAGTGCGGAACAGGCGGCAATCTCGGGGCCGCCCATAGATAGAGAAGGCCGGCCCGCCGTCGGGGCCCCGAACTGTCATGCGCTGCGGGATGAGATGCCCAGGGCCGGGGCCACACGTCACGTTGTGTGGGGGGATCCTGGTGCCGAATGTGTAGGCAGGTGCGCGGAAACGGGATGGGTCGTGCATCTTATAACCTGGGAGGAGAACGGAAACCAGGGCAGAAGGAGATGCAGAATTGGGTGGGGGAATCTACCCCTGTTCCCTGCCCAGAGACCTCTCATCAATCTGCCAGGTTCCCCAGGACTCGGCCGAGCTAGAGGTTCGCTGCCATTTGGTACACTGGGCCGGTCTTCTTCTGCCCAGACCCTTCCTGGGCAAGACGTACCTGCCCTCCCGAAGCTGCAGGCTGGACATACTGCCGAATACGATCCCACTGTCACCCAGAACCCTCCCTCAGCCTCCCGAGGAGGGAATGGGGGAGGGCTAGCGCACCAGGGCTGCCTTGGGTTTGGGGGCTCAGAGACCTCTCTCCCTCCGAACCTCCCAGTCCCCCCCACCTCGGCCTTGCCATACCGGTGCTCGGGGGCAGCTGGTACTTGGGCCCAGGACCAGTGTAGAGTGCTGCAATAGGGCCCCGGGGGCGGTGGGGCCTCCAAGAGCCCACCCACGAGTGGTTGTCCATCCCGTACTTTGGACGAGGTCTGAGGCACCTGGGAGTCAGAAGATGCTGTCGACCCCGCCAGAGGCTACCCCCGGGAGCCCGAAGCCTTCTTCCGAGCTGGCAACATTTGGCCGCCAGGGCTGTAGCCGTCAGATCGGCCACGCCTCCGGCCGGTCTCCGAGGCGCCCGGACAACAAACAGAGACTTTTAGTGGGGAGGAATTGGGGGGGCCCGGAACACCAAGGTCACCCCGCCTCCAGAGACAGAAACCAAGGATCCCACGGCCCCGCTCCCGTTTGCGCTCCGAAGTGGCAGGAATCAGGGAGACAGTGAGGAAGCCCAGGAGATTCGAGGGGAATCAGTGGGAAGTTTGGGGTTCATAACGAGGGGGCTCTGAGGGGATCAATGAGAGGCTTGGGGGTTCACAGGGAGGAGCTTGGGAGGGATCACTGAGAGATTTGAGATGGTGAATGGAAATCCCGGCCCTGAGGCAATTATGTAGACGCTGACGTCAGGAAAAGAATTGAAAGTTGGGGGGGAAGGAGGAAGGACCGGCAGCCATCTCTGGGGCTGTACTCACCTGTTTCGTCCCCTGCTGAGCGGTGGGGAGGAGCCTGAAGAAGCAGCGGCTCAGAAACAAACTCACCATCCCGGTGGGAGGCCCCGGTCCCCTAGGCCTAGCCCCCGCCCCGCCTCCTGCTCCAAAGCCCCGCCCACAAACCCTATTGTGGCCCCGCCCCTCAGCCTCATTGTGGCCCGGTTCGCTCCGAGAGCGGACTCTGCTTCCTCCTCACCTCTCCCCGACATACACACTGCCACACACCCCAACCTTTGTTTCACCATCGCTTTCCGTGGCCCTGGGAATTGGTCGGAACCTAGTGATGGGAGTCCGGACACTTGGGTTCCAATCGTGGCTCTGTGCCTGACATGGTCCGAGACCTTGCTCTCTTGTGGGCCTTAGTTATTCTACAGTGAAATAAGGATTAGCTTGCTCCCAAGCAGGGGCGAAGAGCAGAGTGACCTTCAATGACCCCACCCCAGACTGCTTGCCTCCCAAGACCACCAGGGTCTTCTAGGTGGCCAAGGCTAGTGTCCTTTTCTCAGTCCTCATGCTCTGGATTTTCTGTGGTTTTAGACGGTAATGATCCCCCACCCCAGGCCCCATCGTTCTCTTGCTTTAGAAAGATTGTGTGCCATTAATGCATTGTTGGTGGAATTGTGAACTGATCCAACCATTCTGGAGAACAATCTGGAACTACGCCCAAAGGGCAATCAAGCTGTGCATACCATTTGACCCAGCAATACCACTGCTAGGTCTGTGTCCCCAAAAAATTAAATAAAAAAAGAAAAAGGACCTCTATGAACAAAAATATTTAGAGCAGCTCTTTTTTTGTGATGGCAAAGAACTGGAAATTGAAGGGATGCCCATCAACTGGGGAATGGCTGGACAAGTTATGGCATATGATTGTGATGGAATATTATTGTGCTTTAAGAAATGATGAGCAGGATGCTTTTGGAAAACTCTAGGAAGATTTACATGAACTGATGTAAAGTGAAGTGAGCAGAACCAGGAGAACAGTGTATACAGTAACAGCACTATTGTATGATGATCAACTGTGAATGACAACTATTCTCAGCAATACAATGATCCAAGACAGTTCTGAAGGACTTAAGATGAAAAATGCTATCCACTTCCAGAGAAAGAACTGATGAACTCTGAGTGCACATTGAAGCATACTATTTTTTACTTTTTGTAGGTTTTTTTGTCTTTGGTTTTCTTTCATATGACTAATATGGAAATATGTTTTGCATGACTGCACGTTTTACCTATATCAAATTGCTTGCTGTTTCAGGGATGGGGTAGGGGAGGAAGGGAAAGAGAATTTAGAACTCATATTTTAAAAATGAATGTTAAAAATTACTTTTCTATGTAATTGGAAAAAATAAAATACTTTTAAAAGGTCATGTGCTCCTGATTCTTCTTCCTATCTGTCCTAGCTCCTCCAGATTTTTTTTTCCCTAGCTCTTCCTAGACAGCCTCCTTCTGTGGTAGACTTCAACCACCTTCACTGTGTGAATCTGGGGCTCCACACCTGGCATCTCTTCTGAGCACCAGCCCTGTATTCACACTGGCCTTCTTCTGTGTTGGCCCCAGCTGGCTCCAGTCTTCCAGTAGTATCTACCAGTATGGTCTTCCCAGGTTAAAGCCACATTGGGGAGGGCCTTAAATGGCAGCCTAAGGAGGCTGTTTTATCCTGGAAGCAAGAGGAGATTGTCTGAAGACATCTGAGCAGGAGGAAAGTGTCAGACTTGAGCTTTAGGGAGATTATTATGATAGCTGCTAGATAGATTGGAATAGGGAGAGAGACTGGAGGAAAGGGGACCAATCAAAAAACCACCCTCATATCCAGGTGAGAGATAAGGTGGGCCTGGCCCAGGTGGTGGTTGTGTGAGGAGATATGGAAGCAAATTTTAATGGTAAAAAGGTGTTTTATTAATAATCTCTTTTGTCATCACACCATAGCCATTTCAACCCCAAATCCTTTCTAGGTTGCACCTCCACTTGTAATCGCTAAGCCAAAACGTCCAAGTGACCATCTCTGACCATGTATAGGATGCTTGGTGCCAGAATTGTCCTACCTCTCTGCAGATTGGGAGGAGAAATATTTCATTAATGCTTCTTGTTGAGGCAAAACTAATAGAAGATAGACTGCAACTGATTGGATATGGGAAGTAAGAGAAAGGACAGAGTTAAGTGGATGAGTTTGAGTTTGTGAACCTGGGGGGGGGGGAATGTGGTGCCACTCAGACAGTTTGGAGGAAGGGACTTTGAGAAAGAAGATAATGATGCATTTGGGGTGTGATGGGACATTGAGATAGGTGGAGCTGTCCAGCATCGAGATGGTCATGTAGCATCGGAAGAGAGGCTGGGGCTGGTTATATACCTCTGAGATCATCAGCATAGAGGTGATCGATGAACTCGTGAGAGCTGATGAAGTCACCAAGAGAAAGGAGTGCCCAAGTCAGGTACTCCATAGGAGGCTGAGGAGTGGTCAGCAAGCTAGAGGGAAAACCAGAAGAAAAGAGGAGAGGGTACCCTATCATGTTGATCAAAGTATACAAGGTCAAAAAGGATGAAGGGAATGACTTTGGAAGGTTGATACCAGAAATGTCTAAGCACCAGACTATGAGTGATGGGCATTTATTTTGTAATGATTCAAGTCACATGTGGAGGGTCAAAACTGGGGATCTTCAGATTATGGAATGTTAGAGCTGGGAGGGGCCCTAGAACATAGAATGTCAGAGCTGGGAGGGGCCTCAGAACAATGTCAGGGTTGGGAGGGGCTTTATAACAGGCAATGTCAGAGCTAGGAGGGGCCTCAGAACTTGGAATGTCAGAGCTGGGAGGGGCCTCAGAACTTGGAATGTCAGAGCTGGGAGGGGACTTAGAACATGGAATGTCAGGGTTGGGAGGGGCCTCAGAACAGGGAATGTCAGACCTGAGACCCTGAGAGAAAGGAACTTGACCAAGGTTGTAAAGCTAGGCAGTGGTGATTTTGAATCTGGATCTCTTCCAAATACAGAACCTTTCTCACCTACCCCTGCTGCCCCGTAAGAAAGGAGGGTAACACACAATGGAAACCATTGCTCAGCTTGCTTGCCCAGGAGGCACCTGGTACCTAAGTGAGACTCTGGGTGGCATGGCAACAGAGAGGGAGAAATGGAAGGTTTAGCCCCAGTAGTCAGTAGAGAGATATAATCTAGACTAGAGATAACAAGGATGGCTGACAAAGAACACCTGCTTTGCCCAGGTATCTTGTTATGAAATTCTCTTTGTTTCATCTCAAGGACTACTACCTTCTTCCTGAGGCCTCTCCAGGCCACCCCACCTTTATGTGTTCTCTCCTTCAATCTTTCGTTCCTCTCTGACATTTAACTCCACCCCCACATGCCTTACACTAGACCGGAAGCTTCTAGAAGGCAGGGGCTCCAGGTACTTCTGTGTCACTGCAGTGGTTACAGGACAGGACCAGCCAGGGTCTCTTCTTCCTTCCCTTGTGAGCCTCTGGGCTTCAGATGAGGCAAATTTCATAGCATTTGACAAGCTAGAGTTCAGGTTTTCTTGCTAGAATCTTCTGGAATCATTGATTCAATCAACCAACGTGCATTTGTGAAGTGCTTACTGTGTGCCAGGCACTGTGTTAAGCTAGGGGTGCAAAGATGGCAAAACTATAACTGCCTTGTAACGACAACCAGTAATCCAACAAACAAACATTTATTAAGCTTCTAGCATGTGCCCAATACTGTGGACACAAAGATGGAAATAAAACAAATAATTCTTAGAAGGGAACAAACATTTACTAAACACTTACTATGTGCCAAACACTTTACAAGTATTTTATCTCATTTTATATTCACAACATTCTGGGAGGTAGGTACTATTATTATCTTTGTTTCACAGATTAAAAACCAAGGCAGACAGAGGTTAAGTGACTTGCTCAGGGTCACACAGTGTCTGTGACTGGAATTGAACTCAGCTCTTCACTATTCCAGATCTGGCGTTCTGTGCACTCTGGTGCCCCCTAGCTGCCCCTAGTTCTTGCTTCTAGGAGCTTATCTTATTGTACTAATAGGATCTGCTTCCATTACTTTCCTCACAAGGGCACTGTGGGATAGGAGAAGACAGGAATCCTTCTATAAAAGAGGCTTAGGAAGTGGAAGGGGCTTTGTAATATCAATTAAGTTGGGTGTCTTTGATTGAGCCTTACTAGGTGCTAAACCCCAGGCCCAAAGCCCTATCTACTAGGTGCTAAGCCTGTGTGGGCGTGAAGCCTGCAGGGTCCTAAGATGAGTTGTCAAGACCAGAGCCAACAGTAAGAGCCTGAGTTCTGCTCCCTCATATGACGTTTGATGACGGTTAAAGAGTGTATAAAAAGAGAGAACAGAGCTATTTGCTTAGGGCTGTCACTCTTGGTGGTGTGCTGATGTGGAGACTCTGGGCAGCTATAGTTAAGAGCCCTCCAGCTTGTAAACTTGGATGTTCAGACTTTGTTAAACTCTGGTAATTACGCACTGAGATTTGGATCAGACAAGGTCCGTCTGTTGATATTTGTGATTTGTTTGTGTTTGCTGTGAAGTTCAGGGTGCTGGCTTTCCCCCCTGAACTAAGTGAATGATATTTGTATGCTGGATTAAAGTAAGATTGTTAACCCTTTAACATTGCTTTCCTTAGTAAAGCAAATTAAAAGAATCTGGGCTTGCAGCACTCCTGTTGTTGGGCTTGTGTTGGTTTTTCACCCCCACAGCAGCTGCTAGCCAGATTGTTACAACAGGTTTGTCCAAGGTCACATAGTAATTGGCAGAGTTGGCATTCAAACCCACAACCCTTGACTACAACAACTCTAGTGTGACCTCAAGGCTCAGGAAAGCCATAGACAAACATGGGGAGTTGGTCTCTTGGGGCTGGGAAGAGGCATGTAGTCTTTATCACTTGACTGGCAGACCCTGCCCAGCATGGGTGCCTCAATCACCAGGAAGGATGAATGCTTGGTCTTGCGGGCAGGACATCTGTTAACTGTTGGATTTCTATATAGCCCCAGAGGACTTCACTTTGTTTCTTCCTGACCTCTGAATGTTTTCCCCTCTGGACTCGAGAAAATGATCCAGAAAGAAACTTGAGTAAATTCTGAGATTTTGGTACAGGAAAAGGATGATATGTTCCTCCTCTTGTGCTTATCTCATCATTGTTTTTCTATAGAAGGAAAATAGAATCATGGGAGAAGATAAAAGGACACCATTTGTACTTTGGTTCTCTCTTTCTTTTGTATTTTTTTAGCCTCTGATGCAGACTTCTGGAGGGGAGAAGGCAGTGCCAGGGGATCAAGACAAAGGGTAAAGGGCATGAAAAGAGTGTTACTCAATTAGTGGTTTGAGCAGACAGTATATCGCCTAGAGTCATCTTCATACCTCCAGCTACTAGAGATCTGGTGGCTTGTTCAGCCAAATTTTCTCTTGGTTTTCCCCAATTTCCTATAATCCAAGAAAGTGAGAAAGTAGAGTGAAGGGTCTCCCTCCCATTCCTCTTTATGAGACTTGGCAATACTCAGGAAGTATACCATTTGCATGGAAGACTTGGGCTGGAAGAGCTTATATCATCATTTGCATTTTAAGTCAACATTATTAAAAATGATATGACAACAGCATGCTAAGCGGGTGAATTCTTCGGAATTAAGAAGGGTGGAGGCAGTGAACTGAGATCTAAATAGTAGAGTTCATGTTTTAATATTTGAGCAATATTTCATCTCCTAGACTAGATTGGAACCTGGAAATCCGGGAGCAGGGAATTCTGCACATGGCAGCCTTCCCTGTTCCAGCAGGGAAAGTCAAGCCTTTAGTCCCTAGAAAGTGAGAAGTCTGTGAGCAAGTTTTACAGACTGTGGGGGAACATCTGAAGCAGAGCGCCATCTGGTGGCTAAATGAGGCATTAACTCACTAAGTTAATTTGAACTCCTTGGCTGGATTTTTACCTAGGTTCCACATAAATGAGTCCACATTCTAAGCTACAACACAGGTATTAGTGTATCCCACACTCCTGTTCCTATGTATATACACCACATGTTGGAAGTATTAAGGTCTCATGTAGGAGTACTAATACTGGGAAAATACTGAACTGAGGAATATTTTCTTGTTGACATATTGAGTCTCAGTTTTGAAATATTGTCTATATTTGAATTCCTTATTTCCAGTTTAGACCTGGATATTTTTCCACGTTGGGATTTTCTTCTCTCATGATTGTCCGCACTGTATCCAGTATGATCCAAATGCATTGTTGGCAAACACCGTGGATTATTAATACCTTATGCCTGTTGCTTACGGTAGTGTTGTATGGCTATTAATCTCTGCTGCTTGGACTTAATAACAGTAACACGATATTGACTACACGGCTGCTGAATTGCATGTGGCATTGAAATCGTCAGCACTGCCTGCTTCTCATATGCCCATTATGCATGCTTCTCAGGTAACATTGCTATACATGGTGCCACATATTCTTTGCTTGCATTTGTGTGTGTGACCTATGACTCAGCCCCTCCCAGTGTCTTCAGAGTCCAGTTTGGAGACCTGACTCCAAAGTATCCCTTTATTTCTTCAACTCATGTCCCCACCCCAAAATTTATTTTAGAGGAAAGCTCTGAAATAAAATTCAGGTATGGCTCATATCTTGGTTTCCTCCAGTCCTCAATTCCCACAGACTCTCAGCATACAATGTGGATAGCATTGGATCATAGATTTAGAGGTCAAGGGACCTCAGAGGTCACTGAGTCCAAATTCTTCACTTTACAAATTGAGGAGTGAGGGAGGAGAACCTGTTTTTACCCTCTTCAGAAAATCACTAAGACACAAAGGACTCACAGGAGCCAATGAACAAATACAGAAACATAAAGCATTCAAATAGCCCCTTAGATTCTCCCCCAGAAAGTAAAGACTCCTTGGGGGACTATCAGTTGCTCAATAAGAATTTATTAAGTGCCTACTATGTGCCACTCCCCATTCACTTCGGATCTGCACTGAATGCACAACCAACTCATAGCAATATTAGGGTTGGCAAAATTCAGTCAGTCAATTAACAAGCATTTATTAGGTGCTACAATGTGCCAGGCACCAGTAAACCCTGGGAATACAAAAAGAGGAAAGATGAGAAACATTTTCCGGCAAAAAGGGGAGACCCTGTGGCCTAGTGGAAAGAGCACCAGCCCTGGAGTCAAATCTGCCTCATAGGTGCCTATGCAATGTGTGCTGTGGGTATCCAGGCACAAGCTAATGTGCTAATTTTCAGAAAAAGTTTGGTCTTGTCTCATTTTTAAGCTTGAATTTTTGGGTAAAGTTTAGTTGTTAATTTTCTTTCAAAAATTTTGTTAAATTTTAGTTCAGTTTGGTGAATAAAAATAATGACCTTTATGTCTAAGTATTCAATAAATGTTTGCCTTAACAAAGTTCTCTGGGTATATATCCTCATGAAATGTGCTGCACCTGCTTAGGATTGCGTATCTGCTGGGTACATCTGGCATATCGCTCAACTTCCCTGGGCTACAGATTGCCCATTTATAAAGTGATGGGGCAGGAGGATGGACTAGAAGGTTCCTGGATTGATTTGCATGGCAGCATAGGGCATTATGGGAAAGATTGAAAGGAATCTCTTCATTCCTGCCACTTTGCCATTTTGCTAAGTAGAATCCAGGGATGATTTGAAAGAAATCTAATTTAGTAACCAATGTGTATGACAGAAATGAAAAGGGAGTTTGAGTCTTTACTCAGAGAAGAGTTTTAGACAGCAGGAGTTGAAAAGGTAGCCTGAGGGCTTCTGGCTTTTGTTGGATGGTACATAGTATACTATGGTATAAAGTGTTGAATGAAATCTTTTTGGGGTCTGGGGTTGAAGGATTAGAGTCAGGAGTATGTATTTTACTATCTTGAAGTTCTGTGACAAAGCAGCAGCTACAGATACACTGGAAGCTGTAGCCATAACCATACACAAGGCAGCCTAGGGCATTGAGTCATCTTCTTACCAGACCCAAGAATGGACCACTTGTGCCTGACCTGTGTTAGAGCCTTCTAAACTCATATTGGACTGATCAACCACAGTTGAATACACCAACCCTAAACATCATGATGACTGTCATTGGTCTTCTTCGAAAATGAAGGATGAACAACAATCCAGTAGATGGCAGCCAAGAACAACCATGTGAGTAGAGAGAAGGGGAAGGCTATAAGAGATGGGGTAGAATGAACAAGACTTGACAAACTGCATGGATATGTGGGGTGCGTAAGAATAAAGAGTTAAGGATGACATTGAGCATGTGAAACTGGAACAATAAAAAGATAGCAATCTCCTTTACAGAAATAGGGAAATTTGGAAGAGGTAAGGGTTAGGGAGGGGGAAAGTGAAGCCAATGAATTCTTTTGGACATAATGAATTTGAGCCGTCTCTGGTCATCCAGGTTGAAATATCCAATAGGCAGTTGGAGATGTGGGACTGGAGCTCAGGAGAGAGACAAGGGCTGGATGTATAGATCAGGGAATCATCTTCATAGAGATGATAATTAAATCTGTGGGAGCTAATGAGGTCACCAAGAGAAAATAGCATGTAGAGAGAGAAAGGGGCACAGGGAAGAATATAGATATATTTGAGGGGTCGGTGATGGTCTTGCAAAGGAGCCAAATGAAGACTGGTCAGACAGGTAGGAGAAAGCAGTGGAATGAAATCCAAGGAAGGAGAGAGTATCCTGGAGAGGGTGGCCAATAGTATCTAAAGTAGCAGAGAGGTCAAAGAGGAAGGGGGCTATCTGATTTGATCATGGTAAATTTGGAGAAATCAGTTTTAGTTTCTGCTGATGGGGTTGGAAGCCAGATTACAAAGGACTGAGGAAGGAATTCTCCAATTTATTACAAATTTTATTACAAAGATAATCAGAGGCAAAGAGGACAGCTTTTCCTAAGAGATTGGCTGAGAAAAAGAGGAGAGATATAGAGTAATAGCTTGAGGGGATGAACAGGTCAGACAAGGTTGTCTTTATTTGTAAGTATGGGAGAGAAGCATCTGGCTATGTTTGTAGGCAATGGGGAAGGAACAGTTAGAGGCAGAGATTAGAGAGAAGACAGCAGAAACTGCTGTTTGCTGGAGTAGACAGGAGGAGCTGTCCATTGGACAATGGAGACCTCTGCATCAGAGACGGCAGTGAAGGAGGAGAGAAGTGGGAGATGATGTCAAGGGATCATGAAATGTAGAAACAGAGAGAATAGGGAGCTCATGGCACATTTCCTCCCTTAAAGTTCACCCCATAGGCCCGGGTCCTTGTATGCATCGTCTGGTCCCTAAGCCATTGCCTATCTTTTCTTAAGGAGTTCAACACCCGATTTAACCTTCCCTCCAGCTCAACTCCCTTCATAATCAAAGACTTCAATATACATACATAATCAAAGACATCAATATACATACATTCAATATACATCTTCCTATCTCCTCAAACACTCTGGTTCCTAGTTCATCAATCTGTGCAATTCCTGTCATGTACAATGTGGAGAGTCAGACCCTTGATCTCACTATTATCCACCATCATTTTACCTTCATGATCCTCAACTTGGGAATTTTCCTCAGACCACAACCTCTTATATGATCATCTTCCCTCTTCCTGAACCCATTCTGGGTGTTTATTGCAACCTCCAGGCATCCTTTCCCTACTTTTCCAGCCTATCACTGGTCATCCTGGCCTCAGTTTCCTTCCCTTGTAGTCAAGCCCCAACAAAAAGCAGTAAGGAAGCATAATGGATAGAATGCTGGACTTGAGTTCCTCTCTTGGACACTGGCTATGTATGTATAAACCTGAGCAAATCACTTAAACTTTCTCAACCTTAGTTTATCTATAAAAAGGGGATAAAAACATCACCTGCCTCACTGGGTTGTTTGGTCGATCGAATAAGAGAACATATTAAATAACTATATGTAAATGACATACATCAAATGTTTTACAAACTGCAAGGTCAGCACTGCATAAATGCTAACCTATTATAATTGTTACCGCCCTACAGATAGCTAGTACCTAGCACAACCATGCACCAACTTCCACCCTGGAACCCCGTGCTGCTTTGTCCTATGGCTTTGCCAAAAACCTAACTCTGGGTTAGCCACTCCCCTCTCCCACACCATGTTGCTAAATGCCCATGGAGGAGTCGCAGAGCTGGGGCTGATTGGGGCCACTACAAATCCCTGTTGTCTAATTCAGTGGCACCCGTATTTCTGCCTTTCCTTCTTGATGGATTTTCTCTCCCCCTCTCTCTATTCTTCGCCGCAAATGGGTTATTTCAGGCCATCTCTGCCTTTTTAAAGTCTTTCCATAAGAGCCTGGAGTAAAGAAGGAGATGTGCCCTTTCCTGACAAAGGACCTGGATCCCTAATTGACTGAGGCTGCAGTCCCACAATGCCCAGCTGCACAATGACCATCTCTGCCCGGGACTTCATTGGCATCTCAAATTCAAGATACCCAAACTGGACTCTTTTCCTTGAGAAAGACTTGGCTTCAAACTTCCCCATCTGTGTGGAGGGCAGTACTATCCTCCTGGCCATCCAGGTCTGCAAGGTCACCCTGGCCTCTTCTCCCTGTCTCCCTCTTCAGCTACCAAATTGGGTCAGTTCTTCTAAAAATGTATTTTTATTCTGAATTTAACAAACACCTAGTAAAATGGGCATTTTCATATATCTATATAGAATGCCAGGTCTGGCATCAGGAAGACTCTTCTTCATGAGTTCAAATCTGGCCTCAGACACTTACTAGTTGTGTGACCCTGGGCAAGTCACTTAACCCTGTTCACATGTTTTCTCATCTGTAAAATGAGCTGGAGAGGGTAATGACAAACCACTCTAGTATCTTTGTCAAGAAAGCCCTAAATGGGGTCACAGAAAGTCAGGCATGACTGAAATGACTGAACGATATGTATGTATGTATACACACATATACATATATAAAAAGAAAAAGAGAATTCTACCTGTTGTTGAAAAAAATTAATTCTGCTTTTAAAAATGAACAATTTTACATTAAATTTATTTGGAATTTTTTTTCTATTCACGAGCTTGAGAAATATCAATAAACTCGAGCATTTCTATATACAAAGAACAGAGAGGGGATTGCATATGAAATTGTCAACATCTATTATGATCAGTCATTGAACGGTTGACCAGCATTTTACTGAATGCCTTCTATGTGCCAGATACTGTGCTAAGTGCTTGGGATACCAAGAAGTCAAAAGCCACCAATCCCAGCCCTGGAGGAGCTCTGATGGGGGAGATGACGTGTGAATAATCATGTACGTGCCAGATATGTGGAACATAAAGGACAGGTGATTTCAGAGAGAAGACGCCAATGATAGGGGCTCATTAATTCCAAATTAAATTCAGTATGGCACTACTATCACTGTCCTGCCTGTTTGAACTGCCTTCCGATCTCTTCTAGTTATTTGAAATGCACTTCTCTTTATTCTGCCCCTTTGGGGTATCACTATCACCAGCTCGTGACTCTCCCCTTTAGAAAGGAATAGCATCTTTCCCTACTGTGCTGTGCTGCCGAGTCTTGGATATCTGGGTTCTGGAGCCTTCTGTGACTTGTCCAATTCTTCTTTCTTGGGGGACATGAGAGAAGAGGGGTTCCCTTGCACTAAGCTCTGTCCTGTTTGGTGGATAGACCCAGCTAGCTTCATTGTCTTCCTCTTTCTCTCCTCTCTCCTAGAAGTACTTTCAATTCCTCAGTCCCAGAAGATTTCTTTCCTTCCAGTGATTGTGGTTTGGGGACTGTCTCAAATGTCAGAGCTAGAGAGATTTTAGGATGCCCCTCTTCCTCCCCATCTACCTCATTTTACAATTAGGGGAACTGAGGCCTAGAGAGGGGAAGGGACTTTTCCAGGGTCTCATGGGTGGTAAGTAGCTCAGGTCCTCTGACTCTTGAAGCCTAGGTGTCCTTCCCAAGGACTCCACCCTATTGGTGAGGACACCAGCGTCCTCACCTACATCTCAGTTCTTCCTTCATAGGGGGTGAGTATTTATGTGGGAAGAGGTATGGGGGCATGGGTAGCTGACTCCACATCATAGGCTCATAGTACTGGAGCTGGTTGGGACCTTAGATATTATCTAGTCCAAACCCTTCATTTTGCAGTTGAGGAAACTGAGGCCCAGAGAGGGGAAGGGACCTTCCCAGATCACAGGAGGTTGAGAGGCTGAGTCTGGTTTTTTTTTTTTGAAAAAAGTCTCTACTTTCAAAATATAAGACTCTTTGCCCAAACTAGGCAGGAGGCAGAAGGGCCAGGGAGACAGGTCTTGAGGCTGCTGGCCTCCTCTGCTGAGACACCCAGGCAGGGGTGTCCTCAGATCTAGCTGGGCTTGGGCTGGTTAGCACCCTAGGTCAGGGTCTTAAAGTCAGCAGCTCTTACCACCTCAGAATCCAGAGAGCTGGGGGGCGGGGAGGGTGGTGGTGGAGGGGTGGCTCCTGGCTCAGGTGGTTTCCCCAGTCTGGCAGGCCTCCTGGAAGAAGAGGCTGCCCTGTGTAGGGTTACCAGATTGTCCTGGTGATAATAGAGGAAAGAGGCAGCAGGCCAGAGATGGAAGTGGGGGAGGGGAGGGGTTGGGCTCAGTCTGGGGCAGGCTCTGAAGCCCTGGGGGCTCCACGCCCACCTCAGCCCTAGCCTTACCCTATTGGCTGCTGGGGGCTGCTGATCCCAGGTTCATGGGACCCTTCCCTCAGTAGTCACCTGCTCTGACTGAGGTGGCCTCTATATTCTGAGCCAGGTTGGGGGCAGCATGCATTCTCAGCCAGCTCCTCCTGGGGGCTCTTCCTCTCAGTGTTTGGAATCTGGCCATAATATCCTGATTCCTCCAGCCTCATCAGAGACCCCATCCCTAGTCCCTCATCTTTTCCCCTTCTCCTGTCCATGTTGTCCTCATCACTGGTCCCTATGGGCATCTGGACTGGTCTCTGCTCCGTTCCTTCTCCCCCAGTTCCAGCCTCCAGCTGCCATGAACACCTCTTCTGGGCTTATTCACCATGAAAAAGAAAGTCCATAGGGCAACAGTAGTAATAATAGCAGCCAGGGTTTGCAATGATGTACAAATAGGATCTCATTTAGTCCTCATGAAAATCTTAGGAGGTAGGTGCTATGGGCAAGGAAACAGGCAGAGGTTACTTGACTTACCCAGGGTCACACAGGTAGCAATTATCTGAGGCTGGATTTTCTTTCTGTCTTCTGTCAGTGCTCTATCTACTGCACCAGCCAGGTGCTCTTCAAACTGAGAAAGGATCCAGCTGGAAGGTCACCACCACTCTTGGAGCCAAGGCCAAGCCCCAGCTCCCTGCCTCTTCAATGTCTGTCTGTTTTCTGCAGGCCATTCTTACTGTGTTCTCTCTATCTGTCCCACTCTGGATCCCTCTCTCCCCTCCCTCTTCTGTCTTTCTGTCTCTCTCCTGGCTCCTATGTTGCTTTGCTTTGAGAATATGTCCTCAAGAGCCTCCTACCCCTCCCAAAGTCTGACCCAAGCTGATTAGTTTGATGAATTACCCGTGGTCTCACTCAGCCAATCAGGACTTCTTGATTGCTCTGACCCATTCACACCTGCCCCAGGCATCAGAGGGAAAGACGAATGAATGGATGACTGGATGGTTAGATGTAGTGAATGATGTGATTGTTAAGTACTTACTATGTGCCAAGCATGGTGCTAGGCACCAAGGTTACAGAGGGGACAGTAAGACCATCCCTCCTCTCCAGGAGCTCCCCTTCTCCAGCGGGGAGACAATACATGGGGAAGGCTTCAGCAGCAAGTCAGATGGAAAGGTCCCCTGGTCCTTCAGGGGTAGCAGTAAAGCAGATGGTCTGGCCTTGTCTTTCATGCCATTTCCACTAATGAAATCCCACCCATTTCTGAGGCTGAACCTTGGGGCCGACGACTCTGGCGGCAGCAGCACGTTCTTGTCTGGTCCTCAGTAGCTGTGGCTGATGTGTTCTCAGAGGGCATCTGCAAGGCCAGGGCTTGCTTCCTGGAGCAGTGTCTGCTGGGGTTGGGCCAGAAGCTGAGGGTGGTGGTGGGAGGGGGTCTGGCTATTCCTGGGGCTCTGGGCTTACTGGACCATAGGTGCAGTTGGTCAGCATTGGGGATTGTGAAGGCAAGGAAAATAGGCCCCTTCCCCACAGTGATTTCTCCCTTTGATGATGGCTATTGGGCTCAGGCTGGAAGCAGGACCCATGGGCTGGAGCCCTGCTATTCCTAAGCCTCCAGTCCAGTGTCCTGGGCTATCTCCATCAGGGTACCAGGGGAAGTGGAGTCAGGCGAGCTAAGGTTCAGGACCTGGGACAGAGAACGACTTTTCCCTGCTGCTCTATTTCTTAACTGGTCTTTTTACCTTGGGAATAAACCCTAGAATGTGCTTCCTTGGCCTGAAGTGTGGAGGTGGAGGCAGGAAGGACAGAGGGAGGAGGGAGCAGAGTACCAAGTGATGGGGATGGGAATCGCCAGCTCTAAGGCCTTGGGGCCAGCCCTCTTCCTGGAAGCTTGCCCTTGTCTGCCCCACTGCCCTCACCTTCTCTAGCCCTAAGACCCCAACTTATCGCTCCTGGGCTGCCCACCCTTGGGCTATGCCTCTGTTGTGATGAGTAATGGCAGGGCCCAGCCTCTACCTTTATACCCCTCCCTCTCCTTACCCTCCCTATATGGCACCAACTACATGGTGGGGCACACTGGGCTGGGCAAAATGTGTGGGGACTCAGAAGACTCATGAGAGGAACAGGGGTCTGGATACTCAGGTGACAGACAGAAACTCTGCAGACGATGTAAGGGGTGGCTGTGGTGCGCTGGGCCCTGGGTTCCTTCTTCCAGGCTCCCTCTCTCCCCCTGTAGCTCCCCCTTCCCCCAGCCCCAATGGAACATGGACTCAGGTTTCTGATAACTCAGGTTTCTAGCTGCATCATATAGCTTAAGATAATGTCTCCCAGAAGCTTAACAGTTTCCTCTCCAAGCTTCTTCCCTCATGCCCCCCCATTCTCCTCAAAGCTTCCCACCCCTCATTTCCTAATATATCCTCCACCCCAAACACCGATACTCACAACTGATCACAAACCCCAAGGCCTCCCTCCTCTCGTTGGTCATCCTCCCCCCCCCCCCACCCAGGGACACCTTAACAATAGGTGGGGCTAGTGGGGACTCTGGGCCTCATGCCAGACCACCTGCGGTCACACAAGATCTAGTTGGTCAGAGACATAGATAATTGGGACAGACTGAACTGTTCTCAGTTCACTTACCTCCCTGCCCTTCAGGGTTCCCAGGCTGCTGGGGCTGGGTCCTAAGCCCAGCAAGATGGCCCTGAGCTTTTCTGAGGCAGACAGTGATGGGGAGGACTCAGTGGCTCTGACTTTGGCCCAGGCCATGCTGGCACTGGCTGTGGTGGCTGCCACAGCCTTGGTTCTGCATTGGTTAGCATCTGGGTCCGAGCAAGACAAGGATGTGGCAAAGCAGAGCCCAGAGTCTAGCCAGACTCAGCATCCTCAGGACAGAGAGATGGTCCAGACACCAGCCCTGAAGGCCAAGGTCAGTCGCCAGGACCAGGAGACCAAGGTCCCCAAGGTGATGCCAGATCTACCAGTGCCCAGTCCCAGGGAACAGCCTGGAAGAGGCCCAGAAGACTCTGATTCTCCCAGGGGCAAAGATGAAGGTCTGGCCCTACCAGCCACACCCCAGGCCAGGGCACCTAAGATAACTTCAAGGGTAGCCCCACCAAAGCAGCCTGGGGGTGGCTCCCAGCCATCTTGTGGTCCACATAGTAAATCTGGGCCAAAACCAGGGCCAGGCCCCCTCCTCATACACTTCACTCCAAGGCACCCGGAGACATGGAGTGAGGGGGGATTTGGTGTCAGAGAACAACCCAGCCTCCTGGTAGCAGCCCCAGCTGGAGAGAAGCCAGGTGACAGACAAGGTCCTGTGGGCCAGCAGCATGATGTGGTGCCCAGTCCTAGGACCAGGAGCCGTATTCGAGGGCCAGGACCAGATCCCTTCACCCTGGGCACAGTGGTGAGTGTGTGGGATGCCATCGATGCAGGAAGCTCCCTTGCTCCTGGGGACCCGTTGCTTGGTGGGCTCCTGCCCCAAGCCCTGGGCACCAGAATCTCAGCTCCAGCAGAAATTCCCATTGGCCCTGCACCTGCAGAGAAATGGACCCTGCCACCTGGGAGCATCCAGGACACAGCCTCAAGGAGAGGTGGGGAGGAAGGGCAAGTCTCCCAAGTGCAGAACAAGCCCCTGGCCTCAGGACCCCAGCCAGCCCCGACTGCTGTTCAAGAGGGAACAGACAGTCAGTCAGCAGGCAGAGAGCCTAGCCCTAGGAGAACAGGGCTTCCAGCATCGTGTACCCCCAGCCCTGCTGTTCAGACCCCAGCCCAAGTTCAAGCAGTGGCCCTAGATGCACAGGAAGGCTGGCCCTGGAAGGAGAGAGAACTCCTGATAACTAGCAGCTTTAGCCGGCCCCCCAATGCCCTGATCCGGCAGCTGGTGGGTTTTGGCCAAGGGTCCCCACTGCCCATTAGGAAGGAGACCACTGAGGCTGTACCAGCTCTCAGGCAGGTTTCCACAGATCCCTCTCCAGAGGGCACTAGTCCAGGCCAGGACCCCCAGGTCTGTAGCACCTCCCCAGGCTCAGGGCCTGGAGCCCCAGCAAAACCAGGGAGCAGGGTCCAGAAGGGGCCTGAGAACAATCTTATGTGCACTGAGGGAGGGGCTCAGGATGCCCAGGCTCAAGGAAATCCCAGCGTTATCCATGAGGGTCCTGAGTTGAGCTCGTCCTCTTCCTCAGGTCCTTCTCCCAGAGCCCGCAGGACCATGGGGTCTCTAAGTTCAGTCACTTCTCCTGGAGCTCCCCTTCCTTTGGGGTCTCAGTCCTCAGCCCCACTGCCTACAGGCTCCCCATCTTCAGCCCCTTCCCCCAAAGCTCATAGCCTTAAGGGGTGTCCAAGCTCAGAACCTCCTCCTACAGGGTCTCAGTCTTTAGGCCCTTCTTCCAAAGCTGCCAGGTCTACAGAGTTCCCATCCTTAGCCTCTTCCCCTACAGCCCCTGCACCCACAGGGTCCCCATCCTCAGCCCCTGCACCCACAGGGTCCCCAACCTCAGTCCCTGCACCCAAGGGGTCCACAACCTCAGCCCCTGCACCCAAGGGGACCCCAACCTCAGCCCCTGTACCCAAGGGGTCCCCATCCTCAGCCCCTGCACCCACAGGGTCTCCAACCTCAGCCCCTGCACCCAAGCAGTCCCCATCCTCAGCCCCTGCACCCACAGGGTCCCCAACCTCAGCCCCTGTATCAACAAGACCCTTGTCCTCAGTTCCTACACCCACAGGGTCCCCAACTTCAGCCCCTGCATCCACAGGGTCCCTGTCCTCAATTCCTACACCCACAGGGTCCCCAACCTTAACCCCTGTACCCACAAGGTCCCCAACCTCAGCCCCTGCACCCACAGGGTCTCCTTCCTCAGTCCCTGCACACACAGGGTCCTCGACCTCAGCCCCTGGACCCACAGGGTCTACCTTATCAGCCGCTGCACACAAAGGGTCCCTGTCCTCAGCCCCTACACCCAAAATGTCCCCTTCCTCAGCCCCTGAACCAAAACTGTCCTCATCTACAGCCCCTCTATGCCAAGCGTCCCCTTCCTTAGCCCCTGCACTCTCAGGGTCCCTGACCTCAGCTCCTGCACCCTCAGCTTCCCCCTCCTCAGCCTCTGTACCCTTAGGGTCCCCAACCTCAGCCTCTGTACCCTTAGCATCCCTGTCCTCAGCCCCTGAACCCTTAGGGTCCCCCTCCTCAGTCTCTGCACCCTCAGCATCCCCCTCCTCAGCCTCTGCAACCTTAAGGTCCCCATCTTCAGCCCTTGCACCTTTAGGATTCCCTTCCTCAGCCCCTATACCCTTAAGGTCACCATCTTCAGCCCCTGCACCCTCAGGGCCCCCAACCTCAGCCCCTACATCCACAGTGTCTCCCTCCTCTGACCATGTTCCCACAGGGGCCTCACCTTCGGCCCCTCTGCCCACAACATCTCCATCTTCAGGCCTTGTCCCCCCAGAGTTGCTATCTTCAGCTGCTCCTCCCAGAGCAATCATACCCACAGAATCTCCAACCTCAGGTCCTTCCTCGGTTCCTTCTTCCACAGGCCCTCCCTCATCTGTTCACATTCCCTCCATCCTACCCTCTTTGGTTTCTGCCCCCTCAGCCTCTCCCTCAGAATCCCTTCCCTCAGCTCCCATTGTCACAGCCTCCCTGCTCAAGGACCTGCCATCCTCACCTGTCAAAAGTGCCCAGAGTCCTTCCCAGGCTGAGGATCTGACAGTATCTCCAGGCCTAGACCCAGCCCCAGGCAGCCAATCAGTCCGAGGTCTGCCCCAGGGTCCCAGTGGCAACTGGGGAAACCTCATTTCCATGGTCTTGCGGAGCCATCCCTTCCCTAGCCCAGAAAAGCTTCAGGGGGAGGGCCCTCAGAGCAGCCCTGCAGAGTGTCTGGATCCTGCTGTACTCTCCCCCAGCAGGAAGACTGAGGAGCTTACTCCAGGGGCAAACACAGTAGTCATGGAGCCCCAGGCCAAGGTTAGAGATATGTCAGAAGGGTTGGAAACCCCAGGAATGTCCACTTCAAGCAACTCCAGGGGCCTGAATGGGGCCCGAGTAGAAGAGAAAAGGATGGATACGACTGACCCCCAAAGTGTCGCCCAGGGGCCCTCCACTTCCTCCGAGCCTCTTGGCCATCCTGGGCCAGAGCCAGAAAGGAACCAGCTAGAGTTAGCGACTCCCAGAGAGGCCACGCCCGATAGACAGCCTGCACCTCGACCCCGGAAACGCAGCATCTGCCGGATGGCGGACAATTTGGCACAGAAGGTGAGCCTGGCAGCCCCCTCTCAGAGAGAGGCCCCTGCAGGGCTGGTAGCCCCCCTCACAGAAAGACAACTCCAAGACAGCCAGCTAATGGCCTTTCTGAGACGTCCTGGAACCTGGGGGACAGTGGAAGGGCAGCACAAGTCTACCCACCCACCCAAGGATCTCCCCGCCACGGTGGCGGCCATGAGGCGGCACCTAGACCTGGGCAGCTGCGTGGAAGCCCTGGCCTTCGCCCAGCAGCATGGTGAGCTGGGTCTAGCTGAAGAGGTGTATGCCCTAATGAGCAACAACTTCCTTTTAGTGCTGGGTGACACCCCTCTGTACCGGCGGCTCAGTGCTGGAGACCGGGAGCGGATCCTGGCTCTTCGGACGACCCGAGGCCAGGCCGTGCTGGGGGCGCTCCTGCTGCCCAGTACCTGTGGGGTGAGCCGCTCAGGCTTGGCCGGGGTGTCCCAAGCAGCGGAGATGCCTACGGCCCCCTCGGCGGCGGGGCCTCGCATTTACCTGCATATGTTTGAGCCTGGCAGAAACACGTGGCTGCCCCTGACGCTCGTGCCTGAGGAGGCTTCGCTCCGAGGCTGTGGCATATGCACCATGTACAACTACCTGTTTCTGGCCGGCGGCATCAGGGGCTCTGGCCCTGGGGCCGTCTGCACCAATGAAGTCTTCTGCTACAACCCACTGACTGACATCTGGACCCAGGTCCGGCCTATGCTGCAGGCTCGGGCTCAGCTGAAGCTCGTGGCCCTGGAGGGGCTTCTCTATGCCATAGGCGGGGAGTGTCTCTACAGCACGGAGTGTTATGACCCTCGGACTGACCGCTGGACCTCTCGGGCCCCTCTCCCTGCTGGGACCTTTCCAGTGGCCCACGAGGCTGTAGCCTGCCAGGGGGATATCTATGTCACTGGGGGCCATCTCTTCTACCGCTTGCTCAAGTACAGCCCCACGCAGGACTGCTGGGCTGAGTGCCCCTACAGCGCCAGCCACCGGCGCTCCAGTGACATGGTGGCGCTGGGGGGCTTTCTGTATCGCTTTGACCTGTTGCGTGGTGTAGGGGCTGCTGTGATGCGCTACAATACAGTCACCGGGTCCTGGAGCCAGGCTGCCCCCTTGCCCCTTCCAGAGCCCATCCCACTCCGATGTGCTGTCCTGGGGAACACCATTTACTGCCTCAACCAGCAGGTCACAGCGACCTTCACTGTGGCTGAGGGAACAGCGCAATTTGAGGCCCAAGAGCTGAAGCCCTTCCCAATGGGGGGGAAGGGTGTTCTCTGTCCTTTTACCCTGACCCTCCCTGCCCTGACCCCCCTACAGACCCCAATATAAACTCTACTGCCCTGAGAGCTGAGTAGAAAAATCTCTTGGCACTGGGGTGGAGATGGGGGCAGCCAGAGTGGGCCATGCAAGGATGTGGGCAACCCCTCGAGAGTGCTTAGAAACCTCTTCCCTCCTGAAGCGTGCTGCAACGCCACCCCACCTGGCTCCTGCTACATGACCTAGGTACCAGTGCCGAGGCGGGGAGCTCAAGGAAGAAGTTCAGTCTGAATCTACTGACCCAAGATGTCTCTGCACCTCGAGAGCCCTAAGGCTCCTGGAGTTGGGGAAGAGAAGAGGGCACAGCCCTGCCCAAAAGAGACTCTTCTCCCACCCCCACCCCTATGCAATGGGAGGGCAGGCCTGGCATTTCCTTCGTGAGAATGGGAGCCCAACGCAGCCTCCTGCTCCCCTTTGCTGTCAGCTCTGTGGGGTCTCTCTCCTCCATCATGCCTAGTTTCCACTCCTGTCCTCTCTTCAAAACTGGCTTCAGGACAAAGAGGATGACAGCTGGAGAGCCTTGGGGCCTCACCTCTGCTACATACCAGTGACTGAATGAACTGACCTTGTGTCCTCAGCCCTGTCACCGAGGCCCTTTCTGTCCCTGTCTGAGGGTGGGAGGCATGCTGATCCTTCTCCATTCTCTTCTTCTTATGTCTTAAGCACAAATAAACATAAGCTGCTAAAAGCTTGGGTAGATTCCATTTCTTCTGTGCTGCCACAAGGCACAGCATTGATTTAGACAAGTCACAAACATGTAAGAGAAAACCAGACATAGGTGTGTGCTTGAAAATACCTTCATTGGGCAGTGAGCACTCCTGTACGTACATCTATAGCTTGGGGTCCCTACTTCCCAATCCTCTTCTCGAGGCATCCGAGTCCCGGAGGCCCAGTTGGGGGCAGGGCGAGGAGGGAATGGCCTATTGCTTGGGCTTGGTTTCATTCAGCAGTTCCTGCCAGTTCTTTTCCATCTCCTCCTTGCAGTTTAAGAAGGCATCTTCCAGCCGCCGCATGGAGTCTGCCAAGGCAGGGTTGGTGCGCATCACCACCATGTCATAGGCCATCCAGGTCGCCTGAACTGTAAGGGCCAGACATGGGGATTAGGAGGAGGAAGAGAGCTACCAGGCTGGAGTCACATGGGCACCAGGAGGGATCCAGGCTCCAAAGGAGTCAGAGCCAGGGGGGCTGGGAGCCTCACTAAAGGGAGGTGAAAAAATCAGAAGCTCGTAGACTAGAGCTGGAACCTTTGAGCTCATCAAGTTCAAGCCTCTCACTTTCCAAATGAGGAAACTGAGGCAAGAGACATTAAACAACTTGCCCAAGCTAGTAAATGTCCCAAGCTGGATTTGAACCCAAGCCTTTGTAACTCCAGGTCTAGTGCCTATAGACTATGCCCTGCCATCAGAAATTGAAAGGGGGGAGAACCAAACATTTTGCAAAAAGTGCTATTGCTACTAGCTGCTGTTTCCAATGCACACCAGCCGCAGGTCTAGGGGTAGGGAGCTAAAAGTGACTCAGTCGGGCCCAGATGTTGCCTGCAGCTTGATCCTTGGGTAGCGGGGCCTGCAGAAAGCATGTAGCTGGCTGCACCTCTGCGCCCTCCCTGACCAAGGCCTGCCACCTTCCTAGGCCACCCCTCTCCTTTCTCTAAGGTTCAGTGCTGGAAAGGTCAGCTGAGTCCAACATGGCGCACTGTGCTGTCTCCTCTTCTGTCCATTAGTGGGCTCCAACTGAGCTCCTGCTTCACTATGACCCTCAGATCTTTTTTCACACCATCTACTGTCCAGTCATATCTCCACACATCGTAGACTTAAGAAGTTGGTATTTTGAAATCAAGGGCAGGAAACTGACTCATTTATCCCTTTTCCATTTTATCTGTATTACATTTTCTCTTATTTAATTTGCTCCATCATTCTAGCCCAGTTCTTCCCCAAGGATGCCTATGGAACATAGACCCTTCTTGTCTTCTGTCTAGCAAGGGCTGGTGCTTCAAATTCTTGAGAATAAAAATCTACCTCCCTACCTCCAGGCTACATAGAGAAGGGGGGAATCACTGCTCTGGGGGGAATGTTTAACCCTATAATTAATGTTACATAAATCTCAGCTGCATAATACTCAAGTACTAGAGAAATGCTCAGTAAACACCAATCAGATGAACTGAATATATATGACCTGCTGGGCATGTGCCCTCACGCCCTCAGCTCTTAATGTGGGCCAGCTGAATCACACTGAAAGCACAGAGCGGGGGAGCCAACTCTGCCCCCTTGGGAAGGCTCACCAGCTAGTGGCTCTATCAAATGGTGTCAGGAACGTAGGCTTGGCAGGGGAGAGGGCTGAGGGGCACATGAGGACAACATTTATCAAGACCCACCAATGGGACCTTTATAAAGAAAACTTCAGAGGAGTTTGGGCAGAGATAAAGTGGCAAGAACTAAAGACATGGAGTGTTTGAGTCAGAGGCCTGGAGTCGGAGTTTAGGGTGAGCTTCCTAGGACTGTTAGCAGCGAGGTACCCAAGATAAACTCCACTGGGTACAGGACTTAGACACGAAAGGTGAGATCAGAAGCAAACTGGAGGAGCAAGGAAGAAATTCTCTCTAGGATCAAATGGACAGAGAAAGAGTTCATGACTCAGTGAGTGATTGAGAGTATTATGCCAGATAAAATGGACAATTTTGATGATATAAAATTAAGGTTTTGCACAAATAAATTGAATGCAGTTAAAATTAGAAGTGTATCAGGGTAACAAGGAAAACACCTCTATACTAAGTTTCTCTGCTACAAGCAGAATGTCTAAGACACATAAGGGATTTAGTCTAGTCTTTGTGACACTAAGAGCCATTCCTCAATAGAAAAATGATCAAAGGACATCAACAGGCAGCTTTCAAGGGGAGAAAGCCAAGCTGTTAATAACCATATGAAGAATGCGCCATATCACTAACATTAGAGAAATGCAAATTTAAACAGCTCTACCTCACATCCGTTAGTTTGACAAAGATGAGAGGAACATGATAAATGTTGGAGGGGTTGTGGGAAAAACAGGCACATATGCATTATTGGTGGATTTGTGAGTTGGTTCCACCATTCTGGAAATTACTTTGGAACTGTTCCCAAAGGTTCCTAAATTCTGCATATCCTCTGATTCAGCAGCATGACTACTAGGGCCCTACCCCGAGGAGATCCAAAGAAGATCAAAAGGATTCATACGTGCAAAAACATTTATAGCGGCTCTTTTCATAACAGTCTTATACTGGAAAGTAAGGGGGTGTCCTCCTACTGGGAATGGCTAAACAAATTCTGAAATGAGCACAATAGTATTCTAAAAACCAAGAAAATGGACGACTTCTATGAACTGAGGCAGAACTAAGAGAATGATGTATACAGTGACAGCAACATAGAGAAAAGTAACTGAAAGACTCTAGACTGTGGTTAATACAACCATGAGCCATGATCACTCCTGCCACAGGTGTGATGTGTGATGGACTCACAATCCAGAATGAGATGGCATTTTTAGGCTTGGCCAATGTCAGGGTTTGTTTTGCCAGCCTCTACATATTTGTTATAGGCTTATTTTTTTTAGCGTTTTAATGTTTGGTTGAGGGAGGAGGCAGTGGGAGGGAGAGATAATAAATGTTTGCAAAAGAAAGAAACAAAGAAGGGAAAAACAAAAGAAGACAGAAAAGAAGGTGAGAAAAAGAAAGAAGAGAAATGGAGAGAAAGGAATGAAGAGAGAGCGAGAGAATGAGAAGGGGGGAGAGAGACAGAGACAGAGACAGAGTCGGCCAAGTCCCACCTGTTCTGAGATCAGGTAAAATTCATTTATATACACTTCTAATGGCCTTTCCTTCTAATATTATTTATCAAATCTGTTTTTTTTAATTTTTCACATAAACTCTGGCAATTTGCTCTGATCTGATCTGAAGGGGGTAAGGGGAGAAAAGAGAGAAAATAGGCAGAAGAGGGGGAACAGGTAATTACGATGATACAAGTATTTCTCAATCACAACATTATATTCCTATCAGACACTTACATAGACCACCGCCATTTCTTAAGGAAATTTAAGTAATTAAATGAGTTGCCATAAAGAAAACAAAAGGTCTTAGAAGCTATCTTATTCAATAAATACTTGACTAAGCTGGCAAGTGAAGAGCCAAGGCTAGTGCCAGTTTAGAAAATCCATTTGTAAGATTTTAGGGAAGAAGATAGTGGAAGAGAGGGAAACAGAGAGGAAGGAACCACGGCCTTAGAGAAAGCTTGTCAAGGGTCCCAATTAAGCTCCTGAGAGAGTTTAAAGATGAAACAGAAAGTGCACAGAACAAAGGGCTAAGGCCCACTAGGGTTTCTGCAGCCAGCTCTTTTGTCCATCGATGCAATCCCACTCTTCTATCAGGGCCCGGAAGCGAGCATGTGTGAGGAAGCAGAAAAGGCACCAGAGAAAACAGTGATGGGGAGAGCACATGAGCCAGAGGGAGTCTAAACAGGATTGGGAAATGCTTTTGAAGTCACTGGGAGATCGATTTCCAAGAGACACGAAATAGGGGAGGATATTAAATGCTTGAAAAAAATAATGGCCTTTATTATTAACCAAAAAATGGTGTCAACAAAGTGCCAACAAGCAAGCACCCCTGTGTCTGTTCCCACCTCACCCCAAGAGTGTGGATGATGCCCTCAAGGAAGGTGTGAGGAACAATGTGCCAGCTCCCACAAACACTATTCTACAGCAGCTGTCTTTACTGTCATACAACTGACTGAAAGGTGAAGAGAACAGAAAAGCCTCAAAAGAGATGATTTATTGACTATCAATCAACAAGCATCTATGAAGAGCCTACTATGTACTAGGCAGGATTAACTATTTTTTTTTTTTGCTTGGAAGAGTGTAAGCGCTGCCTGGAAGGCTGTCTTTCAACAACTGTTTCCCTCACTTGTATTTCCTTGAAAGATGTGATAGTAAGAATCTTGGCTGATTCCCCTCTGATTCTTAAAATCAAGTGAGGCCTAAGATAGGGAGCCCTGTCCTAGCCAAAGGCCATGATGCTATCATGGAGGAAGTGAGGCAGAGGCAGAATCAGAGGTGTTCACTAAAGGCTGGAGACAAGGCACTCCCCGGGACCCTCCCTTCTCATCCCTAGCTGGCCCATTGTCTGCCTTGCCCCTTGTCCTGCTCCACCCTTTAAACTGGACCATGCATAGGAGGAGCTGAGCCAACCTTGGACACTACAGACCCTAGGGCCCTTCCTTCCTTCTCTTCATTGTGGCCATTTTCTACTCTCAAAGCCCCGCGCTGCCTGGGGCCACTCAGAATCCTCCTGAGAAATAGCCCTATCTCTTGGCTCCAGATCCAACATGAGATCCTAGGTGGGAGGAAGGCAAACAGGGCACCTGTGTCCTCCATACCCTTTGCCTAGGAGATTAGTGTCTATACTTCCAGTTAATCTGCAGTTGGATCAACTAGATTCTCAGAATCTGCACCTTGAAACCCCAGATCATACTGTGCAACTAACATTCTTTCAGTAATGCTGAATGGGGAGTGAATCATGGAACTCAGTGGTCTCTGAATCGGGCTGGCCTCTCCCCCAAAGGGTGCTGGGAGTGGGTGGGCAATGGTAGGCACAAGGAGACCTCAGCCTGTTACTAGGTAAGAACTGTACAGGTGAAGGGGTATAAATGGTACCATCAGACTGATGTATCACTGGGAAGACAAGTTGGTTATTCAGTGAGACTGAGGCTCCCCTAGGACCACCCATCGGTTCTACTGGAATCCATGATACCTATGCCAGGAAGTCTTGAGGCAAGGACTCTGGAATGTTGGAAGAAACTCTTGTGGAGGACTTATGGCAGGGTGTGGATGTGAGTCACACAGGATGAGAAGGCTGGGGGCAGAGCACCTCCACTGTTGGAGGAAATACCTACCTACACACAGAACTACCAAATGACTGGGGTATAAGCACGTCTGTTCTGGGCCATGGTGTACAGAGAGAAACTCCAGCTCCCACAGGCACAGAGTTTAATCTAATAAGATGCCAACACAGATTACTATCCCACACAATGTTCCACAGAAAGTATATTTGGCTTAGAACTCGCCCGCCTCATTTCCTAGATGAGGTAAGAGAAGGAAGCAGGTGACTGGCTGGGGGCTTCCTGGATGTGGTGACTTTTGTATAAGGATGGAAAGCACATTACCATGCAGAATAGACCTTCCCAATCTTTAGTGGAGTGATGCAAAAAAAGGTTTGCCTGGCCCTCCTCTTGCCTAAGCAAGAGTTATGGAGGGCAGTATTTTCCTTACCTTTCACTTAAAGAGGCTCTCATCTCCAGAGGTGGCCTGAGAGTGTTTTCAGTTCCTTCACTTCTCTAATGCAAGCTCCGTGCCCAGGCAGCTGGCCTGGTACAAAAGGAGTTTGGATGACCTTGGGAGGTCTTCCTGGGATGACCAAGGATGGGAATCAGGCAGCCAAGTAAAGAGGCCCCTAACAGGGCATGCTGGTGCTAATGCCCCAGGTGGGAGCAGGGACAGGAGAGAAAGGATGGATTCCAGATGTGCCAGCACTCCAGGCAGAAGGGGATAGGAAGAGTGCCAGATGTGGAATAGGAGCATTTGGGGGAGAACCCGGGCTCTGTGCCAGGCACCACCCCTCTTATCTACAAAGTAAGGGTGCTGTCTTAAATGTTCTTCCAAGCCCTTCTATGTCTCTGGCCTCAGCTATCCTTGGTAACCACAACACTCAGACAGGAAAAGTCATCCAGGATGAAGTCTAAGTGAAGAACATGGGAGCCTGGGTGACTGGTAATGCCACAGGCGGGAACAGGAAGGGAAGGCACTAACAGGCTCCACTTTGGACACTGAAGGTGCCAGCAGGATAGCCAGGTAATGATCACATGAGGAACTGTGGTGTCCTGTGGGCTTCTGGATGTTCAGGCCTGGAGCTGAGAAGAAATTTCATGGCTGGAGAGTCAGATTTAGGAGTCACCTGACAGCTTAAACTATGAAGGTGAATGAGACCAAGGACAGCTGAATAGTAACAAGGAAGAAAGGCCTAAGGACAGATCCTTGGCAAACACTGCCATTCAGAGGTCAGGGAAAAGCCCAGCCAAGGAAGCAGGTAAGAAAACCAGAACAGGAAATGGGGGACTCTGAAGCCAAAGTGAATTCAGCAGGAGAGGATGGGTGGCTGCACAGTTGTGGTCAAGGAGCAAGACTGCAGGAGGACTTAGGATTTGGGGAAGAGGAAGGAAAGGCCAGGTTCAGTCCAGCAGGCCTGCAAGGGTTGGAGGAGGGTCTGGTAGAAAGGAAACTGAAGTAGTGACTAAAGTCTTTCCCCACTACAGAGTTCATGGGTGAGCCCAAGCTCTCAAAGTCACTGTGGGTCAGAACCCAAAGGAATCGATCTAGCTTTACCAAACTGAACCGAACCCAAGAGATGGGCCCCCGGACTGCCACCCCCCCAAGCTGGCTGACACCCCCCCCAGGGCCTGCTGACCCCCAGGCCAGTGGCTGAACAGGCCATGAGGCTCACTGGAGGCTTCTTAGAGAGATCTCTGTTTGCAGGCAGATTGGGCTCTCCCAAGCCCAACAATCCTGGAGTTTATCCAGATTCTGCCCTGGGGCTGTGCTGGGGGAGCAAGAACTACCCCCCCCATTCCCTTTACAGCCCCAGGCTATGCCTCCCACCACAAGCTGTCCCCCTCTGGCCCTTCCTCTGGGCACAAGAATCAGATCGCTATCAGAAAGGCCACTGAAAAGAGACCTCAGACACCTCCTAGCAAGGCACTTGGCCTCTGCCAGCCTCAGCTTTCTCATCTGTAAAATGGAGATAACAGCACCTCCCTCCCAGGGTTGTAAAGCACTGAGTGCAGTGCCTTGTACCCCGTGGTTTAGCCATGTCCAACTCTGTGATCCCATTTGGGTTTTCTTGGTAAGATCTCGAGTGTTTGCCATTTCCTTCTCTAGCTCATTTTACACATGAAGAAACTAAGGCAGCAGGGTGAAGTGACTTGCTCAGGGTCACACAGCCAGTGAGTGAAGCCAGACCCACACTCAGGAAGGTTAGCCTTCCTGACTCCAGGCCCGAGCTCTGTGCACTACACTCCATGTGGCTGCCCCTTAAGGATCTAGGTTGTGTTGCAATCCTATTTGTCCGCTGCTTTCTGAGTCAGCTGGCCCAGGGTTAGAGACTTACAGCCTCTTCTGGGATTGAAAAGGGAAGAGGAGAGGACTCAGAGTGGGGCTGGTGAAGTCTGGAGTCGGGAGGCCCGGGTCTGAATCCTGCTTCCCTGGTCCACTCTCCCGTGTGACTGGTGGCTAACATGCAGGAAGGCTGGACCAGACGCTCTTCTCAGGCCCTCCTGGCTCAGACAGCAGGTTCTGTGAGGGATAAACCATGTGGAGAAGACTCCCAAGGGAAGCGATGGTCATCCTTCAGGGACAGGCTGGTGACCTCATTGGATCCTACAATAACCCTGGTGCTATTAGGATCCCCTTTACAACTGAGGAAATGAGTCAGATAGGAGGTAATCTGAGCCAGGGTCCCACAGCTGGGAAGTGTCTCAGGTTACATTTGAACTCAGGTCTTCCTGACTCCAGGCACTGTGCCACCGAGGTGCCCCAAATTCACATATCTCCCAAGGGGACCGGGGTCTTCCTCTTCTCTCTCCACCCTCTTTCGGAGGAGTTCCCATGACTCCCAAATCCATCTCACTTCATCACCCAGGGCCTGACTGATGCATTTCTCCTCCTGATGTCATACTGGTCCCCACCCTGCACCATCCTGGCTTCTCCCTCCCTCCTGAGATGACCAGCTCTTGTCAACTGTCCCTCCCAGTGAATGGAGCTCCTCTCCCCGCCGGCTACTCAAGTAGCCGCCGCTTGACTTCGGCCCTCTGTGGCCGGCCCCCTCTGTGGGCTCCAGGCTCACTTGTCTCTGCTCTACCTGGTCCATCATGCCCACGGCTGCCAAAACCAGTCCTCAAGTGCAGGCAGCTCTGCCCCCAGCACTGGCCTGCTCCGATCCATGCCAACCCTTGTGTCTGGCACTAAAAGTGTCCTGCAGTTTGGTGCTGGCCTGCTTCTCCAGGCTCAGTTTTCATTTCTCCCCTTCCTCCTTTCTACAAATCAGGCAGGACAGGCCACTCACCACCAGCTCTCTCCTCCAGGCCTTTGCCCAAAGCTGACCCTCATGCCTGGAGTGCTCTTCCTGTTCCTCTGTCCTCAGCCCTGAGAGCCCCAGATTCTACAGCTGTGACCCTGAAAGCCTGGGATGCCACCTGAGGAACTGCCCAGCTGCTGCCCCAGGGCTCTCTGCCCCATGCCCATCAGGTTCAGTTTCCTTTAAAAGATTCAAGCTGAGTTTGCATCAACATTAAGTAAGTGATTCCACAGAGACAGGATCAGTAACCCCCAAGGGCCCAGGGAGACAGTGAGCAGAGACAGGAAAGGGAGGGAGGAGGGAGGAGGGAGGAGGGAGGGAGAGGGAGAGGGAGAAGGAGAGGAAGGGAAGAGGGACAGAGGAGGGAGAGAGGAGGGGCAGAGGGGGGAGGAGGAAGAGAAGAGGAAGGAGGGACGGGAAGGGGCAGAGAGGAGGGACAGAGGGAAAGAGGAGGGACAGAGTGGGGAGGAGAAAGACGGGAGGGAGGGGGCAGAGAGGAGGGAAGGGGAGGAGGGCAGAGCCCATACCCGATATCTTCTCCATCTCCTCCAGCAGCTTCTCCAGGTCCTTGTTGAGGTCGGACAGCATCTTCAGCATGTTGTCATAGTTTCTGTCCCCAGGATCGGACTCAGCCATCTGGGGATTGGGGCAGGGAGACTCAAGCTGGGGTCCGAAGGCTGCCCTCAAAGAGAAGGGGCCCCAGGCCTGGTTTGGTCCTGAGGGGTGGGGGCCAGTTCCCTGTGAGGGGGTAATGTGGGGAGGGCCTGGGGAGTCTGGGATGGGCAGGGGAGGAGGGAAGCAGCTCCCTGTGGAGTGAATCAGAGGGAGGAAATAGGGGGCCCTGAGGGTGGGTAACCGAGGAGGGGGTGCAGGGTTTCTGGGATGGGCCCAGAGGGGTTGGGTAGTAGCTCCCTGTGAGGGACATCGTGGAGGGTGAAGAGGACACCTGAGAAGGGGTCCCGGGGATCTGAGGAGAGTTGGGGGTGTCTGGGGGCTCAGGTCATTATGGGGGGCATGGGGGTGGGAGCATATGGGGGGCAAAGAGGAAGCCTGAGGGAGGGGTCCTGGGGCTCTAAGGAGAGTTGGGGAGTGTGTGCGTGGGAGGAAGAGGGGCTCAGGTCATTATCGGGGAGTGATGGGGGCGGGGATATGTTGGGGGAGTGAAGAGGACACCCGAGGAGGGGTCCTGCGGCTCTGAGAAGCGTTGGAGAGTATGTGTGTGGAGGGGCTCAGGTCATTACGGGGGGCCATGGGGGCGCGGGCATGGGGGGGGTAAAGAGGAATCCTGAGGAGGGGTCCCGGGGCGCTGAGGAGAGTTGGGGGGGCTCAGATCACTATGGGGGGCCATGGGGGCCATCTGAGGGGCGCTGGGTGGCGGGTCAGAGGTCACGCCCGTCCAGGGAGCAGAGGGCTTGTCCGGGGCTGGGGACACGCCCGGGCGGGCCCGGGTCCGGCTCTCACCACCGCCTCCGGGAGGGCTCATGGGGCGGCTCCCGCCAGACTCTCTTCACCGCGGCCCCGCCCCGGCCGTTACTGGCGGCCCCGCCCCGCCCCGCCCCGCCCCGCCCCTCGAGCCGGTGCCTCCGGGCCTGCTCCGCAGCAGCTCCCAGCCCCGCCCCTTGCGCAGGCGCACCAGCACCCGCTCGCTGACCTCCGGTGAACCCCTTGCGCAGACGCATCCAAGCTCAGCCCGGAGCCCCGCCCACATCCGCTCCGGACCCGCCCCTCGTCAATGCCCAAGCCCCCCCCCCCCCCCCCCCCCCCCCCCCCCCCCCCCCCCCCCCCCCCCCCCCCCCCCCCCCCCCCCCCCCCCCCCCCCCCCCCCCCCCCCGTCTTTGCACATGCGCGCCAGCAGCCCGCCTCTCCCTGCCCTCGTGGGGTTGATACTCCTTGTGACTCCTGCTGTTGGCCGCAGAGGAGAAAGTGAGACCAGTGACCTTGCACCGCCGTCCCCCATTTGGATCCAGTTCTCGCGCGTGTCACGGCATCGCCTCCTCTTGGAGAAGGGCCGCGGGCTGTCGGACCGGGCTGGGGGCTTCCCCGGCGGCCCCGAGGGGCACTGGGTCAGACCCCCGCTCAGACACTCACGGGCTGTGTGACCCTGGGTGGGTGCCTCCACCTCTCTGAGCCTCAGTTACCGCATCTGTAAGCTGGGGAGATGGGGCAGCTGGGGAAGTACCTGGGCCTGGAGGCAGGAAGACCTGAGTTCAAATCCAGCTTCAGACACCCATTGGTAGTGTGACCCTGGCCAAGTCACTTCACCCTCTTTGCCTCAGTTTCTTCATCTGTAAAATGAGCTGGAGTAGGAAATGGCCAAGAACACCCCAAATGAGTCAGACATGACTAAATAACGAGATGGGGAGGGTGTGATGGTGTAAACAAATGCATCTAAGGCTCCCTGTAAACCTGAGAACTGTCCAGAAATGGGAGCCCTCTCCCCAGGCCCTCCCTCTCTCCTAGCTCCACCTTTCTGCCTAAACAAGTCACCACCACCTCAGGGAAGGAGAAAGATCCAGGGACTCACCCAGTGGAGTCAGCCTCTGACACAGATTTTGTGGCCTCCTACCTGTCTGTACCTATCCAGGTCACACCCACCAAGCTTGGGTGCCCCCAGGGATGTGTCCTGGCTCCCTCCTCTCTCTGCTTCTCTAGGGGGCCTCCGTGGCTTGGGGGGTCTTTGCAGACACTCCCAAGCGCCTTCAGGGTTGGTTCAGATCTGTCTTTGGTATACAACGGTGCTGTGGGCTCAGCGTGAGGGCCCCCTCCTCCTTCTGATGCTTCAGCCTCCTTCTGAGTCCCAGCTCCTCTAACTGGGCCCTTCCCTTACAAGCCCAGAGCTTTGCGGACTTCCCAAGCATCTCCGCATCCCTGCGTTACAGCCTACCTTCTCTCTCTACTGCTGCTGCATCTCACCTCAGGCTTTCTTCCCTTCCTCCTCTTATGTTCTTAAACCATACAAATGGCTTTTCTGGGACTTATGGGGAAACAAAATTCTGGCCTCAGAAGTCCCATGCCAGGGAAGGTTATCTGACAGGGACATCAAAGCCCATGCCTAGTCCCAGCCTGGGCAGACCCTGAGCTCACCTGGTCCTTCACTCAAGTTTCTCTGGCCTAAGGATCCCCCAGGCCTTTCTGTGGCTACAGGTCAATACACTCCTGCGCCTGGGTCCCCATCCCACAGAGGCTTGAGCTCTCTGTTAATGCTAGGCTTTGGGCACTCTGCCCATACCTAAGCATCTAAGAAAGATGTCTGTCCTCCAGGAGAAGATGAGAGGAGGAGCAGAACAGAGTGTCCTTTGCTTCCAAGGTTCTCATGGGACCCACAGGACAGCTGAGGCCTGAACCTTTTCTGAACCCAAGAGCAGAGGCTCTCAAAGGTCCTGTCTCTGGGCCCAGGCCAGGCGAGGGCCATCCACGGACCCTGGCCTTGGTGCAGGAGAGATTGGCAGAGCACGAAGACAAGGAGGCAGACAGGTAACGTGAGTCTGTAACGTGAGTTTTTATTGAAAGTGTAACTATGGGCATGAGCTCCCAGCACACACTCAGTCCTGGGCACCAATCCAGGGATGGGCCACGAGCCCCCTCAGTCTTCTCATCTTAGCCCCACCATCCCCACCCCACTCTGCCACATGGGGGCTGGCCCCCCAAGGTGCTCAGCTCACACACAATACAGAAAGCAAAGTCTGTTACCTAATGGTTAGGACAGAATTCCACAAAGAGCCTTATTTTTATTAACATCTACTGAAAAAAATACAAATTCTGTTCCCACCCCCACCGCCCCCCGCCTCCTGTGCCTTATCGTCAGGGGACGGCATCTGGCCAGATGGATGTAGGGGCCTTACTCTCCAAGGCGTGCTCCTGGGCTCCAGCCTCCCACCTCTCCCTGGGAGCTGGCCGCGGGCCCCTCCTTTCCTGCCGCTGGGGACAGGGGCAAAGGGAAGGGCAGCTGGCCACCTTCTCCAGTCTCAGCTCTCTAGCTTAGGGGTAGGAAGGTCAAATAAAGCAGCGATGTCCATGAGGGCTTGGCGGATATGGTTCCCAAAGCGTTGGGCATTCTGTAGGGACAGAGCTCTCCATCACTGAGAGGCAGGTCCCAGGCTCTCCAAGCCCCTATAGCCATTTCCTAAACCCCACATGCAGCGCAGGGTACGTCTAGGCCCCCACACTCTTCCTAGCATCCATCCCCTAACACCCCACCCCTAACTGCCAGGTGCCAGACTTGGCACTGAACTCACTGTTTCTGAACTTGAGAATTTGCTGGAGATGTGGAAGAAGATGGTGTTTTCACCAGCAATCATATAAGAAACCCCATACCCGTCATCAGCTACCTGGATGGCACCAAGGGGGATGGAGGTAAGAAACCTGTGGACTGAAAACTGGGCTGGCCCCTACCTGGCCTCTGCTCAGGAGACCAGTGGGGTCACTATCTGGCCATGTTCCACGCCTGCAGATCAGCCCCAGCACCCAGCAGACACAAAGCCAATCGTACCCTGACTCCACTGCCATATGAAGCCTCGCCCCCAGGAAGCCAGGGTCCCCAAGCTTTCCCCAGTAGTACAGATTCCCCAATCCACACTCCCCCATCCTGTTTCCAAGGAGGGAGCCAGCTAATCCGACAACATTAATGGAAGAGAACCAGTGCTTCTGCCCCCGCCCTGCTCAGGCGATGCCACACTTTACAAGGAACCTTCTGGAGGCAGTGCCCCTGGATTTCATGTCTAGGGCCAAAGACTGATGGATAGTGAACGTTTCGGGCTAGGAAAGGGAGGGGATGGCACGTTGGCAGGACAGTGTCTAGAGACCGCCATGTTGGAGCAGAAAGGAGCCTGCATCCTTCTGGGAGTGGCTACCTGCCACTGAGCACAGACCCCCTCCCCCAGTCCCTCTTGGGTCACTCACTGGGCCAAAGCCCCCTCCGGCTACCAGGTGGTTGGGATACTTCTCTGGGTCAAACATGCGGATTTGGAACTGGGCTGTCTGGCTGGTGGAGAGTCGCCAGGGCTCTGACAGGACCTGAGACAGAGGGAAGGGGAGGGTGACAGTAGGCACCACGGGAAAGAAGAAGCTAGAAGCTCCAAGGCCCCTTCCCAGTAAAGCCTCCCAGTAGTCACTCACCTGGGCCAGGAAGGGGGAGTGGAGACCCAGGTACTTGGAGACTACATACAGGCAGAAGAGGTGTCGGTCAATGCCAGCTCCGGTCATCGCCAGGCGGTACATGTTTTGGTGCTTTTCGGCGGCTTTGCGGAAGAGATCCTGGAGGTCTGGCTTCTGCAGGGTCGGGGGGGGGGGTGGCACGGGAGCAAAGGGCCAGTTAGACCTTCAGGGAGGCCCTGGTCCTCAGCCCCCTTCCCAGGCGGGCACTCACCATGTATGCAGAGTCCGTCATGGCCCGGACAAAGGCTGTAGCTTCAGCAGTGCAGGATCGCACGGTCTCTGTCCTGCCATCCCGAAACATCCGTGTCATCGAGGCCTCATAGGTCAGGCAGAACTTGCCTTTGTCCTGGAGCGAGGGTAAATATTGGGGTGCCCTTATCCAGTCAGTGGCCGACCCCGCACTGATCCACCCAATGCAGCTGCCGGGAAGGCAGGAGGGGCTCTTACCCGGAAATGGGCCAGCTGTAGGGCAATCTGCACAAAGGCATCAGGGCTGGAGCGGCACTTCTTAATGAGGCCCTTGCCAAAGGGCATGAATTGGAAGCAGTACAATTCCACGTCGTCTGCCAGGGCCTTAGCCACCTGATAGGAGTCCTCGATGATCTTCTGGCACTGTGTGGCAAACCAAGGCGAGAGCTGAGCCCCGAGTCAGCCCACGTCTGTCATGGGGGTTCCAGCCCCACAGAAGGCCAGGGCAGGGAGGGAAGAGGGCAGGGAGGGAAGAGGGCGGTGTGCCTGGCTCCTACCCACTGCTTCCTCGAGAAGGTGGAATGAGAAGAGGCCAGTGGAGCAAGGGCTTGCCTGGGTGGCCCCATCCTGGCCAGAGGGCCCCTATTCTCTGACCAGTAGGAATGGTGCTGAACAGGGGGGTCGAGCACAGACCTCAAGAGACCTCCCCCCAACCCTGGTTTCCCATCTACCTCCTCAGGGATTTCCCACTGCAGCCTCTGAGGTGGGGCCAGGGCATGGTTAGGCTTGCCCTGGCAATGGCCAGAATCCGTGTAGTCCAGGTGGAAGGCATCTGTGGCTAACACAAACTACAGAAGGAACCGTCTGAGAAGTAGAGCTGGAACACCCCTCTCCCCATCACCTCCCTGGGGCCTGGGCCTCCTTACCTCCCAGAGGTGCCCAACAACAGGAGCGTCTGCCCAGGAGTGTTCAGTATTGAGGCCCAGCTTACCATTCTTGAAAGCAATGAGGGTGAAGGACTTATCGAACCACCTGGGTGTCAGATAGGGACAGGGAGAGACAGGGTAGGCTGAGCGCTGGGAGAGGGGCTGGAAGCCAGGGTGGTCCAGAGCAGGCAATTGGGGGAGATAAGGAAGGGGAGGGGGTGGGGAAGGAGGAGGGGGGCAGCACCTGTTATAGCAGTTGCCATGCAGCAGAGACTTCCCGTAGAGGCTGAGGCTGGCTTCATTTTCAGGGTCATAGCTGTGGGCCTCCTCATCCAAGGTCACAAAGAAGGCTGCCTTCTCGATGGCCTCCAAGGAGGCCTTATTCTTTCCTGTGTTGAAGTAGGTCTGGCGTGCCTCAGCCCACGGCACCCTGGGGACCATGGAGGCATCAGGTTGGATGTGGGGGCCCCATAGGCTTACTTGGGGCATTGGGGAGCATCATGGGAGCACCCACTTAAGAGCTGGAGGGCTCCTCAGAGGCTGAGTCCAACCCCTCCTTTCCTGAGAGGGACTTGGAAGTGACTTGTCCAGTATCACTTGTTGAGGAAAACCCAGGCGCTCTGCCTTGGGAGCTGGTGCTCTTCAGTCCTCCCCTCCTCCTGCCATGGGGCTGCATGGAGGTGGGGGGAGTGGGAGGGTCCCATGCAGGTAAGCTCCTCCCAGGACTCAGGCAGTTAGAGCTGGGAGAGGCATCATCTTCAGATAAGCTTGGATGTACCTGAGCTCTGGGGGATTCCCCCAACCCCATGACTTTGGGCCCAGCCCTCTTTTCCTGTACACACACCCCTGGAGCCTTCAAAGTGGCCTATCCTATCACATTGCTTAAGGCCCAGCCTCTCCTCAAACATCAGAGCAGTCAAGGGGCCCTCCCCTGGGACTGGGAGGCCTCCCCAGCTTCAATACCTGCCCCCAGCTGTGAGGGCTGCTATTTTCTCCTCGCCAGGCAGGGAGGGACAAGTGTCATCCAGGATCCTCTGGAACTGCATCTCAAGGTCCCGAGGCTTGAGCAGTTGGGAGCCCTGGTAGAGCCAGACCTTGTAGAAGCGGCCCTTGTGGTAGACAGCCACGTGCCTGCTGTCGAGGAGGTGTTGTAACACATCTAGGGGCAGGGGAGCCAGAGGTTATGGGGGCAGGGAAGGCAGCATCACTGTACCAGGATGGGGCAAGCTGCCAGCTACCTGCAAGGATGGTGAACCAGGGGCAAGAAGGGACAGAATGGCACCTAGACAGCACCTTTGGAAGAATCCTCCATCCTATAGCTTTGGCCCATCTCCCCTGTCTCTACGAACTCCTGTGCCCCAGTCCAAGCCACCCCCTACAGAGACTCTGCTGAGAACTGAAGCCCGAAGCTAGGAAGGAAGCCTCACTGCCCTCTCCCATCCATCCCATGCCAAACCTGCTGCTGCTGTCAAGGCCACATCCTTCCTACACTGTTCTGTCTACAACATGGGCTCCCACCACTCACCATGACTCCTCAGAGCTAGGCTTCTGGCATTGAAACCCCTTCCTCACCAGCACCCCACCCCTCCCTGTGGGGCTGGCTGGCCTTTCCCTGCATCCAGAGCTCTCTTCCCTGCCAAGCCAAGGCCATCAAAGTCTACACTGGCCTTTTCTGAGATGACCTTCTGATCCCTTCCCTCCCTACCCCTGAGCCCTTAAATGGGCCCCCATGCTCTAGCACCAACTGTCTGTTCCTGGTCACCTCTCCCCTATTAGAAAGTAAGCTTCCTTGATTGTCTGTGTGCCCCAAACTTCTCCCTCCTTCATTCATTCCCACCCCAGGCCTGGATATTGCCACTGTGTGGATATTCAGGATCTGGCATCTGCCAGCAGCCTAGGCCCTACTCAGGGATCAGAGGAAGCGGTAGGACAGGCTGCTGACCAGGCTTGGAGAGTGCCCTGGTCCTCAGAGACCAAGGGACTCGAAGCTGCTTGAGCTGGGAGAGGGCAGAGAAGCTAGCACCAGGTACCTGATTCTTTGCCAGGGATTCGGGTGGTGTTGAACATCCTTTCCATCTGATACGAACACATGGGCACAATGCCGAGAGCCATCACCTGCAGGACAGGCCCAGGAGAGCGGTGGCCTTCAGGAGCCCGTGGAGGCGCCTACCAGCCCCCCGGCCCTCCTGAGGCCAGGCCCCTGGTGCCACACTCACAGGCTTGATCTCCTCACGGTCCAGCTTTCGCCGATACATGATCATGGCATGAACCACATTGCCCAGTCGAGCGGCCTGAATGTCTGTGTGGTGGGTCAGTATGAAATCCTGGGGAGGGAGGAGGAGCAGAAGCCATGGGGCCAGAGTGGCAGGGCTGGGGGAGACCCCGCAGGTCAGAACCCACGGCCACATGGTCCCGGTCTGTCCCTAGTCCTGTCTGTCCTTCCTCGGAAACGGCTGTCCAAACGTCTCCTTCTCCATTCCTGGTGCTACTGCCCTCGATATCCTTCAACTCAGTGTGGTGGAGAGGGAAAGAACCCTTAAAGGGCCCAGGGCCACAAGACCTGGGTTTAAATCTTTTCAAGGTGGCTACTTAGGCCCTCCCCCTCTTTGGGCCTGGAAAAACAAGGGGCTTGGCCAGATGATGTCTTCCAGCTCTAAATTCAGTCTCCCGCCTACACACAGGGGTACAGAGTGGCATCAGGGAGCGCTCCTGTCTTATGGCAGCTCCCTGCTGACTCAGGGGACCAGAGACAAGCCCAAAGAGTTATAAATATGTCACAGCAACTTACATCGCATAAATAGGTAATCTTACATAGAAAGGAACAAGTGCTGAGAAAAGTTGGAGCCATTTAACTCCTGCCAAATTTCCCATCGTTGCTCTCCTGACCCACCCCATGAGCCCCTACAAGAATAGTCTTCATTTGACACTCATTTCATTACATCACTCCCATCCTCAAGAATCTACAATGGCTCCCAGCTGCTGTTTGCTGACTCAGCCAACAGTCATCAAGTACCTACTCTGCCCTGGCTGTGCCCCTCGGTGTGAGCGTTTAAGATCAGGGCTAGGTCACCTCGCCTCATTCCTGCTTCTGCTTTCCTTCAAGCTGTCTGGGCCTTCTCTTTCCCAAACCACCTTCCTTTCACATCTATCATGTCTAGATTTATATGGAGACATGGATCAATCAACAAGCACTTACTAGTCATCACCTGGGTGCCAGGACCTGTGTTAGCTAGGCACTGGGGACACATACAGAGAACGAAAACAATCCCTCCTCCCAAGGGGTGAGGAGGAAGGCCGGAGGGGAGACAGCTGGTACCCAGATAAGTAGTTACAGCCTAGCTATACTGAGAACTACTGAGAAGCACAAGGGGGCTGAATACAAGGGAGTATAGGATGGAGGTTGCCACCAGCTGGGGGCATCAAGAAAGGCCTCATGCAGAAGATGGGGTCTCGTCTTCAAACAAGAGTGGGACACCCTGAGGCCGAGGTAAGGGGGGAGCCTGGTCCAGGCACAGGGGGAGTGTCATGTGGGAGGAACAGGAGCAAGGTCAGTGTGGTTAGATCACACTTCAGGATGGAAAGTGGTGTCCGATGTGGCTGGAAGGACAGGTTGGGGTCAGGCAGGGGAGTTTCTATTTGATTCTAGTGGCAAGAGGCGGTGCCACCGGAGGCCACTGATTGAATCGGATGACGTGGTCAGACATGTGCTGAAGGAATGTCACCTTGGCCCCCACATAGATAGACTGGAGAAGGGAGACTTGTGACAAGGGCAACAAACTGTTGCTATAATCTCAGTAAGAGGCAGGAACTCTGGGAGTGATGAGAAAGCATCCCATGGGAGCCATAGCTATGAAGGCTGAAAGGGAGAGATGTGGCTGCTGGCTGTCCAGGTGGGGTGAAGGAAAGGGAGGTTTCCAGAAAAATGTCGAGGCAACTGACCTGGAACTCCCAGAATGTGGTGCCCTCGTGGAGGGGGAGGGGGAAAGAAGAATGATCTGTTCTGGATGTTTGAGTTTGAGATGTTGAGTAGGTAACTGGCACAGTAAGCCCAGGATTTAGACATCTGGGAGACATTTGCACAGAGACAGATAAGCCCGAGAAAATGACAGCACAGAGTAGAACGCACATTATGGGACTTAGCACAGGATTCTGGGGGACACCTACTGTGTGGGAACATGATCTGAAGGATCAACCAGTAAAGAGGGATCAGTCAGATAGGCAGGAGAGAACAGTGTCACAAAGGCCCAGATAGAAGAGCACATCCGAGGGGAGAGGGTGGCCCACAGGAGCGAATGAAGCCAAGAAGCAGGGAGAGGACTGAGACTGGCAAGAGATGCTCCATGGTGGGGTGGAGAGGGTTTGACCAAAGAGCAAGCACTGTGGATGGTTATTTTCCCCCTTAGAAAGGAAGCTGTCTGAGGACAGGGACTCAAGTTTCACGTTTGTCTTGGCATGTAGCAGGCGCATCATAAAAACCCGTTTGACGTATCGCCTGGTGAGGGGCAGAGTAGATTTTGTTTTTAACCCTGATCCTGGCAGCCCTTTGCTTCTTTTATACGTTCTTCCAAGGGTACAGAAAACCTTCCCTCAGCCCCCTCCTGGCCTGAGCCACACACTGTTCCCTCTCTTCTCCTCCAAGGCTCACTGACTCCCTCCAGGCCTATGTTTCTGGCCATGGCTAGCACCATCTGTCCTCCTGGCTCCCCTCTGCACCCATCTCTGTTGCTTTCTTCTATATTCACCTCCTGTTTTCTCTCAGCCCACTTCTTCAGTCAGGTTCTTGGGTATGGGACCCTCCCCATGACCTGAGGAAGTTAGGAAGGGGGGACAGGAGGAGTTTCGAGGGCAGGGGAGAGAAGTAGGGAACACTTCCAAAATGGATTCTTGGCGCTCTTCCCAATTTCGACATCTCTGCTGGAAGCAACTTTGCTCTCTCAGCACTTCAGGTTCTAGCCCCAAGGATGAAAGCATTTGGGCCGGAAGGGACCTCAGGTGAAGGTCGGGTTAAAGTGGCATTTGAACCCAGGTTCTCTGACTCCAAATCCAGTGTTCATTCCATGGTACCAGGCTGCCAGCCTCCCAGCGCAACTCTGGTATGGTCCCAGCCCCTCTTAACCTTAGCTGTCTAAATCCATAACCCCAAGAGACCAATCTCATGACTGAAGTGGAGCAGAGAACCTGCAGCTCTGGCCCCACCATGGGATGTCCTCCTGCTCTAACAGTCAACAAAATCACCAAGGGTAGGGAGAGGGCTGGCTCAGCCTCCTCTGGCTCCTTTCCTCCTTCATGCCTACAACTCCTAAGTGTTCACAGCACCCTCAAATCCATGTGGCCCAAGCCCTGGCAGGCCCCTTCCCTACTGGCAGCAAAAGAATGGGAACACATCAAATGCTTACTATGTGCACAGAAAATAATCAAGGCCTGACCGTGCCCCTCTCCGATGGCCCCCAAATACACATCCTAGGCCCTCTCCAAGCCACCTGCAACCTGGGGGCTTCCTCAATCCCGTCTAAACCCCCAGCCCAGTTGGCCTGGCATCTGCTCTCGGACCCTGCCTCAGCCTCTCCTGCCCCCCAGGCTACAGTGCCGCTGGCTTTCTGGGCCGCAAAATCCTTGGCTCGGTCGCCTTCTCCTCTCGGGAGCCTTCCCTGATCTCTCCCCCATCAGAGGGATTAGAGCGCTCTGGCTGCACCCATCTCTCCTTCGCTCTATCATTATGTAGTGGACGGAGCACTCCATTTGGAATCGGGATGATCCAAGTTCAAAACCTGCCTCTGACACTTACTAGACTTGGACTCTTAACTCCTTACAGCCTCAGTTTCTTCTACTGCAGAGTGGGGATAAAATAAACCACCTATGTCACAGAGCTGTGGTGAAATTTTCATGAGATAACAGATTTAGAAGGCTCTTTAAATATCTTAGAGGGATTTGAATGGGAGAGTGCGAAGTGCTGGGCCCGAGTTCAAATCCAGCTTCAGACACTAGCTGTGTGACCCTGGGGAAGGCAATTAATCTCTGCCTTCGCTTCTTCATCAGTGAAGTGGAAGTGATAACGGCTCCCTAATTTCCAGAGTTGCGAGGATCAAGGCAGATAACCCATGTAAAGCGCTTTGCACTAAAATGCTACACGAATGCTAGGGGGCGCTGTAGTGCACCGAGCCAGGCAGACTCAGCTTCCAGAGTTCGAATCCAGCCTCAGACGCTTACTAGCTGTGTGATCCCAGGCAAGTCCTCAGTTTCCTTATCTGTAAGATGAGCCAGAGAAGAGCATGGCAAACCACTCTAGTATCTCTGCCAAGAAAACCCCTAATGGGGTCACGGAGGTCACTGAACAGCACCATCCTTATACTTTGTTATCTCACTTATTTGCAAGCTTGTCAACACTGGCTCCTTGAAGGCAAAGGGTGCTTGGTGGATGCAGCCATTCAAACACAAACTCACAGGGCAGCGGCCTGGAGGCTCATGGAGGTGAAGAGATTTCCCACCCACTGAGGGGTCATGTGGCTCTGTGTACCATGATCACCGCATCACTCAAGAAGATAGTTACCGTGGGCTCGGCACTAGGCTGCGGCCTTAAGAACCTTCCAGTCTTTGGGGAAAGACAAGGCCATACCCCAAGGCGACGAGCCCAGCCTGCCACAGCAGATCACCCAGCGCCCACCCGACTAACATAATCTATGAGTCTGAGAAAGGAAAACTGCCCCAAGGAGGTGGCACTGAATTTGGTCCTTGAAGGATGGCTATAGATGGATGAGGTACAGAAGAGTCTGGAGGGCATTTCAGGCCGGAGGCAGGACCTGCGGCCAATGACCCATCCTGGCTGCAGCTCAGGCACTGTGTGGAGGAGGAGTAGGAAGGGTTGGTCAGGGGCCTTGAATGCCAGGATCAATTGTTTAGACTGTATTCAGTAAGCCCTGGAGAGCCCCATAGAGTATCGGGCAGGGTTGGGTTTGTGGAGGATTGATCGGGCAGTGGGGTTCTCCTGGATGCGCTGGAGGCTAGGAGGCCAGCTGGAGCCTCTTACAATACTCCAGGTATACAGAGAGAGTTTGGACTAAGGAAGAATACAAAAGAAGAGAAGACACCGACAAAGGTCAAAACCTCTGACCCTTGATATCTCACCTCCCTTTAAAGCCTGACCTTGGCCCTGGGTCTCTAGGCTCTCCCCCAGTATCCTCTAGCTCATCCTCAGGGAGGATCTTTCCTTCCTCCTGTCTGCTCTTTGGACAGGGCTGGTATACAGGGCCTTTCATGGTTCCTAGGGTAGCCCTGCTGGTATCCTGAGGCTTGTTCCCACCTCCATGCAACTGGCCAGCATGGCCAGACTGGGGCTTTGGGGGCCCCCAGTTCATGCTATGGAAAGCAGATCCGAGTCAGAATCAAGCTGTGGGCTGCCCCTGCCCTGAGGCCCCAGAGTCTCCAAGGGCTGGGACACTTACCGTGACATAGTAGTTGCTATTCACCATGATGGGGCTCCGGCCTCGAAGGTAGATGTATTCTTCCCACCAGTCACTCACCTATAGGGGAGGGGGAAAGGGAGGTCAGAGCTGGTGGGAGGAAGGGAGGAGGTGGAGAGGTCAGAGTGGGGGAGGAGGGAGGCTCCTGGGGATTGGAATCAAGGGAAGCAGGGTGGGGAGCAGGGGGGAGGAGAAGAGGGAGCACTCACATAATTGGTTGCCCACCAGGACTTGAGCACCAGGTATTTCTGGAGGCGGGGAGCAGTCTTCTCTTGGAAATCTTTAGCCAGCACTTCCATTCGATAATACTCCTCATCATCTAACAAGGGCCTCACAGATTCTAGGTACTGCCCCCCCCCCAAGCTCTCATCAGGGTTGGGTCCTGTCTCCATGCCAGGCCTCACCTTCTCTGAGGTGGCAGGGACTGGAGGCACTGGCCCACCCTCCAGCCAAGCTGCCCCTCCCCCCCAAACCTTGGCAGCCTGTCTGGACCCTCACCCTCTTGACTGTGGCTGCCACTTTGGGCACTGGCAACTTGGGCAGAGAAGTCTGGAAGCTGTAGAGCATAGGCCGACGATTGGACAGAAGCCGGACACAGACCTGAAGGTTATGAGAGGGTTATGGGGCTGGGGAGTGCCCAGTCTTCCGGATTCCGGGCCAAGAGTGACACCGAATGGGTTAGGAACAATGGGGACCCAGGGTCCAAGATTCTCTGGGCGACCTCCCCCGCCCCCGCCAACCCCACCCCGCCCCAGCCCAGGCCAGGCCCTGCTCACAGCCCAGATCTTGGTGACCCGGCTGGTCTGGCCATGCAACTCAAACAGCCAGCCATGGTAAGAGAGCAGCATTTTCAAGGTCTGGCGAAAAAGGAAGATGCCAGCCACCCAAACTCCAGTGGAGAAGATGCCCACGCTGAGGAGGGTTCGGGTCTGCAGGGTCAGGTAATGGCTGCATCTGTCCAAGGATCAGAGAAAGGAGCTGGGACATTTCTCCACAGGCTTCGCCCATCTCTGGCCTGAGCCAAGAATGGGCCTTGTCCATCCTTCTTCCTCCCCCAACCCACAAGTGCTGGTGCGGTCTTCTAGACAGTGATGCGGGCTCATAAGTTTAGGGACAGAAGGCTCTCAGAAGGTCAACTTCCTCATTTAACAGATGGGGAAACTGAGACCCAGGGTGTGAAGTGATGCAGGTAGCGATCAGGAGTGGTGGGATCTGGTGCTAGAACTCGGGCTCTCTCAACTTGGGCAGCAGCTGCTCCCTGGCCCGTGCCCAGGGCCCCACCCAAGTCCAGCCTCCAGGCTCTGGTTTGGCCTCCTCACCCCTCTGGGATGTATTTCCGGATGCAGCAGATCATGCCCATGGAAATGTCCACGTTGCAGTAGGAGGAGCCCATTGTTGCCATGACAACGACCAGCCAGCTGGTGGGGCTGCCAGGATACACGCCCCTGAGGATGCCATTCTGTGGGGACCGGGGCGGGGGAAAAGCCCCCCGGGGCTCTTAAGGAACCGGGAATCATGAGACAGGCCAGTGGAGAGACACGTGGAGACAGGAGTGCTGCCCCCATGTGGCTAGGGTGAGGACCAACAGAGGAGGGCAGTGTCCTGATCAGGGAGCCCAGAAGGAGTCAGGTGTGAGGGGATGAGTGGACAGTGGCCTCCCCCCTCTTGCCTTTTTTTCTGGGGACCCTGGAGCTGAGGAGGAAGTGTGGGGCAATCTGGCCCACCTCCCCGGCCCTCCCTGGGCTCCCACCTTGATGCGGATAAGGCGTTTCTTCCAAGAGTTGATTCCAGACAGGTAGACATGCTTCAGGGCCTCTCGGCTGAGCTGGAAGTCTACCCCATCAGGGGTCACTGTGAACTGGAAAGCCACGGCCTGGTGGGCTTCTGCCATCTTGGGGGGCAGCTATGGCCTTTGGGGGACATGAAGGCAAACCTAGCTTTAAGGGGCAGCTGGTGTACCTTATGGCTAACTCAAGGCTAGGGGCAGCAGCCTGTGGGCAAGGCGAGCCCCCTGGTCCTGCTGAGGTGGACACTAGGGCCTTGGCCCTAACCACTCTTCTATCCCTTGAAGAATCCTCATTTCCCTTCCATTCCTTAAACAAAGTGCCTCAGAAAACTGGCCTCTTTGCCCTTGCCAAGCTCATCTCCACCCACGTACAAAGACAATTCTCCTGAGAGATTCCTGCCCTTTTGATCCCTCTATCTTACCAGCTCCTTCACTTTAGCTCGGCACAACAGGAGCTGGCCTCTGAGCCTGTGTTCCTGACCCATCTCTTACACGTGCTGGCTGTGGGGACCTGGGCAAGTCACATGACCTCTGCTTCTAAGTTTCAGAAAAGGTGTCAGCCTGCATTTGTGGGGCAAGGAGTTCCTTGTCACCAGCCCAGTCTCTAGCCTAAAAGTGAACAAAACCTGCCACCAGGCCCCTCCCTCTCAGTCTAATCAGCGGCTAAATCCATCCTTTCTACCTTCTGATACTTTCTCACCATCAGCCCTAGTTCCAGGCCCTCCTAATAGCATCCTAAGTGCTCTCTGTACCTCCAGCCTTCTATCCTTCCAACAGCAATCTTTGTAATCCCTCACTCATCCTTCCTCCGCTCCAAAATCTTCAATGGCTCCCACACACTCTACTAAGTACAAAGCCCAGGTGACATTCAGATAATCTTGCAGCCCCAGTCCACCCATACCTCCAATTCCCTCCTTCCCTGCCCTATGGTTCAGGCAAACTGGCCTTTGCTCATGCTTCCAACCAGGGCCAGGAATGAACTTTCTCACTGCTGGCAACTCTCCTTTCAAGGGCCAGCTTCCCTCCCCAAGTGCTTCTGGGCCCAAGCTCAGCCTCTTTCAGGCCACAAGTACTCCATCAATGGTTCTCCAGGCAGGGCCCCTGGCATACCTGTCCCAGAATCCCAGGACTGCACCAAGCCTTGCTCACAGCAGGCACACAATGAACATCCCTTTGGGAGACTGAAATGAACCCACTTTTGCAACCTCTGAGCATTTCCAGTATTGACTCACACTAAGGATGGCAGCCCCCCCAGCACTCACTCCCAAGCTTGGAGCTTTATGACTCCCCCTTCCCCCAAAGAGCCCTCCCCAGTCCAGGACGTAACAGAAAATCCCGTTCCCGATCCATGATTCCAGGGACCCAATCCAGAGCCTCAGACAGCCCTCCCCATCTGGGGTCACTGACACCCCTCCCCAATCCAGATTGTGGGCACATCTGTCCCCAAGACCCCTGGCCCCGTCCCCGGCCCTCAGGCCCCCTCCCCGATCCAGGCCCTGTCTCGTCCCTCACCACGGAGCTCGATCCCGGCCTCCGCGGCCGGCCGGCCGGCCCGGGCTTGCTGGGCTGGGCTGCGCTGGGCTGTGGGGCCGCCCTCAGACGCCCGCCCGGCCCTGGCCTCGGCCCCGGCCGGCCGCCCTCCTTCCCATGGCCAGCCCCGAGCCGCCAACGGCCGCCGAGCCTCGAGCACCTGGCTCGCTCGTTCCACGGGCCCCACGCGAGAAGGCGGGACCACAACGGCCCCACCCACTCATGAGGGCAGGACCACCCCAATGGGTCCCCTACTGGCCCGATGGGGTGAGGTCAGGAACCAGGGGCGGGGCGTCACAGAACTAGGAGGAGAGCGCGGCAGGCACTGAACCCCTGGGGGCAAGTGGGGTGGGGAGGGGTTGGGACAGCAGAGCGAGCGCATAACTAGGTCTGATCGCCCGGCAGAACCTGGGAGTGGGGGAAGGACGCGCCACATATAGAACCTAGGGAGCGGAGGAAGGGGCCGCGCAGGGGAGCCCGCGGCGGGGGCCGGAGAACGCGAGTGGCGTGGAGCTCCTCCCAGAGCGTGCATAGAAGGGGCCGGGGATCTCCGCGGGGGTCGGCACTAGTCCAGCTCGACACACCCGGTCCGAGTCCCTGCGCATTCCCTGCTCGATCCCCTGGGTCGGCGACCGCCGCCTAGACGGAGTGAGAATTGCCCTTCTGCCCCTCGCCCCAGCCTAGGCACCTCCGCTGGCGAGTGGACTGCCCCATACTCACGGCTCGGCCTAGGCGCAGAGGTCCACTCCGGGAAGAAGCCTGGCAGTTCTGGCCTGTGCCCTCGCGTCCTTCAGCGGCCGCTCCAGCCCCGCCCCACTCCCCAGCGGGAATCCGATACCCGCTCCCAAATTGGGGTCGAGAAAATCGCGAGGCGGAGGTCGCCGGCTCTCTCCCTCCCCCTCAATCAGTCGCGCGCCTCTTGGGGCTGTCCAGTGAGCCTGGGCTCCGGGACTGGAGGTGGCTGGGGAGGCTAGGGGGTGGGGGGTGTCTCACGTGAGGTCTGCCACCCAACCTAAAAATAGTCCAATCTAGGGGAAAGGTCGCAGGCCAGAGGAGGGCATCCAGGCTCTTAGGACCCTAAGAGGGGGCAGGGCCTCTAGGTTCCAGGACCCCAGGCTCTGGCTAGGAGGGGACCCAGGCCTTCTGGATTCCCCATCCCCAGCCTGCTCCTCTGCCAGGCAGCCTTAATTGAGGGGGTGCCCAGGCTCTCAGGCCCTCAGCCCTCCACAGTCCCCTGCAAAATCACCCAGCATTTGGAACAATCAGAGAAGGAGAGATGAGACCCAGCTGGGCAAAGCCAGAAGCAGTTAGTCTTTATTGGTCTGAAGATACAGAGGGTAGAGAAGTGCCTGCCTGGCTGGTCAGGTTCCTATGGGTGTCTCCCCACCTGGGGATCACAACTGAGGGTGGGGGGACTGGACAGGGGAGGAACAGTTCCCATCTAGGTGCCAAGAGAGGCTGGGGTTTCCCCACTGCTCTGAGGTCTGCTGATCCTTTGCTTTTTGGTCCATTCTCACCACGTGGGTCAGCTCAGGCTTCTGATTCCCTCCAACTCCCCCATCTCTCCATCTCCATCCTGTCGCTTAGACTCTGGTGTCCATCAGAGGAGTGAATCAGGGAGGTGGAGGGCTGTTAGGAGGCATCACCCCTGAGTCCAACTTTGCCTTCTGATTGAAGTAGACTTGGAAGCGCGATTGTGCATATTCCTGGGAAGAAAGGCCACCTAAGACACCAGGGAGAAGATTCCTTGGGGGGAGCTCCCCACCTGACACCCCAGGGCAAGGGGCTTCAACCCCCATCCCCAGTCCCAACCTTGGACCCCAGAACAGGGGCTCCAGCACCAAATTCTTTATGTAGGAGCTTACCAAGTAACCAAACTCAATGGTAGACATGATATCCTGAAGGATGGACCATAGGCCCCAGAAGAAATGAGATGCCAGAGCAAACCTAGGGGTGGGTACAGAACAGATCTCTTTTTGCTGGGTAACCCAGCTGGCTACCCTTCGACCCTCCTGCTTTCCATCTCTCCCAACCCCTGAGCTCTGGGCCTTGGGTTCTGCCCCCCCCCCCCCAGGGCGGCCCCCCCCCCCCCCAGCCCTCACCTGTTTGCTTCTACTAGCATCTTCTCTTCCAATTTGGTCTGCTCTTCTGGGGGAAGAGTCTTGTCCCCCTGGATTTCTGACAGGTAATTTCGGATGAAATGAAGCTACAATGGGGAGGTCCCATAAATCAGAGGACTTTGGGAGGGCCCACTGACAATACATGTCCCTGGTCTACACTGGTCCAGTTTAGTCCAAGCCAACAAGCCTTTATGAAGTGCCTACTATGTGCAAGGCACAGTGAGAGCCAGCCTGGAAGACTTGAAGTCCTCCAGCCTTTGAAAAAGGATGCTCAGACTGTGTGGCCTTGGCCAAGTCACTTCAGTCAGCTCTAGACAGCCTAGAGATCATTAGGAGCCAAGTGCTGGGCTGCAGCAACGGAGGGAGCTCCCCACCCCCATGACATCACAGGCCCAGAAAAGATGGAGAAACAAAGACAAGCTCCCCCTCAGCCCCTCTCAGGGCAGAGATCCCAGGCTAACACCAGCTTCCACAGACCTGCTGCTCCCGGGTGGGGTAGTTCCCAGGCTCCATCAGGAAGTAGGGAGACTCCTCATAGCTGTAGTCATAAATCCACTCACAGAAGTGGTTCCCGATGTCAAAACCCCTGTGGGGAGGAAGGCAGCTGGGTACAGGGGAGGGGGAGAGGAAAGAGGGAGGGGGAGAGAGAGGGGGGAAAGGAAGAGAGGAGAGGAAGGGCAGGGGAAAAGAGAGGAAGAAGGGAGAGGTTGGAGGAGAGAGGGGGGAAGAGGGGGAGAAGGAGAAGGGAGGAAGAGATAGGAGGGGGGAGAAGGGAAGAGAGTGGGAAAGGAGGCCAAGGGGGGAAGGGGAGATGGGAGAAGGGGACAGGGATAAAGGACAGGAAGAAGAGCCTGGTAGGAGGGGGGGGGATGCACCCACCTGTAATTGTAGCTGCTGTACTCAAAATCTATGAGCATGAGTCTAGGTTCCTTGTCAGAAAGCAGCAGGATGTTCCCTGGAGGTAGGGAAGGGAGATACTGTCAGCTGGGGGACAGACCCAGGACTCTGCCCCCCTCTCCCTAACCCCCTGTACCTTCTTGGACGTCGTTGTGACAGAACACCACTGGGGAGGAAGTTGAATCTAGAAGCTTCCTGAAAGGGGGGACAGCAAGCCTTCACTCGGGTCGAGGGGGACCGGTGGGGAGTCACAGCTTTTCAGAGATGACCGAGGGTGGAGTTCCCTCCCTCTCCCAAACTAAGTCTCCAGAGGGGGTCACTTTTCCCCCCAGGGCTTCTCTGTCTCTGGGGTGGGGTGGGGCATGGGGATGACAGGGAATGGGGCCTTCTTTGGGGAGACAGTGAAGGGGCATGCAGCCTGGGGAAGGCCAGGGTGGAAGGTGACCATAGCCTTTCCCCGGATGCTTCCCCTTCCCTGCCACGCATGGGGGGGGGGGGGGGGGGGTTGGTGCCGGGTCCTAGTGCCCACCGTAGCATGCCCATCTCTTCCTCCAGGTGGTACGTCTGGACCAGATTTTCTTTGGTCGGCCTGGGAGCCGTCAACTCCCGGATCTGCTTTATGTATCTAGGCCCAAAGGAAGGGAAGAGGGGGCTCAGGGACCTCTTGTTCCCTGCCCTCCCGCAGCTGCCTCCCGTCCCTTACGGTCTCCTCTCACCTTTCCATGGTCCCAAACAGCCACCGGGGTTCCTTGTTGAAGGGCATCTCCATTAGATGGAATCGGGCCATCTTGACGGCGATCTCGGCGGACGTCCGAGGGTCCTTCAGTTCGGTTGTCCGAAGCGGCCGGCTCTGTACCCAGCACCCGATCAGTGGGTGGCAGCCGGGCCAGAGGCCGGGAAGGGGAGCGGGGCTCATGGCAATCAGGCCGGGCTGGGCGGAGGGGGCTCGGGGCTATGAACACGAGGCCTGGGCTCCCGGGAGAATGGCAGCTCCTGGATGGCGAAGCCTCAGTAAGCCCGCACTTAATAAAGGCTGGTTCAATGAATGAACTCGGACTGAGGGTGGGTTGGGGTGGGCTGGGAGGGGCAGTAGGGGAGGGGCTCCGTACCGGAACGTATTGCTCCAGCCTCCCTTCGGGGAAGACCCCATAAAGCTGAGGTCCCAGACGCCGCTCAGCCAGGATGGCAAACATCACGCTCTCCAGGACTAGCGAGTCCACTCCCTGGGGTAGGGGAACGCGGGGGATAGAGCCCCACGCCAAAAGCCCAGGGAATCCTGCCCCACCCAGCAGCATCTTTCTCCCTCCAGGCCCCGCCCATCTCCAGGACGGCCGCCCCTTCCAACAGCACCTTTCTCCCTCCGGGCCCCGCCCACCTGACCCATGGCCCCGCCTACCTCCAGGATGGCTGCCCCCAGGCTCTGTCCATCCAGCCCACGGCCCTCTTCCCCTCAGGCCCCGCCCACCGGGCGCAGGCCCCGCCCCCAGGGCCCGGCTTACCTGCAGAATGGCCCCATAGACCCTCAGCAGCACTTCCCGGGGCTCGTCCCCGACGAGGGGCACTTCCTCCGGGAGGGAACATCGGAAGAGCAGGTTACTGAGTCCCCCGCTGCAGAGAAGGACACAGAGGGCAGGTCGGACGACGGCTCCGAGACCCGGTGCCCCGCCCTCGGTCCTACCCTGAGGCACCGCCCCCGCCAGGCTCCTCCCCCTTCCCCTCCCCCCCCCTTCAGCTCACCTTACGCGGCTCAGATGCAGCTGCTCCGGCCGCACTTGGTGCCAGGCACCGCCCAGGAACTCCCGGCACCACTGCCAGGCGCGGAGCTCGCCCTCCGGGGTAATCGAGGACCTGACCCGGTCTAGCTTGAACCACTTGAGCCCCCCAGACTGGGCCCCGCCTCCTGTCGCCGCCATGGTCCACTCCTTGCTCGGGCGCCGCTCGGGTCCTTCCGCTCGGGCTCGGCTCCCTTCGGCACCGCCTCCTGATAGGCCACGCCGCCCGCTCGGCCCCGCCCCACTCGGTCCCGCCCCCGACTCCTGGCTCTGAGGCCTCAGGTCCGGCGCCGGCCGGCAGCTCGGCTCCTGCGCGCCCCTCCCTCCCCACCGCCACCCGCGCCCTCGGCCCTGTCCGTTAGAGCCGCTCCTTCGGCCCCACCCCGCGGCCGCGAGCACAGGTCCCAGCCTCACGAGCCGTGCCCGCAGCCGTGGTGCCCACCCTCTGCCTGTGGCCCCGCCATTCACGCGCCGCGCGCTGCTGCTCCGGGGCCGAGGAGCTGCGGGGCCTGGGGGTCCGCCGAGGGTCCCCTGCGCTGAGGATCCCCTCAGCTCTGCCGAGGGTTCCCTGTGCCAAGGATCCCCCCCAGCCCTGCCGGGGGTCCCCTGCACCAGTGGACCCCCAGCTCTGCTGAGGGTACCTTGCACCGAGGACCCCCCTCCAGCTCTGCTGAGCGACCCTTGCCCTCGGGTCCTCAGCTCGCTCTGCTGCGAATCTCTCCTCTAGCTCCGGCAGACCGAGATGTCCTAGCGTGGCTGGCCAGGCGGCACCTCTCTGCTCCGGGTGGGCGAGTCTCCCACTCAGTTCTGTTTTACGTCTCTAGTCTCATGTACCCCACGAAAAGCGCTGGGCTGGGGCTGCAGAAAGAGAGGACGCCTGCCCCCAAATTACACTCCGCTGGGGAAATGAATCAATAAAGAATGGGAGGCAGTTGTTTCTGACTCTTCGTGACCCCATTGGGGTTTTCTTGGCAAAGATACTGCGAAGGTTGGCCATTTCCTACCCCCGCCTTTTTTTTTTTTTTTTTTTTTTTTTTTTTTTTTTTACAAAGGAAGGACTGAGGCAAACAGGGTGAAGTGATTTGTCCAAGGTCATGAAGCTAGTCAGTGTATGAGGTCAGATTTGAACTCTGGCCTTCCCGACTCCAGGTCCTGTGCTCTCCACTCCGCACGATTTTCCTGCCCTAATGGTGGGCGGGCGAGAGCTAATCACTGAAAGGATGTAGGACGGCTTCTTGAGCAGGATGAGACCCTTGAGCTAGGACCTGTAAGAGTCTAGGTGAGGAGCTGTGGAAAGGCAGATGAATTGTCCTGAAGGGAGACTGGCAAGGAGGCCAGTTTGTCTGGAGTTGAGAGTGGCCGAGAAGGAGTAATCAAGTCTGCCCAGCAGACAGTGGGGACTTTGTGTTTCTCTCGAGCGCACTCTCTTCCCGATGGCGATAACCACAGAAGCTCAGTGTTTCCGCTGGCCAGGCTGGCCTCATCCTGTCCGGGTTCAGTCTGGGGGGCAGCCACTTCACACATTTTCCCTTCCCCTCCTAAACCCTCCTGGCCTCCCCATCATATCTCTTCGACTTGTTTTCCAGAATTTTCTTTGGGTACTCTCCTATCAATTGGATGCAGGTTTTCAGAGATGTTCCCATGCAAGTTTAGTGGTGGGCAGATACCATTATTATTCTACTCCCCCCCCCCATCAAATGCAAAGCACTCAATAAAGGTCTCATGGTAGCCCAGAGAGAATCAGTGCCCTGATTCCCCCAAATTCCCTCAAATATGTCCCATTTCTCCCCTGGGCCACCCACCCACACTTCCAGACTCATAGAACTTCTCTGTGTTCTAGATTCCCTTGGGAGAGAAAGGAAGTTGGTGTTGCAAGGGAGGCTTTCTCCTCCCAGCTGGCCCTGCACTAGCTGAATTAGTCACAGGAATAACAAGGGCCACATCAGCTTTCTGTTCCCTTTTGTCATGGCTCCAGATGCCCAGAGAGAAGATGGCAAATGAGATAATATTTGTTAAATCCTTAGCACCATGCTTGGCATAGCGAAAGTGCATAATCAATGCTTGTTCCTTTCTCCCTAGAAAGCTGGTCCAGAGATTGTTGCTCTCTGGTGCTGTCTCTGGCGGGCTGAGGGAGGGGTGCATGGCTAGTCACTTTGGAGTGGAGTCCACCTGTATTGATGATCAGCCATGAGCCTTGACTGCCTGGGCCTAATGTTTTCCCTGAGCTCTCTCCATATCTCTCCAAAAAAATCAATCACCATTTATTAATTAATTATTAATAATTAACATAATTAATTAATTACTATGTACCAGGTCCAACCCACAGGGATGGCTACAGCCTACAACATTCTGAACTAACCAAGCCATCCCCAGATGAAGAGAATGGAGACATATTCATTTTCACTGGGGTTTCCTGGCTATGTCCCCTACTCTTCTCCATGTCTATAGCCTGCAGCAGAGACACCAAATCCCTGACAAAGGTGACCCACCCTGTCAGCTCACTCAACCAACACCATCAGAGCTGGAGAGGACTCAGGGGCATCTACAAGATAGCCCTGGCCCACAATCTGACAAGCGGCCATGCAGCCTGTGCTTGGAGATCTCCAGAGAAGCAGGTCTCAAGGTACCACCTCTTGACAAAGCTCCTGCTTTTAGATGGCTCTCATCATTAGAGATTTTCTTTGCCTTCTACCTTTAATCAGCCTCTTTACAAATTCCAACCACTTGGTCCTCTGCCTACTTTCTGTGGCCAAACAGAACAGCTGCCCTGAAGGTTCTGCAGGTCCAGAGAAACTTCCCTGCCCTTTACCCTGTTCCTCATTGTATCAACAATCCAGCCAGCAGCTTCTGTGGGGGTGTAAGATCCACCAACAACCAGCACCCAGAAAGCTGCCAACACAGGTCCTTTTGATCTGCTTTACTTAAGGAAAGCAACGTTAAGGGGTTAACAATCTTACTTTAATCCAGCATACAAATAACATCCACCTAGTTCAGGGGAAAAAGCCAGCACCCTGAATTACAGACTAAATACAATTTGTAGTTTTCAACATCTGGGTGTGCAGCCGGGGAGCTCATTAGAATGGCTGGGCCAGAGTCACACGCCACTCCTGCTGTGGCTCAGAGCTCTGAGCAAGAACATTAACCTCTGCGCTTATATATGCTGTTCAGGGTCCCGACCTCACCTAGCCTGGGTGTGGAGAAGTTCCCCACCCCCAATATCACATCAGATACAAATTAATGGCTTCCAATTGTCTCAGTGCTGAGAAATACAAAAACATCCCACTTTATCTGCCCCATTCAAACAAAGGCCAGAATCATTAAAGGTCAATAGCAAAAAGTCCCACCTTAGCTACTATTACACTCATCTGGGGCTGAGTCCCTCTCTTGGGTCAGAAAAACAGCAGACTGGCCAAGGCCTTTAGAGAGGGACAGTGCAGAGGCCCTGAGATGCCCTCTCTGGGTTGGCATCCTGTTCTGGGCCAGGGGTAGATGCTGGGGGCTGGGTCCATGATTCTAGTTGTCCCTCTCCCACGGTTTCTACCCTGGTCACTTGCTTGAGGGTTGAAATTGTGACCTTGTTATGGAAAGATGCCCCACTGGGGTGTCTCCATTTTCTAATCATTAGGTCTTTGTTGGAATAGTTGGGGGAGTGGGGTTCTGGGTTGTACTGCTTCCTCTCCTCCATTATGTGGGTTGTTATCTTAGCTTTGCCTACTGAAAAAGAATTTCCTGCTTGTTCTTACCCAAGTGATTTCTCAATCTAGGCTGCCTTAAGTCCAATGGTACAAGACCTTGTTGAATGAAGAAAGGCTTTCCTTCTGTAGCTGCAAAAGCAGCTGTTAGGAACTAGGAGGACCCTAACAGCAAGAAGACAGGTTTTGTAAGTGGGTCCTCAGCCTGCAGGAGAACCCTGGGCTCCAGTCTCAACCATTTCTCCTCCAACCATGTAAAAGGGAACCTGGGTGGGCAGGAGCAGCCCCTAGAGGTGTGGGGCCAGCCTAGCTTGGAAGCAGCTTCTCTGTAAATGTGACCCAGTCTCTGCTCTTCTCCCCCACCCCAAGCAGGACTTTCTCCTTGGGCCAGTGCTGGTGGGTCCTGAGCTTCCTTACAAAGGAACACCCAGTTTGGGCCTTGGGTGGTTTTTTTCCCACAAAGAGTATTTTACTAATGAAGTAAATCCACCTGAATCCCCAGCTGAAAGACTCCTCCTTTCCCTGCAAAGTGCCCAGAGACTTTGTGTGATTTCTCCTTTGGCCCCTGCCCATCACCATGGCCTGCCCAGAATGTTATCTGTGTACCTGTTATCTGAACCATTCCCGGAATGTAGCTGCCTTGAGCTCAGAGCTTTCTTAGGAAGCCTTATTCCTGGATTCTGGCTCCTCCTCAGCTCTCCGCCCATTTTTAGATAATAGATTCAACATGCTGACTTTGCGGGCTTAGCTTACTGTGGCCTGATCCCTTTATCCAGGGTTTCTCCTAGAAGATGCCTTTGAAATGACTGCAGACAAACTGCACGATATTTAAAATGGCTTCTTCTGTGTGTGTGCGTGTGAGCGTGCTAGTGTGTGTGCGCGTGTGTGCATGCGTGCATGTGTATTTGCATGTGTGTGTGCATGTGCATGCATGCGTATATGGGCGTGTGTACATATATGCGTGTGTGCGTGCGTGTACATGTGCGTGTGTGTGTGTGTTTTTCTGACTGATAGCCACATTTTGTCCCAGTTCCCACCAGGATGTCACCAAGCTCCCTGTCACATGAAGTTTGCTGACACTTCCTACAACAACAAGTCTACTTTGTGGTTCAGTAGCTGTTGCTCATTCCTCATCTTCCTTGATGTCACTCCAACAATCATCTCTGCTGACACCTCCTCCTTTGACTTCCATGACAAGGCTCTGTCCTGGTTTTCTTCCTTCCTGTCTGACCCATGTTCTGAGTTTCCTTTTCAAATGCCTCTTCCTTCTTTCTACCCCCACCAAGAGACTCCTTAGGTCATCTAAGAGCATCCCATCCATTCCATGAGGGGTTCAGTGAACACTTGTAGGTTGAGGGCTTCCGATTTGGGATCTCCCCCACCTCACCCTACTCCATCCCTCCATTCCTCCACCTGGACGCATTCACCTAGATGTCTCGGTAGTACACAAACCCAACATGGCTAAGAACAAGCGCATAGTTAAAGAGATGGTTTCTGAGTATTTAGAAGGGGAATCAGTGATCACTGAGAGCCAATGTTTATCAAGAACAGAACAGACCAGAATGACCTTGACTTTATTCTTAACAAAGTTGCTAGACTGGGGAGTTAATGGAATGTTGTAGCCTTAAAAGACCTGGATTCCAGGAGAGGTAGAGCTCTAGGCCTCGAGTAAGGAAGACTCATCTTCCTGCATTCAAATCTGGCTTCAGACATTTACTAGCTATCTGACTCTGGACAAATCACTTCACTCTGTTTACCTCAGTTTCCTCATTTGAAAAATGAGCTGGAGAAAGAAGTGGCAAAGCACTCCAGTATCTGTGCCAAGAAAACCCCAAATGAGGTCACAGAGGGTAGGAAACAACCGAACAACAAACGAGAAAATCTTTAATGACTTTGTTACTCAAAATCAGGATTTATGAGGATCAGTTGAAAGAACTGGACCAGAGAAGACCCAAAGAGGACCCAGGGTAGCTGGCTTAAAATACTTGAGTGACCTTCACAAGAAAGAGGGGTTAGCCTGTCTCCAAAAGGCAGGACCAGGAGCAGTGAGAGGAAGTCAGATCCCAAATATGGCACACATCTGTACAGACACAACCAAGGATCATTGTAGTATATGCACAGATCACGTGACAGTGAGCACCAGTACGCATGCAGACATGCATGCATACATGTGCGTGCTAGAGCCAGTTAGCATGGGCATTGTTATGTGGACATTTTGGTTGCTGATAGGAGCAGAAAGAAGGACATTTGGTAGTGGAAGATTGATAAGTTCAACTGGAGAAGAAACACAGCCCCTCGGCTAGAAGTGCTTGAGTAGAGATATAGACTGTTCCAGGGACTGGAGGAAAAAAATGCCCCTTTGATAAATGGACTTGGGTGAAAGTGAGAACCAATGGAGGGAAAGATGGTTGCAATGCATTGTGGTCCAGCAGTTCATTTACAGAGAATTGTTTACAGAGTTGTTACAGAACAGTTATAAATCAAATGACTGTTTAGGGAATGTGGGATGATCATATGAAGACCGTATATACATATACATATATATTTATACACATGTATTTATACACATATATGTATACACATAAAGACTGACAGAAAAGTGGGTTTTATTTTTTAGTTTTCATCAGAAGACAAAGATAAATCACAAAAGACAAGGAATCCCTGATTTGAGGTAATAGAAGCTAAGAGATGCTACAGAACAGGGCCGTCCAAAATGCAGCCCGAGGACCACATGAAGCCCACAGTGTGATTTGTGTGACCCCCCTACAAGCATAGAAATTTACAGAAATGCTTTAGTAAATGAAGCCGATCTACCACAGAGCTCTCACTAAAATGGCAAATCAAAATATATTGTCTATTGTTTCAATAAAAACCTAAGGTTGGTCAGCCCTGCTATAGAACATAGCAGAGGAAGTAAGAAAAGTTCAGGAGGAATAGTCAGAAGAAGCTGAGGAGACAAGACACTGAAAGGCATGAGAAAAAATATTTACCAAACACAGTGTACAGAAGCTTTGTAGTGGAGACAAAGAGTTGTTTAATTGGAAGAGAGTACTACAGTTGCTAGAAGCTGATCAGAGGAAAGCAAAAATCCTTCGTTTTTTGAAGAGCTGTCTGGGCTTTGTCAATTCAGTAAGCATTAAGTGCCTACTAAGTGCTAAACACTTAAGCACCTGGGATATAAAAAAGAGAAAGACAGATCCTGTCTTCAAGGAGCTTAAAGTCCAGTGGGGATAGACAAGGAGCAAGAGGAAGCTGGAAAGGGGGAGCGCCAGGGGTACCATGTGTGGTGGCGTGGTGTTCCTTGGATTTCAAACCAAGCAGAACTGCAGATGGAAAGTGGAGAGTTATTGTACCATGTGTGGTGGCGTGGTGTTCCTTGGATTTCAAACCAAGCAGAACTGCAGATGGAAAGTGGAGAGTTATTGCCTTTTAATACTGTCTCTATCTTCAGAGAGGGGAAATCTCTCTGGAGGAGCCTGTGTTTCGCATTACTCCTCTCAACAGCTGAAGAGGGAAGCAGAAGGGGAAAGACAAGTTTTGTACATGCTTTTCTGGGAGCTAAGCTCATTTATTTTTGCTAAAAGAACATAACACTTTCTCAGCACCCTGCCAACTGTAGCTGTGTGCTAAATGAGCCGCACCCTGTGTCAGTGGTCCAAGACTAACAGAGAAGTGGTTTTGCCTAGCAGGAGTCACATGGTACAGAGTGTTCCCTAGAGAGACCAAGGAAATCAAAGCCTGCTTTTTAGACTTGAGTTTCTCTGGGCAACGGGTTTCCCAAATCATATGCCTAACTGCTAAGTTTTTTTTAAATATGTGCACTCTTCCCCAAGGATACCACTTGTATCGGTTTAGGGATGGATTGTTCCGTTTTGATTATTCGTGCTTTTGTCTTCTACTGAATAGACATTATGATTGGTCCTGATTTTTTTCTGAGTAAATTTTCTAATTATTCTTGATTTTTTTCTTTATCATTTAGTAAATGTATCATGGCCAAGACTCAATGGCCTCACTGTGACTGACTTCGTGGAAATGGGAAACATCACTTGGAGCTCAGGAGTCAAAATGGCAAGAAGTGCGAGCATATTTCTCCCAAATTGGGCTTTCCCCTACCACCCTGAGAGTAAATGGTAGTGGGAGTACGGTCATGGGTCTGGCCACCGCATCCTATCCCAGTTCCCTTCTTCTCTCCAGGCCTTCTAGCACGGGCAGGTTGAAGGGGAAGTGAGTCAGCCAAGAGAGATAAGAAGAGTATGGGTGCCACACCTATGGCCAAAAGGGTCATTCCTGGGACTTTGAGGAATGTCATCAGTTCCTATTCCTGGTGTCTAGCCTGCTAAGCTTTAGTTTTAACTAGTGTTTATTAGCCTCTTCCAAGTGCTGCTGGTTCTCATGCCCTATAGCCCACCCTCCTTGCAACTTTCAATCCTGGAGCCTGCCTTTCTCAAGAAGAGGGAGAGGACATGAGCTATGCTGCTTTACCACCTGCCTATGTGACCTTGGCCAAGTTACTTCCCTTTCCAGACCTCAGTTTTCTCATCTGTAAAATGAACATGTTGGCCTCAATGCTCTTCAAGGTCCTTTCCTTCTCTAAAACCAAAGATCTTATTGTAAGAACAGATATTTCTTCTCTTCTGGGGAGTACCTGACACCTCTTTTACCCTATACACGGCTTCTAGTTGTATTTCCCACCGCAAATCTGTAGGGGCAGCATTCACTTCCCAGACCATCACTAGGCTGCATGTAGAGGGATGATCACTACATGCTCTCTGTGACCTCTCCAACATTATTGGGCTGGTCCTAGTCCTAAGTCCTAGCTTCTCAATCAGACACCCCAACTGCACTGTAATCTTGCTGCTTCCCATGCTGTCTCACTCTTGCTGGCAGGACTTCCTCCTCTGGTTCCTTCTGAAGTGTTCCCAACAAACAAACAAACAAACAAACAAACAAACAAACAAACACCAAAGGATTTGGTTTCCAAAGATCCTATCATGATGGTTCAGTAAAAGAAGAAGTCAACTCCATTTATGTAAATCCCTTGCAGCTGAGCAAGCCACATGCAACTTTGGCTCTTGGGCTCCTTCAGAATGGAAACCGAGCAAGGGAGAAAAACCAAGTTTCTTTTCTCTTGTGCAAGGTCTCAGGCCTCTCCCTTCAGGATAACCTGTCCTAGCAGTGACTTCTTCCATGAGGCCAGTTTCCTCTGCTTCTGGGCTGAAACAGTCTGGGCTTCACATCCTATATGTTTCTCCTCTCCTTGCCCTGAGAAGAAGGGCTGCTGCTGCTGCTGCTGCTGCTACTTTTCTGTCTCTGTCTCTCTCAATCTCTATCTCTCCCCTTTCCCCCTCTCTCCCTCCTTCCCTCTCTCTCTCCCTCCCTTCTCTCTCTCCTGCTTTCTCTCTGTCTCTCTCTTTTTCCATCTCTGCCCCTGTCTCTCTCTGTATCTATCTATCTATCTATCTATCTATCTATCTATCTATCTATCTATCTATCTATCTATCTATCTATCTATCTATCTCAGTCTCTCTCTCAGTTGCCTGAGAGTCTGGACCTCCTTATGCTCTGGCTTCAGCTCTGGCTGACCTGGGCCTGCTAGCTTGGCTTCATCACACCTTCCTTCTAACTCTCTCCATTCCCAAACCAGAGGGTAGCTCTGGCTCTGTCTTTCTGTTTCCTGCTGTTCAGCTTGAGACAGGACATGTTGTATCTCTTCCTGGGCTCAAGCTCAGACCCACTTCTTACCTCTCCTCACACTCTGCCCTGGAGCATCTTGGATCTCTTCTTGGTCAGGCCCTGGGCTCAGGATAGAAAAATGCCTTGCCTTTGAGGGATTGCAGAGCACTTTCAATGACGGCAAACTTTCCCCTTATGTTAACACTTTAAAAAAATCCACTTTTTGGAGATGTGCTGTGGTGCAGTGTGATTATACAGAGGGCCTTGGCACTAGGAAGCCTTGGCTTCCAGGCCCGTCTCTGGCATATCCTGGCTGTGTGCCTGGGCCAAGTCTTTAGGACCCAACATTGACTGGCATTGGGAGGAGCAGTTTACTCATCTGGGACATCAACATAATCATGGGTCCAGTCCCTATTCCCATCATCTTCTTATGGTTACTTACATTTCTCATTACATCCCTTTTCCTCCCCGAGGACCATCCCATGCAAAGAAAGAATAAAAGGGGGAAAAGAAACGGTGCAGAAAGTCCAGCCAACACATGGCAAATGGCTGACAGTGCATGCAGTATCTTTTTGACGCCAATACTGTCTCCATGATGTTGTGTGGATGTGAACCATGGATCCCTAAAGTCTTCCAAGGACCATGGTCATGGATAGCAGAAACGCATTTGAGAGAGGTACGGCAGTTTGAGCTGGCGTTAGCCTTTTCCCAGCTGTCAATAAGTAGTAGAATAGGGGTGGGGTACCTTCAACCTCAAGGCCACATGTGGCCCGTCCTTAAATGTGGCCCTTTGACTGAATCCAAACTTCACAGAACAAATCATGTGGCCTCAAGGCCACAGGTTCCTCACCCCTATTCTATGCTATCCCATGGGGTTTAATGACCATAGATGATTCCTGGAGCTAACTATCTAGCCCTAATCTCTTTGCTGTTCTACAGCCTTGCTATCTCCAATTGTACTTTGGACGTCTTAAACTGTATGTCCTATAAACTGTAGCACCTAAGCTTGAGATGTCCAAAACAGCCCCCACCCTCCTTCTCTGCAAGCCGTCTGCTCATCTGAACTTTCCTAATCTGAGAATACCTTGTTTTATTGCACTTGGCAAATATTGCATTTTTGACCAATTGAAGGTTTGTGGCAACCCTGCATCCAGAAAGGCTATCAGCACCATTTTTCCAATGACGTGTGCTCACATGGTGTCATAGTCTAGTAATTCTCACAGCATTACAAACTTTTTCAGTATTATTACATCTGTTATAGTGATCTGTGATCAGTGGTCTTTGATGTTACTATGATAATTGGTTTAGGGCCACAAACCTCACCCAAACGAGATAGCAAATAATCACAAATGTTGTGTGTGCTCTGACTACTCCACCCCCCCCCCCACCAGAGGTTCCCCATCTTCTCCCCTCTCCTCCGACCTCCCTATTCCCTGAGACACAACAATATGGAAATTAGGCCAATGCATAACCTATAGGCCTATAAGTGGTCAAGTAAAAGGAAGAGTTAATCGATGTAGCAAACTTCATTGTTGTCTTACTTTAGGAAATTGCCACAGCCAGCCCAGCTTTCAGCAACTAAGACTTTGATCAGTCAGCAGTCATTGACATCTAAGCAAGACCAGCAAAAAAGATTACTATTTACAAATGATTCTGAAGGCAGTTAGCCATCAATTTTTAGCAATAAAGTATTTTTAATTAAAGTATTTACATTTTATTTTTGGACACAACACTATTGCACACTTACTAGACTGCAGCACAGTGTAAACATAATTTTTCTATGCACTGGGAAAGCAAGAAATTCATGTGTGTGGCTTTATTGGAGAATTCACTTCATTGCAGTGGTCTGGAACCCAACCCACAATATCTCCAAGGTGTGCCTGTATCATAGAGGGCACCACCATCCCCTCAGCCACCTAGGTTCACAACCTCAGCATCTTCCTGGACCTGTCCATGTTGATCACCCCACCTAGTTAATCTCTTGCCAAAATGGGTTGATTCTACCTCCACAGAGCTTCTCAGATCCAACCCCTTCTCTCCATCCTGATAGCCACCAGCCTATTTCAGCTCTAGACTATTACAATAGCCT
>CM053623.1:232669375-232684471 GCA_028646595.1 Phalanger gymnotis
TGGAAAACAGTCCCTGCCCTCAAGGAGCCCACTGAGGGAGACAACGTGTAAATAATGAGATATGTACAAGATATGTACTGAGGAAATGGAAGGCAAACCAAGAGAGGCAGGTTCTAGCAGTGGAAGTAGCCAGGAGAGGCTTCCTGCACAAGGTGGGATTTGAGCTGAGACTGGAAGGAAGTCAGGGAAGCCAGGCAGTAGAGATGAGAAGGGAGGGCATTCCTGGCATGGGGCCCAGTCATGGCAAAGGCCCTGAAGCAGGAAATGGAATGTTGTGTGCCAAGAGTGAAAAACAGGTTGGTGTAGTCAGTACAAGTAGGTGAGTTATAGTGGGTGAGAAGGGAGCAAAGTGCAAGTCTGGAAAAGCAGGAAGGAGCCAGGGAGGGGAGGGGTCTAAGCACTGCACTGGGTACTAAGTTAGACCAATGCTGGGGTGAGCAGGAGGCCAGCAGGCCAGTTGGGTGAGCCACAGGTGAGCCAGAGATAACCAAATATCAGAGGTCAAGGGAGGCATAAGGTCTCAATTCACTTCAATTCAAAAGGCACATAATAGAAACTGTCTGCCTGCTGAGCCCTATGCCCCAGAGTAAAAGAGATCCTTAGTCAGACCCTGCCCTCAAGGAGCTCATGGGTGAAGGGGAGACTAAGACTGACAGAAGATAACCATCAGGACACACCATATTCTATGATACGTGCATTAGAGAGGGGCAGCTTGGATACTTCCCAACCTCTGGAGGGGAAGAGGACACAGATTAGGGAAGGCTTCCTGGAGGATGAAGCATTGGAATCAGGCTTTAATCAATAGGAATTAAATTGATGAAGAGGGGAGGGAGAGCATCCAGGCCCTGGGAACCACTAGAGCTCATGAGTATCCAACGAGGATGGAGACTCAGCCTGTTTCCTGAAGTATGGGGCACATGAGGACATCTTGATTCTTCTCCTAGCCCCTCCTCACTGCTGCCAGAAACATCTCTCCTAGGCATACCTCTGCCTTATATGCAGTAAGTGCATAACAAAGGATTATTGAACTGAATGGAATGGAACTGAATGTCTCTTTTATTCAGTTATGTTCAGTGGCTCACTATTGTCTACCTAGAAATGTTCAGACACCTTGGTTTGGCAATCAAAGCACTCTCTCAGCTGGTATCACCTCCTTTTCAAGTCTTTTCTCCTCTCATTCCCCTCCATGCAGTCTATGTGCCAGGCAGACTGGGTAGTTCTCTGTGCTCCCACCCTGGGCTCTAATATGCTACACACATTTTGTGAAAACAGAGATAGTGTCTTAGCTAGACTTTGTGTCTCCCCAGCACTTTGAACAATCTTCTGCATGTTGTAGGAACCTGATAATGTTTGTTGAATGAATTAGGCAGGAGAGATAGAGTGGGTATCAGATCATGGAAGGCCTTGAATGCCAGGCTAAAGGAGGTAAAATTTTGCTTACTAGGTATAATAGCTCACCCAGGACTAACCATGATCTCAGAAGTCAGATGAAGAAACATGCTACTCCCCTCTTGACAGAGGGGTCCATGGATTCAAGGTGTAGGAATGAGTGGATATGTTTTGCTTGTGTATGCTTATTTATTTGAAAAAAAATGGAAAGAAATTTAGTGCTACTATGAATATTCTGGCCCCTGTGACTGTGTCTGACTTCCTTGGGATACACACTTCAACTTAGAATCTCTGGGTCAAAAGGAATGCATATTTGAGTCATTTTCTTCACATAATTCCAATTTACTTTACAGAATGGTTGGAGTAATTCACGGCTACTCTAGCATTGTATCAATATGCCTATCTGTCCCCAGTCTTCCAACATTGACTATTTCCATCTATTGTCACCTTTGATAAATTTCTGGGCATGATATAAAACCTCTTTCCCACCCCCATTTTCCCTATTTGTGATTTGTAGCATTTTTCTTTTAGTTGTTAATGCTTCATAATTCTTTTGAGAACTGTTTGTTCATATTCTTTGACCACTTATACATTGAATAATTCTGATCCTCAGTTTTCTTATCTGTTTAACATCTTCACAAGTTATAAAATTCTTTGTTTGACATTAAAAGTCTTTCATAATCTCTCTCTTACCTTCCCAGCATTTTTATAGTTCGCTCCCAGACATTCACTCTTTGATCGAGGACACTGGTCTCCTGGCTGCTCCAGGAGCAAGATACTCCATCTCTCTGCCCTGGGAATTTTCTCTGGCTGTCCTCCATGCCTGGACTGCTCTCCCTCCTCATTTCTGCCTATTGGCTTTCCTGGCTTCATTTAATTCCCAACTAAAATCCCATCTTCTTTCCTAACCATCTTAATTCTAGTACCTTCCCTCTTTTAATTATTTCTTTAAAAAAATCCTGTATATAGTTTTCTTGTAGATATTTGTTTGCTTGTAGTCACTCCCATCAAATAGTAAGCTTCTTGGGAGTAGGGACTGTCTTTTGCCTCTTTGTATCTCTAGCACTTAACACATTGCCTGGCACATAGTAGGTGCCTTATAAATGTTTATTGATGGACTGAGTAGGTGGCGGCATAGATGGCATGCTTATGAGATAATACTCAAATGAAATGAATGCTCAATGGGATGGACAGGTGACATGTTACATGATAGAATCAGGATCTAAAAAGATTTTTACAGGAGTGAAAATTGAGTGAAATCTCCTGAGATTAAATTCTGTAGAGACAAATGTAAAATCCTAACCTGATTCCAAAAAAAAAATCAACTTTACAAATGCCAAATGGTAGAGGGTATGAGTAGACAGTGGTTCAGAGGAAGTAGATCTGAAAATTTCAGTAAAGGGCAGTTCAACAAGAGTCTAAAGCATGAAGTAGCAACCAAGAAAGCTATTATGATCTTTGGATGAATTAATAGACATGTAACCTGGCAAACAGGGTCTAGTCATCTCTGCCTTCTGAATCTCCCACAGGCTCAGGAGATTTGGAAGGTGAGCAAGGTGGAGAGGCATCTGAGACCTTTCTGCCATTGAGAGGTTTCCTTGAAGTCCTTCTAGTTCTCTTTATGACAGATAACACTATAAAGAGGGGACAGCTATAATTTATGGTCTTTTGGAAGAGTCAAGACACCACCATTATGGCTGGAAGAAGGAATGCTAGGACAGTATGGGGGTGAATCTGGCACAAGGAGTCAGCCACACCTAGAGCCTTCTAAAGATGGCAAGCTGCTCTGAATCCTACTTGGGTGTAAGATGATTACTTCCCCACCTTCTCTTATACTGAAGAATGCTGAGAGAAAACTCTCCTTCACCACTATACTCTATAAGTCATGGGAGGGGTGGGGGGAGATTTTCCCAGCATGGAAGAGTGTATGGGAGGGGAAAAAAAACAAAGAGGCAGCAATACCTATCTTGGCAGAGATGTAAGAGAGCTTGTCTCTTTTACTTTAATTTAATGCATCTTAAAACTGCAGTGATTCCTGTGTTGTATGTCTGAATCTATTAGGTACATGTAGGAAAGTAATTCAGAGGGTAAATTATTCCAAGGGGTAGGGGCAGAGCCAATATAATTGTAGCAATGACTATATTTAAAATTCATTTCTATTTATAAATGTTCCCTTATATTAGAACCCTGGAAATAGAAACATGTCTCAAGGATAAATGGTATTTTCCCATTGAATGTGAAGGGCCAAAGCAGCTGGTGTCCATTGTGGGGAAGTGTTTAAGCTTTGATCACCACTTGGTGGTTCACTCAGGTATTTCTCTCCAGGTTACTCCAAACCCTTTTACTGGATTTTGACTATGACACCTGTTTCCTTATGTGTTTAAGGGAGGTAGTTTGTGTGTGTTTAAAGGAAAAGGGAAGAAATAAGTATTTATATAGAGCCTACTGTATTCCAGGCACTATGCTAAATGCTTTTATTTTAAAACAAATATTATCTCATTTGGTCCTTACAACAACTCTGCAAAGGTAGGTACTATTTTCATCTCCATTTTACAGTTGAGAAAACTGAGGCAAACAGAGGTTAAAGTCTTGTCCAGGATCAAACAGTTAGTGTCTGAGGTCAGATTTGAACTCAGGTCTTCTGACTCCAGGTTCAGAGCTCTATTTATTGTGCTTCTGTCTATAGATGTAAGCCTACTTGTGGTACTATTGGGTCATACAGGCCATTCACAGTTCAGTAGCTTTTTGGGTAGAGTTCCAAATTGCTTTCTGGAATGGCTGGACCAATCCATAGCACTGTACTGTGTACTTGTTCTCCTGTAAACCCGCTAGCATTTGTCATTTTTCTTTTTTGCCATCTTTGCCAATCTGACAGATGTGAGGCAGAACCTCAGAGTTGCTTTAATTCATGTTTCTCCACTTATTGGGACATTTTATATGACTGTTAATAGCTTGGATTTCTTCCCTTGAGAATTGTCTGCTCATGATCTTTGACCATTTATCAATTGGGGAGTGTCTGCTAGCTTCATAAATTGGAACTAGTTTCTTATGTGTCTTGGAAATGAGACCAAAGGGTTGTCTTATGGAAGAAGGATAAAGCTTGTTTTGGTAGCCACAGAAAGTACAACTAGGATAGAAAATGTAGAGAGAAAGGTTTCAGTTCAACATAAGGAAAACAGTTATCAGCAATGAAAACTAACCAAAAATGGAACAGACCCCTTCATGAGGTTGTGAGTTCCCTGTCATTGGCTGGATTGAAGTGGAATTTTGATAATCAATTATTGAGGATATTGTAACATGGCTTCCTCTTCAGTTATAGGTTGTACTAAATGTCTGCTGAGGTCAAGTATGGCTCTGAGATTCTGTGATTTGATGGTTTGACAAGCCTGAGGTCTTACTGGTCATCTGAGAACCATGTTGGGGACAAATTTCACTGTAAGGAGAAAACCAGGAAAAATTGCTAGGGAATAGCAAGTTCTTAGGGAAAAGATGCAGGGGATCCCTAGAGTCTTTGGAGGGGCCATGGCCTCTCTGTCCTCTAGGGGAGCTGTGGGCTCTTTGTCCCACAGAGGCACTTTCATATCATTCGCTTCTAAATATTGTCTTAGAATTACCTTTTATTCTTTCCTTCTTCAGCTAGGCAGAGGACGGTGTTATTAAAGGAGTCTTGTTTCCATGGGGAAATAGAGAGAGGGGTGGTGGTGGTCACTGAGATGGGAAAAGGAATTGGATGAGAAAAGGGATAGACTTTAGGGAATAATGATAGGAAGACTGAGTGGGTGGGGCATGCGACATTGGGATGGGGACTGCCATGCCTGGGAAAGGAGATAGGCATGTGCCCCATACTCACTCTCTCTCTCTCCCTCTCTCTCTCACAGACACACGTGTGTGTGTGTGTGTGTGTGTGTAGGTGAGGCAGGTTCTTCATTGTTTTCCATAAATTGGGACCATATTCCTACTTGGGACTCAGGGATAGGGGCAGGGGCTGAGAAAGGTTCCCTTCCCCTATTAATGAGAGCCATGGCTTTGCTCCTTGAAGGGCCCTCAGGTTTCACAGATCTGAAAACTCCACCCAGCTGAGCCATGGCAACAGCTAAGAGCCCAGTGTTGTTGTCCCCTTGAGTAAAGGGGAGACCAAGAAGAGAGCAGCTGTTTCAGCTTTACCTTGGGGTGGGGAGCGGGGGGAGAAAAAGAAGAGAACCTAGTTGTTTGGCTTAGGTCTTGGAGTAGAAGTCTGTTTAGGGAATTTAGGGAGATATCCTCTCTCTCTCTCTCTCTCTCTCTCTCTCTCTCTCTCTCTCTCTCTCGTGCACGCGCGCACGCGCGTAGGCACCCGCGCACTCTGTATGTGTGTGTCACAAATTATTCTTCAGACCTCACTGCTTCCAGGGTCAGAAAGATTCTGACTCCTTTTATTCTCTGCCATCCCTAAACTCATCTGCCCAGAACAAAAGGCCCCCCACAATCTGAGGCCACTTCCATTTTACCACCTTATCTCATATCACTCCCATTGACTTAGCCAAAACTTCTCCTCTCTGCCCCACAGATGTACTGTACATTTTCCCACCTCATTTTAGGTTCTTCTTCATGTCTGAAATGTCCTCCCTTCCCCTTCTTCTGTTGAATTCCTCTCCATCCTTTGACACCCAGCTCTAGTGACATTTTTGCCTAACTCCAATCCTAATCTCATCAATTAAACGTCATGATTTGTTAAGTCTCTGTTATATGCCAGGCACTGTGCCCTTATGAAACCCTCCCTAGTCGTGTCAGTCAGTAATGACCATCTCTCAGAACTCACTTGGTTTTCTAATACTCAAATTTTCTTATTATGTTTTACTGTGTTCTATAGTTATCCTCATTGATAATTTATCCTTTTTCTAGGCTACAAGTTCCAGGAGGGGAGGAACCACATCTTATCTAAACTTTGTATTTCCGCCCCCTCACCCCCACCCTAGAGCCCATTATAGTGCTCTGCAAACAAGAGGAATCTAATAAATGTTTTCTTAATAAGTGAATATGTACAAAGGATGGACAGGTTTGTTCCAGCTCCATCAATGCTTTTAGGAAAAATGCATCATGACAGCCCCACCAGTGTCCTCTAAATACTAACAATAATAATAAAGATGGTGATGATGATGATATCCTCATCACTATCATCATGATTGCTAATAGCTAGCATTTACATAGCACTTTAAGGTTGGCAAAACACTGTACACACATTGTTTCATTTGATCAGTGGCATTGATTCAGTCCCATTTTGATATCTCACTTTAGACAGTTAACATTGGCCCAGCCGAACAGTTCACTTCGGATAGATAACACTGACTGATCAAATCATTCTGTTACCCTTTGGAGAGGAAGTCCCATTCCTGAGTCATCAGCATCCCTGATCCAACTCCACCACTGCTTTCAGAAAGACAACTCCATTAAAACTCCATCATATGACCATATTTTGCAAACTAGAAGGGACCTTGGAGGCCATCCAGGCCAACCCTCTTGTATTGTAGATAAGAAAAAAAGGAACAAAGATATTAAATGACTTGCTCAAGGTCATGCAAGTAGCAGAATCATGATGTGAACCCAGATTCTCTGGTGCCAAGCCTAGTGCTCTTTCTAATACATTGTATTGGAGCATCCCCTGGATGGATAACTTTACCTCTCACCCCTCACTGTCTACAGAATGGACAATTCAGGCTCAAAATGACTAAATAATGACCAGATATATGCATCCTGAATGGGGAAGAAGAGACTATAACCTTTTCAGAAGCCACCCCCCAAAATACTTTAAGGGACAATAAGGGAATACACACAAGCAAGACTGGGTCTTGGTCATTATTTTTTATTGTAGGAACATTATGGGGGCAGAATGGATAAGAGGACGGAGGAACTTATCATTTTTAATAACTGACATATCCTCAAGAAAACAAATACAAAAATATGGAATTTTGGGTGAGAGAGTGGGGAATTTAAGGAACAGCTCTTACATGGGCCTGAAAAGGAGACATGCAGGAAGAGCATAGTATAGAAATGGAATCAAGTCAACAGGGAGCTGGGCTGGGAATAAAGAGAATGGTTTAAGAAAGCAGGTAGGTAGGAGGTAGAGTTAGGGATAGCCACCAGCAATACAAATTTCAAACAGGAAGACCTGGTGGGGTAATTGCAGAAGGGAGAGAGAGAGAGAGAGAGAGAGAGAGAGAGAGAGAGAGAGAGAGAGAGAGAGAGAGAGAGATTGAGATTCTGGCATCCTGGCAGCGGAAGAGGGGACAGGATTGAGGGTAATACTGCTCCAATTCCAGATAACTTGCGCTCATATCACCTTCTCTCTCCCCATTTCTTTTCCCTTTTAAAGTGTGAGGCTATATAATGGAGAGGGGATAAAACAAACAAACAGCTAACAATCATAACTGTATGTACAAGGAATGAACTTGCCCATAAAATGGAGAACGACAGAATGAGCCAGGAAGCAAAATCCAGCAATTTGTTGTTTACAAGCAACACGCTTAAAACACAAAGATTCATACAAAAGACGGGCAGCTTAGTCCCAGCCCCAATTCCAGGTCTGTTTCAGCCCCAGCAGTAACCAAAGGATGGACACCTACGTTCCAAACCGCCGGTACCGGCTTCGTGGACAGCTCCTTTTCAGCCACAGCAATGCCGGAAAGATGAACAATTATGTCTCAGACCACCAGGGTCTTCATGGATCTACAGCTCTGTCCCAGCTCTATCAACAAACACTCTTCCTGGGTAGCATCCCTTTCATGGACAGGTCCTTTCCAACCCCACCAGGACCTTGGTATAGACAGCTTCGTCTCTGTCCTGCAATGTCCGTTTCAGAGGCAGCTCCCATGAGTTCCCTGAGGATCTACAGCTAGGTTTTAAACCCATCAGAACCCTCTTCATGGACAGCTCCATCTCAGCTTAGTCACGGACAGCTCTACCGCGGCTGCCGCCTTTCACTCTTGACCGACCTTCCAAAATCCTCCAGACTGAAAGATCAGTCAGTCTGTCCTCCCGCTGGCTCCCACATTCCCCTGGTCCCTTGAGACCTTGGACCCAGGCCCTGTCTGCTCCCCTGTAGCTGCGCGCCTCTACCCAGCAGCCCCTCTTCCTCTTCCTTACGACATCATCCGTCCCTAACCGGATGGCTCTTGAGCATCCTTTGCCTTCGCGGTCCTCGCCCCCACACCGCTGCCCTGCCTGATTCCCCCACACCCGATCCCTCATCTGCAACGGATCCCCTTGGTTTCGCATCCACCAACCAGCTTCCCGGCCAGGCTCCCCTCCCCCTCATCTCACCTCCTCCCCACTTCGATCCTGCCCCTCCCTCCCCCTCCCCCTGCGGCACCGCCGCCTGTGCAGCCGCGGCATCTGCTCTGGGTGTCGTGGGCAAAAGCGGAGAGCGCGGGGTGCGTGTGGCTAACTGGACAGTGGGGGGGCGAGCGGCGAGCAAGGGAGCTGGGGCGGGGGCTGGCGGCGCCGTCCACCCCTCCCCCCATCTCCGCAGTCGGGCGGCCTTTCCCCGGGAGAAGATGGCGGATCGGGCGGAGATGTTTTCTCTCTCTACCTTCCATTCCCTGTCACCGCCGGGAGGCAGGTAGGCACCTGGGGCACTCAGACCTCTGCTGGTTCCCGCACCCTGTCCAGCGACCCCTCCCAAACCTCCCTCCTTTCCGGCCCTCTCCAGGTCACCACCCTCCCCCCTCCTCGGTTACTCATTTACCCCGTCCCCTGGCCCCTCTCCCGCCCATACCTCCTGGTCCCTTATCTTTTGATTTTTCACTATCCCTTCCCCATCCTCTGGCTCCCTTGCAAACTCGTTTCCTGGCGCCCCCTTCTTCATCCCCTGCTTTCTTCATCCCCTTCTACCCCACCTTTGATCTCTCACCCTCTGTCCCCCATCCCCTGACCAACTGTTCAGCTGCTCTCTGGTTCCGGGCCTCCTGCCCCTCCCCCAACTCTTCCAGTCTCTGGGTCTCCCTATTTCTTATCAGACCTGCACTCTCCTTCTTGGGCCTGGACCCTTCATCCCCGAAGTCCCATCAGCAATGAGAGGCCATAGCTGGCCACAATCCTGGGCCTAGGGTGATTGCCCCTAGGTCCCAGACCTGTGACATCCATCTACCACTGCAGGCCCAGCTTGCAGCTGGGCCTGCACAGTAAAGGGTAATGGAGCCTGAGCAAAAGGCTGGGGTCCAGAGCATAAGGAAAGGGGATGGAGTCTGTGGAAGAGTTTGGGGGAGGGGATAGGGAGAACGGGGGATGGGGCCTGAGCCAGAGCTGAAGTTAGGGGATGGAGCCAGGGGAGTAGGCTAGGGAAGGGAAATGGAGTCTTTGGGGAGGGGTAGGATACCTGGGGGAGGGAGACAAACAGGGCTTTGCTCCTTCTATGCTCCACCCCTTCTCTCCTCCCCATCAGCTGCTGCAGCACCAGTCCCAACACCTCCCCCCTCCCCTTTCCAGCTCGGCAAAGCTCCCCTGGGGAAGGGTGGGGTTGTAGAATAGGACTGAAGATGGGGAACAGAGAGGAGAGGGACCCTGTTTTATCCCAGACCTTTGGGCAGGCTCCAAACCTATGGGAGCTGGCCTACTCCTGCCCCACTCTGTCCTGCCCTGGGGGAGCCAAAGTTCTGGTGCTGGTGTGAGAGCAGTCTGATAGCTGGGGGGGGAGAATTGATGGAAATTGGGGGCTACTGGAGGTGGCCTGGGGGAACCAAAGTTCTAGTGCTGTTGTGAGATGTCTGCTAGGTAGAGAGGGAATTGCTGGAAGTTGGGGGCTACAGGAGGTGGGGCCTGAGAGGGCCTTTGTTGGGGCAGGAGAAGGGGAGCCCTTGGAGAGCCAAGGGACTGCTACACAGTAGTCAAGGACGCAGTAGGTCTCAATCATTTGTGGTGTCTATTAAGTCCTTATTTGTGCCACTCACGGCAGTGATAGGCCCTGACAGAGAGACAAAGACCAATGAGCCCTGGACTTTGCCCTTGTAGGGGGTGGAGGGGGTTCACTGTTAGCCGAAGAGGAAAACACAAACAACTATAGTACAAACTCATCAACAATAAGGGTATCAGAAATGGAGGTATAAGCCAACTGCCCTGAGAATGCTCAGAGGAAGCTCGTTACCAACTGGGGCTTGGGGGAGGGGACCAGAGAAGGCCTCCTGGATGTGGTGGTATTTGAGCTGGGCCTTCAAGGATGGGTAGGATTTCACCAAATGCAGATGGAGAAGAAGGATAACATTTTAGGCAGAGGAGATGTAAAAAAGATGAGAAAGTATGAGATGTGTGCTACACCATGGGGAGTCCTCCAGTTGGCCTGGAGAGAGGTTGAAGGTAAGGCTGGAAAGAGAAAGTTACGTCAGTTTTGCAGAAGACTTTAAACCAGGAAAAAAAAGCATTTCATTTGTGTTTGGGAGCCATTGAATGGCTTAGGGCAGGGGGTGATATACATAAGAAAAAGTAATCTGATAACATGAGCCTGTCAGATTGGAGAGAGGAGAGAGACTGGAAACAGGGAGACCAGTTAGGATGTCATTGTAGTAACCCAGGTGAAAAGTGATGAGAGTCTGAATTCGGGTGCTGCTTGTGTGAGGGGGAGGAAGGGATGGACGGATGGATGGATGAATGGATGGATGGATGGATAAAGATGTGGGTGTATAAACAGTAAGGTTTGACAGCTGATTAGAGAGTCAGTTGAGAGAAAGGGTGATAATGGGGTCCCAAGTCTGGGTACCTAGATAGAAATGACAACTTTGAGAGGACAAACAGGGCTGGGGGGAAAGGCTGCTTTGGGACATGTGGGTCTGAATCACTTGTGGGATATCCAGGGTGGAGATGTCCAGCAGGCAGTAGGCTAGGCAGGGTCCAAAGCTCAAGAGAGAGTGTAGGCCTGAAGACAAAGATTTGGGGTCTTCTGTGTAGAGGCAACAGCTGATCATAAAGCAATGTGGACAAGTGAGTAGAGAGAGAAGAGAAAATGACTCAGGACAGACCTCTCAGGTGCAACAACATGAGGGCACTGTGAAATAGAAGAAGAGCTTGTGTCTGAGTCTGGATTTGAATCAGATGTTTCTGAATCCAGGTCCCGAACTCTCTTCACTGGGTCACTTCTCTGGAATAGGAGCCAGGTAGCTCTCAACAAATGCCCTCAATCTTTTCAAAACCTGAGGTAGCTATCCACTGAGGCAGAGGGGGCAGAGCTTGCACTTGGTGCTTTAGGAGAAGATGGAGGGGCACCATGACAGAGGAGAGTATAATAGGGGATGATACAAAATGAATAAAAGAGGTTGCCAGGCAGGAGGAAAGACTCAGCTGAAGTTATGCAAACACAAATTTGCAATGGATGAAACCAGCCTCGAAAATATTTGTCAAATGTCATGAAGTACATTTGATTAATATGGAGAGAACAGAGGGAGGGAGGTGGGCTCTCTCTTGAGGCCTGATGAGGATGCTAGGTCAGACATTCAGGTGCTCCGGGGGCACTGAAATTGGTGTGTGTGTGTGTGTGTGTGTGTGTGTGTGTGTGTGTGTGTGTGTATTGAAATGACCTTCCATTATTATTGAGAACTCTCAGGGATTTGTCTGGAACAAGGTTCCAGCTGGACACTTCCCTGAGGGCCCAGTAACTATCCTGAAATCAGTGGACTATGGGTAGAATTGGCATCGGGGTAGGGGAAAAAAGGGAAATGGGAACTGTGTTTCTGAGGGCTATTTGCTGGGAAGAGTGTAAGGCCTTTTGGAGCCTGGAGGCCTAGTTAGGCCAAATAAGGGGCCTAAACTCTATGGGTTTGTTTATTGCTTCCTCTCCTCCCGTCCCCTTCTCTCCTCTCCTCTCCTTCTCTCTCTCTAAACCTCCAAACAACCCTTCTTATTGTTTTGTAATAAGACTTGTTATAACTCAGTATTATTTTAGAGCATTACCTGGGAACATTGTAGGGGTTAAGTGACATGCCCAGGGTCACACGGCCAGAATAGCAAGACTTGAACCAGACTTTTCTGTTTCCCATAATGCTTCTCTTCTACTTTAGTCTCAGGGGACCTGAAAGGTAAAGAAGCAGAACAGTGTTCTGGGGACTCATTTTCCTTGCCCCCTCCCCCATTCAGTAGCTCTGGAGAGCAGTGTCCCAGCTCCACTCTAGTATTGCTTGCTTTGAAACAATGCCCCCTGCTTCAGCAGGACCCTCTTAGGGGTCAAGGGATGGGGTTAGGGAGGGAAGGTGGGCCTTACAGGATCCCTCATCCCTCTGCCCTCTCAGGCCTCCCCAGGACATCAGCCTGGAAGAATTTGATGATGAAGACCTGTCTGAGATCACTGACGACTGTGGCATTGGTCTCAACTATGATTCAGACCCTTGTGAGAAGGTGAGGAGGAGGTGGGGCCTGTAGGGGTAGGGGTGTGTGAAGCATAGGTGTGCATGGGAGCTCATGCAGGACAGACAAGGTATAGTAGGGAGGAGCTGGGCTCAGGCTTTTGCTATTCTGCTCTCCTGTAGTGTCTGTTGTTGGGTAACATTGAGATAGGGAGCCTTTGGGCCCCTGTCACTCCCTTAATATGAAAATCCTGTCAGGGTCTAACCTTCTTCCCTCTTGCTGCTGAATACCCTCCTGTTGGGAACTGATCCCTAAGGGCACTGGTTCATGTTGTGGCATCATGTCTCCAGCCATCCCAAATCAGGCCCAACCCAATAACAGAATCTGGAGGTGGAAGAGTTCAAGGCCTGTAGTCCATCCCCTTTCTATCCAAAGAGGTCCTCTATAACAAACCAGACAAGCAATCAACCAGCAAACAGCTTGAACATCTCCAGGCAGAAGGAACCCATCACATTCCTAGGCAGTCCTTCCCACTCTAGGACAGCTCCCATTGTTGGGTTGTTTGTCTTTACATTGATTCTAAATTTGACTCCCCCAAAATCCCTCCCATTGCTCCTGGTTCAGCCCTCTGGGAGCCAGCAGGCATAGAGCAAGAAACTGGACCTGCCATTTCATTGATACAGGGAACTCCTGGGTGAGGACATTCTGGCAGCTCAGTATCTCTGCAACTCAGCCTTAGAGAACTGACTACTGACTAGAGGCCTGAGAATATCAGGGGACTTTCCCTGGGTCTCTCTCTCTCTCTCTCTCTCACACACACACACACACACACACAGAGGCAGTATCTGTCAGACTCTGGACCTAAATAGATCCCAGGCCCTCTTGGCTCTAAAGCCTTCCCTCAGGCTTACAATATCACTTAATCCCTTTTACAAATGAAAGCCTTTCAAAAACATGAAGACCCTATTTCTCCCGTCCCCCAGAACCCTCTCTTCTCCTGACAAAATATCCCCCATCCCTTCAATGGAGTCTTATCTGGCAAGAACTAGATGGCCATCTTCATCCTGGTCAGTCCTGGATTCCCAATCCCCAGACTGTCAAAGCTGTCCCCAAAATGTGGCATCTGGAGCTGGCAGGATGGTCCAGTGCAAAGTGATCTGAGCCTGGGCTTTAACCTCTTCACTGGGCAAACTACTCTTATGGCCTTACTCAATTGAAGCCCATTGTTCTGGTCTGTTGGCTTTTAGTCTTCTTCTGTTTCAGCTGATACAGAGCCCTTGTCTCTATTACTTCACTGTCTCTGGGTCTCTGTCTTCTCCACATTTGGGTGTCCATGTTCCCCTTTGCTGAGTCTTCATCACTTCCCATCTCTCAGTCTCTGTCTGTCCACCTCTGGGTCTCTGTCTCTGCCCACCTCTGGGTCTCTGTCTCTGTCTGCCTCTGGGTCTCTGTCTCTGTCCACCTCTGGGTCTCTGTCTCTGCCCACCTCTGGGTCTCTGTCTCTGTCTGCCTCTGGGTCTCTGTTTCTGTCACCTCTGGGTCTCTTTTCCTCATCTTTGGGTTTCTTTCTCCCTCCAGGACAGCCTCTCTCTGGGACGCTCAGAACACCCACACCCTATCTGCTCCTTCCAGGATGATTTTCAGGAGTTTGAGATGATTGATGAGAATGAGGAGGAGGAAGAGGAAGAAGATGGGGAAGGGGAGGTAGAAGGGGGCCACAGGCATGAAGCACTCCCATCACCACCCCTCATCCCATCTCCCTCTGCCCAAGAGCTCCAGAAACCTCGTCCCACCACCCTGAACCTTACCTCACTTGGGACCCAGGTGAGACTGGACTCTGAGAGCAGGGCCAGTTCTCCCATCTTTCACAGTGTGGCCTGTAGCCCTCACCCACTTTCTGCATGCTCTATGTAGAAAAAGAAGGGGAATTTGGGAATCGTTCTGCCCATGGGATAGGAGCTTGAAACCCAGCTTGGGGAGAATGCATTCAGCCCTGATGAGGCTGCCCAGGTGTTTTCCTCATTTCTAACACATCTACTCCCTCCTCACCCCCTTCTCCCAGGACTCTTTGAACAACAACGGGGGATACTCTCCTCCTCCTGCCACTTGGCAGGAGACCCTGCTGCCCTCACCCCCTGAGGAGCCCCACAATGGTGAGAGTGGAGGGAAGGACTATAAATGAGGCAAGGAGAAAGAGAGGGTCTCAGGAAATGAAGAGAGATGTGGAGCTCCTGGGGTGCAGCCCCAAGCCTTGGGGGTGATTTCGGGGGTTGGCAGGTGAACCAGAGCCTAGGGCTGGGGGAACTGTGAATGAAGGGGGATTGGGGAGCTGTGAATGAAGGAGGATTGGGGCTCTGTGACTGAAGGGGGCTGGGGAACTGTTAATGAAGGGGGCTGGGGAGCTGT
>CM053623.1:232684971-232695518 GCA_028646595.1 Phalanger gymnotis
ATATTCCTAGGAGTTTTCTTTTTGGGATCTTTTTTTTTTGAGGAGGCTATCTGTGGATTCTTTCAATTTCTATTTTACCCTCTGGCTCTAGAACATTAGGGCAGTTCTCCTTGATAATTTCTTGAAAGATGATATCTAGGTTCTTTTTTTGATCATGGCTTTCAGGTAGTCCAATAACTTTTAAATTATCTCTCCTGGATCTATTTTCCAGGTCAGTGGTTTTTCCAATGACATATTTGACATTGTCTTCCCTTTTTTCATTCCTTTGGTTCTGTTTTATAATATCTTGATTTCTCATCAAGTCACTAGGTTCCACTTCCTCCAATCTAATTTTTAAGGTAGTATTTTCTTCAGTGGTCTTTTGGACCTCCTTTTCCATTTGGCTAATTCTGCCTTCCAAAGCATCCTTCTCCTCATTTGCTTTTTGGAGCTCTTTTGCCATTTGAGTTAATCTATTTTTAAGGTGTTGTTTTCTTCGATATTTTTTGGGGTCTCCTTTAGCCAGTCATTGACTTGTTTTTCATGGTTTTCTCACATCACTCTCATTTCTCTTCCCACTTTTTCCTCTACTTCTCTAATTTGCTTTTCCAAATCCTTTTTGAGCTCTTCCATGGCCTGAGCCCAATTCATGTTTTCCTGGAGGCTTTTGATGTAGGCTCTTTGACTTTGTTGACTTCTTCTGGCTGTATGTTTTGGTCTTCTTTGTCACCAAAAAAAGATTCCAGAGTCTGAGTCCAAATTTGAGACCATTTCTGCTGCCTGGCCATGTTCCCAGCCAACTACTTGACCCTTGAGCTTTTTGTAAAGGCATGACTGCTTGTAGAATAGAGAATGCTTTGTCCCAAGCTTGAGAGGCTGTGCTGCTATTTTCAGAGCTACTTCTACACAGCAAGCTCTGACACACTAGTGCTCCTTCTCCACCAAGAACTGCCAAGCAGGATTGCAGCCCAGATCCAGGCAGAGCAAAGCAGGCTTTGCACTCCCACTCTAATCTACCACTTAATTCCTCCCACCAGGTGGGCCTGGGGCTGGAGGCAACTGCAGCTGTAGCTCTGGAAGCAGCCTCAGAGTTCCACCATTTCTGCCACCCCCAGGGTGGTGGCCGATGCGAAATCCTTTCACTCTGTCCCAGTAGCTTTTCCCACTAACCTTCTCTGTTATCTTTGGCATTTGTGGGTTGAGAAGTCTGGTAACTGCCACACCTCACTGATTCAGGGCACTAGGGCCTATTCCACCCAGCTCCTGGTCTGGTTGGTCCTGGCATGGCCCATGCTGGGCTCTGCTCTGCTCCCAGCTCCATGCGATAGACTCTTCCCAGAGACCATCCAGGCAGTCCTGGGCTGAAGCCCTGCTTCCCTTTGCTATTTTGTAGGTTTTATAGCTCTAGAATGTGTTTAGAGCCATTTTTGTATGTGTTTGGAGGGGCCTGCGGCAGGGAGCTTAAGCAAGTCCCTGCTTTCCAGCCACCATCTTGGCTCTGCCCCACCCCGGGAAACAATTTTTACAGCCAGTATCTCTGATAAAGGCTTCATTTCTAAAATATATGGAGAACTGAGTTGAATTTATAAGAATACAAGTCATTCCCCAATTGATAAATGGTCAAAAGATATGAATAGGTAGTTTTCAGAGGAAGAAATTAAAGCTATCTGTAGTCATATGAAAAATGCTCTAAATCACTGTTGATTAGAGAAATGTAAATCAAAACAACTCTGAGGTACTATATCACACCTATCAGATTGACTAATGTGACAAAACAGGAAAATGATAAATGTTGGAGAAGATGTGGGAAAATTGGAACACGAATGCATTGTTGGTGGTGTTGTGAACTGATCCAATCATTTTGGAGAGCAATTTGGAACTATGCCCAAAGGGCTATAAAGCCGTGCATACCCTTTGACCCAACAAAACCACTTTTATCCCAAAGAGATCATAAAAACGGAAAAAGGACCCATATGTACAAAAATATAGCAGCTTTTTGTGGTGGCAAAGAACTGGAAATTGAGGGGATATCCATCAATTGGGGAATGGCTGAACAAGTTGTGGTATATGAATGTAATGAAATACTATGGTGCTATAAGAAATGATGAGCAAGCAGACTTTAGAAAAACCTGAAAAGACTGAACTGATGCTGAGTGAAATGAGCAGAACTGGGAGAACATTGTATACAGTAACATTCACATTGTGCGATGACTGACTTTGATCCTTGCATTGCTAAGAAGAGTTAAGTCTATCAGTCAGTCATCACACAATGTGGCAAGGATCTAAGACAATTCCAAAAGACTCATGATGGAAAATGCCATCCACAGCCAGAGAAAGAACTTTTGGAGTCTGAATGCAGACAGAAGCTTACTATTTGCTCTCCTTTTCTTTTGTTGTTTTGTTTTGTTTCTTCTTTCTCATGGTTCCTCCCATTAGTTCTAATTCTTCTTTACATCATGACTAATGTGAAAATGTTTAATATGAATATATAAGTAGAGCCTATATCAGCTTGCATGCTATCTTGGGGTGGGGGGAGGAAAGAAAGTGGGAGAAAACTTAAAACTCAAAATCTTATGGAAGTGAATGTTGAAAACTAAAAATAAATTAATTATTATAAAAGAAAGGAAAATCCTATTGTTGAAATCCATCTCCTTCACCAAATGCTCACTGCCCACATCCTTCTTCTCCATCTAACCTTCCTTCAACAGTGAATTAAAATGCCTCCTGTGCCCCTCTTGACTTCTGCTTTGTGCTAAGCTATCCCTATCAACTGCTTATGGATTGTTTCAGATGATGTCATTTGTCTCACAAATAGGTAACGGTCACCAAGCTCGACAAGTGTCAGGAGGCACTCCATCACATCTTAGACACTCATCCTAGGACGGGAATATACTTACCCACTGTTCACCTGAGGCTTACCTCTGTCCTCCTCAGTGGGGAGCTACCAACCACTCCAGCTGATCTCTTCTTCCTTTGACCAGTACTTGGTACTGATGGTTCCTCAAGGTCCTCAATATTAGCCTGCAGAGCACAGGCAGTTGCATCTACCCCCCTCATTAGGTCTTGGGTGTCAAAATCACCATCAGCTTTTTAATCCTTCCCTCTCTGATTAAGTACATTGTCCTACAAGTGAGCATTAATCAAGAGTCACGCAAAAGTAAAAAGAAAGTGCAATGTCTTTTTTTTTTTTAAGAGAAAGAGAATTGGGTCCAATTCACTTGTTTTTAAAAATTAAGAATAGAGCATGAAACTTTATTAAATGGATTCAGCAAATAAAAATGGACTCAATGTTCATGTTATAGCTAGTTAAGGCAGGGATAGTGTAATAGTAATTAAGGAGGGACTTTTTGCTGTTTACCTTTAATGACTGGCCTTTCTTTGAATGGGGCAGATAAAGTGGGATGTGGGACGTTTTTGTATTTCTCAGCACTTAGACAATTGGGAGTGATTGATTCCGTATCTGACGTGATATTGGGGGTGGGGAACTGGGCCCTGAACAGGATATATAAGTGCAGAGGTTAGCATTCTCTCTCGGAGCTCTGCACCACAGCAGGAGTGGCATGTGACTCTGGGCCAGCTGTTGAAATGAGCTCCCTGGCAGAACACTCAGATGTTGATAACTACGAATTGTATCTGGTCTGTAATTCAGGGTACTGTTTTTTTCCCCTGAACTAGGTAAATGATATTTGTATGCTGGATTAAAGTAAGATTGTTAACCCTTTAACGTCAGTTTCCTTAGTAAAGCAGATAAAGAGGACCTGAGCTTGCAGCATTCTGTGAACTGGTTGTTGTTGCTGGTTTACACCCCTACAGCAGCTGCTAGCTGGATTGTTGATACAGATAGATACACAGTAGAGGGGGAAGAGAAGCTGAAGATGGAGAATGCATTGGATAGTCAACATCTTCAATGCAAGATGGCTAGGGCAGGTTCCCCACTCCTGGGCTAGAGTAAAGCAGTGCCTTCTCCCTTCATAGGTAACATTTATATTTAACTAGTATTTATATAGCTAGATTCCTCATTTTTTCCTCGCAATAACGCTAGGAGCTATTATTATCCTCACTTTACTGATGAGACAACAGAGGCAAACAGAGGTTAAGTAACTTGCCCAGCAGTACCTCGATAGTGAGTGTCTGAAACTAAATTTGGAGTTAGGTCTTCCTGATTCCAGGTTAGTTGCTCTATCCACTGTGCCACTTAGCACCATGTCAGCCTCTCCCCTCTCTCTTCTCATTCAAAGACCTTTGAAATTCTTCTGCTGACTCCCATCTTTCCTCATACTTCTTTTTTTTCCTTTTTTTTTTTTGCAGGGGGAAGGCTGGGCAATTGGGGTTAAATGACTTGCCCAAGGTCACACAGCTAGTAAATGTGCCAAATGTCTGAGGCTGGATTTGAACTCATGTACTCCTGACTCCAGGGCCAGTGCTCTACTCACTATGCTACCTAGCTGCCCCCTCATTCTTCTTTTTAGTAGTGACAGTTGTGAGTTATATAATTGGAATGGGTTCCCTAAAGGACCCACTCAGCTCTGCCTGCTGATAACCTGAGTCTTTTCCTTCCTCTGTGTTCCTGCAAGAAATGACCATATACACGTGTTCAGATTTGCTTGGTTTTGTGCAACATGTTAAAAAGGCACAGAGGAAGAAAGGCCACGCCCTTCTTTATAAAGTCTTGGTGGAATCGAGGATAGTCAGCCTACTTAGTGAATGACTTTATGAGAATATGTGCAAAGAATGCCAATTTACCACACACTTGCAGAGGGCTTGCTGAGTAGGAAAGAGTTTTTCCTTAGCTAAGGCAATGGGAACAAAGATTCCAGGGATGTGGCAACACCTCAGGTTATGCTCTTAAATATCCATAAAAGAAAAAGCTATGGAGAATGTGGTGTGACAAAACCATCCAGTTGACCATTAACTAGATACAGCCAAGAACAAACAATGAGGAAACTGAACTGTGGTTTATTCACTCACAGTGAGTCACCACCAGAGGTGATGGATGTGTGTCACAATTCAGCAGATGACTGTCATACTATTCCCCTAGTCAAGCCTATGTGTGTGTGTGTGAGAGGGAGGGAGGGAGGGAGGGAGGGAGAGAGAGAGAGAGAGAGAGAGAGAGAGAGAGAGAGAGAGAGAGAGAGAGAGAAGAGGAAACATTCTTCTTGGTTGTGTGTGTGGGCAGGGGGAAGAAGAAGGAAAACAAGCATTTTTTAAAAGTGCCTACTATGTTCTAGGCAAAATGCCAAGCACTTTATAAATATCATCTCATTTGATCCTCACAAGAGGTAGGTGCTATTATTATCCTGATTTTGCAGTTGAGGAAACTGAAGTAAACAGATGTTAAGTAATTTGCCCCTGGTCACACAGGTAGTGAGTGTCTAAGGTTATGTTTGACTCCAGGACCAGTACTCTATCCCTTGTGACACACAGCTGCCTTATGTAGGAGGTAGGTCAGTCATGGAAGTAGGTCACATATTACTAGTGTGTCCTTCTTAGCATATCATTCCCTCTACTTCTTAGGGCACCATTATTCCCTAGTCAGATAAGATAAAGAGAAGGAGCATATTTCTTGGGGCCATCAAGTCCTCTTTTTACAGTCATAAAGCAAGATAATGGAGGAATTCTTCTTATTACAAACTGGCCCCACAGCTTGTGCTAGGGGAACTCATAGCAAAAAAGAGCTAATACAGAACAAAATGGAGGTAATGGTGTCTATTCTCAATATACCACTCTTAGCACTAAGAAAAAAAAGTCATCTTTTAATAGTGGAGAGCTGGTGGCATGGGTTACCCCAGTCTATCCACAGGGAAGAAAGGAAACTCTTTGCTGAAGTATGGTAGAGGCAATAGAGTTGGAGATGTTGAGAGAGAACGATGTGGCAAATAATTAAGGAATAACATCATACTTTCCCCAAAACTACTGAGGGAGGCAGGAGCCAGTGCATACAGAAAGAAAAACTGTGGGCAGGCAGTGCCTAGAACATAAATTTAAACTTTTCCTGACAGTAATCAGGCATGGTAACATTCGATAGGAATTTTGAAAGAGGTGAGAAGAAAAGGGAAAGGCATCAAATTGTGCTTTGATGTTGATATTTATTTAAATCTTGCTCCAAATGGTATTTTCCCTTAAATTTTATTGGAAGATTCATAATTAGTGCTTAATTTAATGCTTATATTAATATTTTAGTAGAGTTTATTTTAACAGGAAATGTTGAGGACCTGCAGGTTGTGCTTTTATCGAATCTACCATGAATGGCCATGAATGAACCCAATTGTTTGATCTGTATTCCATAACCCAAAGCATCACCATTCAGACAGTGGTAAATGTTGGCATTCTCTACATAAAGATTTCAGAAGAAATAACCGACCCTTAGGAATCCTGGGGCATTGTGAAAATTGTTACCTCAACTTGCTGCATAGAGAAGAGTCTGGCTGGGATATCTGAACCCTGGCCAGTGACCCCCCCAATCCTGGTACATGCTTGGTATGCAGTGAAGTGGCTTGAGCTTGAGAGTTGTGTGAAGAGGGCACATGCTGGATGTGTGCCTGCTCAAGAGTTGGAGTAGTCCTAGAATGTCAGTTTTAAGGACTAGTGGTCAATGGGGCCACAGGGGTGGCTGAAAGACCGCAAAATCACTCTGAGGTCCATGCATTCACTTGTGGGGAGTGTCATACTGAGGTCCAGGACAGCTACAGCATTCTGGCCATGGGGAACAGCCTGATCTGCAGCAAAGTTCCAGAGCTGGGTCTAGGCCTTTGGCAATCTGACTTAATTCAAAAGTCATGTTAGCATCAAACTGGGCCTTGAGTAGCCTCATCTCCTTCAGAGTTTCAATGGTTTTTTTAATCTCCTCCTTAGGACCATGGCTCAGGAGTTCATAGTTCTCACCAGGGTCCGACTCCAGGTCAAACAACAGTGGTGGCTCGTGGGCAGTCAGTGGGGTGAGGGCTTGGCAGGCTGGGTCAGCAACCATATCACTGTGTGTAGAACCTAGATCGTGATGAGGGTAGGGAATAGAAGAAGAAATCCTGGAGTGGTGCTGGGGGGATAGAATCATATAGGGTACCGGGGGCAACCAAAGGGGGCCTCTAGGGAGGAATCCAGGGAACTTGGTCAGCTGGGACTGGAAGGGGACAGGGATATGGGAGGGTGGGGGTCCCTGGGAAGGGCACAGAAGACGAGACAATGAGGGACCCAGGTAATCCATCCCCATCAGTAGCTATGTCCCTGAGGGCAAGAAAACCTTGAGTCTTGAGTTTAGGGAGGTGTCTCAAGTTGTGAGTAGCTAGAATTACCCTGGGTGAAAAAATGTGCCTTGTACTTCCCATGCCGGATGGCAAAGACCCCATGGGTCTCATCAGGGGATGGAGGGTAGAAGTAGAGCGTCTTCCGTGGGCTCTGGAAACGCAACGACATAGAGGTCAAGGAATCTGGAGCTTGCAGACCAGCGAGGAAGATGACCCAGGGTCCCAGCATTCTTACCTTGCCTGTGCCCAGCAGAATGGGGCTAAGGTCCACCCCATCTAGGGTGACATTGGGCAGCTGGGCTCTCGCCAGAGCAGCCACAGTGGGCAGCAGGTCCAGGACGCTGGCTAGTTCATGGGAGACCCCTGTGTGGAGGAGCTAATCAGTACAGCCTCCAGCATGGGGCACCTCCCACAGAGCCTGCCAGGTATGGTAAATGAGATGCCTTTTCCCTCTTCTCTGCTGAGCCTCTTTCCCTTTATCCAGGCCTGGGGTGGGACTGGGGGAGGTTGACATCTGGAGACCATGGACAATCAGTATCCTTAGAAGAAGAAGCATGAGCCTTGTTGGAGTCAGAGGATCTGGGTTCAATTGCTGGCTTCACCCCTTACTAGCTGTGTGACCTGGGGCCAGCCCTTCCCCAATCTAAGCCTCACGATTCTCATCTGCAAAATGGGGATGTGACTCTTGTGATGCCTCCTTCCTTAGGACTGATGTAAGCTTTTAACAGCCTTGCTCAGTCCTCCATGTACATGTGTACATGTGCCAGAGGAGCCAGGAGAAGGAGCCAGAAAGCAGAGACTTCTTCCTTTCCCTCCCCTCCCTCCAGCTAAACAACACATAGGGCAAGTCTTGACAGATTAGAGGTTGAGAGGAGGAGGGGCAGATTAGGGAGGCTGTGGAATGGTCCACTTCAGGAGGTAATGAGAGCCTTGTCACTGGAGGGATCGAGCAAAGGTTGTAGAGGGGTTGAGGATCAGATTAGAATAGATGACCTCCAGGGCCCCCTGTGAGCTGGAGGGGATTAGTGATGAGCAAAACTAGAAAGGTCTGCCTCCAATAGAATGAACCCAGGAGATTCTCATGGAGAAGGAGCCAGGGCTCTGTGGGGGTCATTCCACCCTTATTCCATGGGTTGTTTCTGCCCAAAGGTCAGCCTGGAGAGCTTGCTGGTCAGAGACTGACCTGGCATAATGTGGCCTGGCCAGAAGGCCAGAGCAGGTTCTCGAACACCACCCTCATATGTTGTCCCCTTTCCACACCGGAGAAGGCCAGAGGAGCCACCCTGGAACATGCGCAGGGTCTCAGGGCTACAGACACAGGGACAAACATGGAGGGGGATGGTGATGTGAGAGCCAGAGAGACACTGTCATGACAATGACAAATGTCTACTTGACCACCTTCCCAGTACCCGTTATCTGCTGTGAAAAGGACCAGAGTTTCTTCAATTAGTCCAAGGCTTTCCACGGTATTCAGCAGTGCCCCCACAGCCGAGTCCAGCTCCATTAAGGCATCCCCAAATGGTCCCCTGCCAGAGCGCCCCACAAAGGCTTGCTCACTGAACTGGGGGTAGTGGGTATGCTGCAGGTAGAAACAGGGTCACAGCCAGGTTTGCAGGTGAAAGGAACCCCTGAATCTCTGCTTTGTCTCTGGGGCAAGGATTTGGACAACCTCTTCCCTCCTTCCCTCCCCTAGCCCAGCAAAGGTTGGGGGTAAGGAAAGACCAGGGCAATGTCATAGGGCAGGGGCTGGGATGACATGAGGTCACTCACATGGGAGGCATAGTACAGAAAAAAGGGCCGGCCTTGCCTAGCAGCATCTGCCATGAGGTTCTGGGCAAAGGCCACATACTGCTTCTCCAAACCAGGCAGCCAGGGGGGCTGCTCCTTCACCGACAGGTTAGCCATCAGTGGGATGGGGACAACGCCCTGGTCACAGCCTCCAAAGCAGAGGGTGGCTGGTGGGAAGCAGGTCAGGTTCTGGCAAGGGCCCTGTGGTGGCACAGGGCAAAGGAATGAGGGGGAGAGTGGGTAGGACTGCCACACAGCCCCAGCTCCTGCCTATTCACTTCTAGCCCTGATCCACTGCCTTCTCAGTCCCTAAACCCTATAGCTCTACCTTGGATTCTTTGTGCACTGCCCTTGGCCTCACTTTGCTGCCTCCCTAGGACCTCCAATCCTCTTGAATTATCCACCTCCCCACTGGCCCCAGCCCTGGACCCCATACCTGATCATGGGAATAGGGGATTCCTAGGAAGCGGTGGAATCCCTGATGTGGGGGCAAGAAGGAGCCATTGGGCCCCACCCCCAGATGCCACTTGCCGGCCATCCCAGTGAGGTAGCCACTCTCAGCCAGGACCTCAGCCATTGTCACCTCATCCAGGGGGAGCCCACCCCGAGAGCCAGGGTATAGGACACCTGGGTAGAGCCCTGAACGTACAGGGTACCGTCCAGTCAGCAGTGCTGCCCTACAAGGGATGAAGAGGCAGAGAGAGGAAGAAATGAGAGGGAATTGGGAGTTCTGGGAGAAGGGGAGCTTGCTGGGAGGGGGGACACAGACATTAGTGGAGGTGGAACTGGGGTTGGATGGTGGGGAAGGCACAGTCGAGGGTTGGGGAAGTGAGGTTCAAAGGGGAGCCTGGGGTTCATCAGCCTCACCTAGACGGGGTACATAGTGGGACAGGAACATAGAAGTCAGTGAAGCGGAGGCCACTGGCTGCCATTCGGTCAAGGTTGGGTGTGGATGAGCTGGGGTGGCCATAGCTGCCCAGGTCCCCATAACCCAGGTCATCCGCAAAGATCAGAATGATGTTGGGAGGGCGGGCAATAGCTAAACTGGTGGCTAAGGCCAAGGTCAAGGGCCACAAAATAGCCATTGTTCCTTCTGCCTGCTGACCAACGGTCCTTGGTCTGAAAGATTTGTCAGGAAAACCTCCACATGAGTCCTGGAGCCTTCTCAAGCCCCATTTGAGATCCTACTCAAAACTCAGACCTGACCCCATTCCCAGCCCAAAGTTCCAGGGGCCCTGCATGTAATCATTGCTAGAGTTTTAGGGTTCGGGACTGGAAAGGATCTTGGGGATTGTCTCATTCAACCCCTTAATCTTACGACTGGGAAACTGAGGCCCAGAGAGCTTAATTTGCCCAGTTATACAGGTAACCAAAGTAGCCAAGAGGGGCAGCCCAGGTCCCCTGACCGTCTTCGTGGGCAAGAATTCAGACTTGATCTGCCTGACACCGCCCCGCTTCCCTCTCCACCCCAACCCCCCCCCCCCCCCCCCCCCCCCCCCCCCCCCCCCCCCCCCCCCCCCCCCCCCCCCCCCCCCCCCC
>CM053623.1:232695618-232717362 GCA_028646595.1 Phalanger gymnotis
GGGGAGATTCTCGGGACTCTACGTGCCAGAAGCCCCAATAACCCGGGCTGTTCCCCCTCCTCCCGCCTTGCAGTGGGGCCCACACTGACCGAGGAGTAGTCCCGTGCCTGCTGTGACCAGTACTAGCCCCAGCGGCTGCGTGGCGCTGTCCGTTGTCCTGCTGCCCGTCTGGCCCAGGGCTGGAGGGGAGCTGGGAGGTGGGGGATAGAGCGGGGACGGAGAGAGTGGGAGGGAGGGGTCCTGCCGCCGCTCCCGCCTCAGCTGGGCAGGGAGGAACCCCTGCTGCCTCCACCTCCCTAGAGATACTTCCCCATTCACTCTATCCCCACCCCTATTCCCACCCCCACCTCCAGCGCGAAATACCCGTGACTGAGCCGGGAGTGGAGCATCTTGGGAAGAGGAGGGGCAGCCTGTTGGGGTGGGGGCGAAGGGTCCCACTGTATGGGAACCGCCAGAACTTCAGCCTGGGAGGGAGCCAGGCAGGTACCGAGGGAGGAGCCGGGCAGGGCCGAGACTTGGTCATTTCTGCTTCGCTGAAGCGGGGCCCAGACCTCCCCCCCCCACCACTCCCGCGACGTCACGACGCACTGGATTCTGTCTCGCTGTGCCCCGCCCCAAGTTCTCCGGACTTGTGCCCGCCTCTGCCTGTTCTAGCCTGACTTGGTTTGGCCCGCCTCGGATCCCTCACCCTGATCCTCATCCCTACCCTGTATTGGGCTGCTCGCGGAAGATGCCAGGAAGTGGCCGCTGCGACAGGCCGGAGCTGAGGCCCCAGGGGGCGGGATGTACAGAGGGCCATTGGATATCCTGCGGAGATTCCCTTCCTGGTCTGCCAGCAGCCTCCTCTAGGAAACTGCAGGAGAGCTCTGTACTTTCGGAGGCAGCCCATTCTTTCCCTTCAGGAGACAGCTCTCATTTGGAGGACGTTTTCCCTGACGGGAGGCCTAAACCTGTATCTGCCACGTACCCCACAGCTCCTGGTTCTGCCCAGTTGGGCCAAGCCACACACGGCTCGTCCCTCTTCCAGATGACTGTTCTTTCCTGTTGTCCCTGAGCCTTCTCCAGGCCAAATTTTCCTGTGCCCTTCCCCATCTGCTCACTCTCCTGATTGCCATCTAGAAGACACGCTCCAGTTTGTTGATGTCCTTTCTAAAATGTGCCTACAGCAGAACAGCAGTGTCCTAGAATTCACGAATCTTAGAGACGGGAACCTCGGGAGGTCATGTCCCCCAGTAGCCCCACGCAGGCATTTTCTTGACAGCCTCCCCAGGAAGGTTATTTCATTCATCTCCGTGCTCATGATTGTCATCCAAGTGTCCTGGTCTTGCCCTACTCCAAACCTCTGAGGGTTTGGTCCCCCAAAATGTCCTCCCCACCTCTGCCCAGCACCTTGGAAGACAACATGCCAACCTTTCACTTCTGTTTCTATGATTTAATTCCTAGGGTCCATCTTAGGGGTTTCAGCATGACCTGGTTCTCCCCTGAATGACCTAGCTGGGGACACTCACTGGGTTCTGCTATGGCTATGTGAGCCTTTCTCTCCCCATAGTGGGCTGCCCATTCACATCCCTGAATCTACTGAATCCCCAACATTTTCCTTATGGGGCTTCCTGCCCCTGCCCCCTCTGGGGGCAACACTATTCTTGCTGTCCTCCCCAGCATGCATCAGTCCCCAGCTAAGCTCATCTGCTAAGCTCGCCCTTTCTCCGCCTGGCCTCTGTACCCAAGTCCACAGTTGCTAAGGGCTAGAGAAATGGTAGCTATTATTTGTATTCTTGGCATACAGATTTTCCCTGTGCTTTGCCTCCTCCCTCTCTTGGCTTTCTCTGAGCCCTAGAATAGAAGGGCTATTGCTTTACTGCAGAAGTTCCCAAACTTATTTGGCCTACTGTCCTCTTTTAAAAAAATTACTCAGAAAATCCTAGGCCTTTCCTAGATCTGTCTTCTTCTGGTTTTATAAGCAAAATCTCAACTCAATCCAATCCCACAAATCCTTAAGCACCTACTATGTGCAGGGCACTCTGACCCATTTCCACAGTCAGCTCTGTCTTGGTCAGTTCTGGACAGTCTGGGTCTGCTCTCTGGCCTGTTCCTGTGGTCAGGTCTGTCTTGGTTGGTTAATGGGCCAATTGTGGTCAGGCTTCCTTCTAGTAATTGTATAGCTCCCACACCTTGTTTACTTAGGGTCCTAGCTAAGGTGCTTCCATCAGGCAGCCTCTCTGTGGTTTTCCCACATGCTCTCCTGATGGGCTCAAGAAGACTAAGCCTTCTTTTCCTTCTGAGGCTGGCAGCTCCCCTTGGTCCTCCTCTTGGCCACTCTTTTCCTGTCAGCTGACAAAGTCTGTTCATCTTCCCAGTCCAGGCAGCTGCTCCACCTTTCCCCTCTTTTGTTCTCAGGGGAAGTTTTTCTGCTTCTCAGAAATCATCTGGAGAAGTGGCCACTCCTGGTGGGCCCTACCCACTAACCCTCACTCTTCCCCAGGCTCTTGGTGTCCAGGAGGACAATGGCCTCTTGGAATTTTGTTATCACCCATTGAGTCAGAAGGGCAATTAAATACTCCAAAAGAGGAGGGTGTCTGTCCCCACAGCTTTCGGTGTACTTCAGCAAGTCTTTGAAAGCCCATCTGGAGAGAGTGTCAGCAAACTTCCAGCATGAACTGCATGCCTCCAAGGGCAATTGGTCAGAACTGACCACTGCTTTCTTGCTCCCCAGCTGATCATTGAAAACTGGAGGCACTTCCTTACTGGACCCAGTGAGCTCAGAATGATCCAGAATTTGTACCCATGCCTAACCAGTAGGAACTAGGTAAGAGGCAACATTTAGTTCCCATCATGGCATTCTGATCACTGGTGGCTTGACCTGTTTTACACATGAATATTTCTGTATGTGATACCATTCTTCACTAGGGCACCCCAATTCAGAAACCTAATCTTTTCTTTGACCTCTACTCTCCCTTCACCTCTTGCCAAATCCTGTCATTTCTACCTTTGTAACATTTCTCACATCCCCTCTTTTTCCCACGGTTGCTTTCATTACACACTCACCTGGACTATTGCAGTAAGCTTTTAGCAGGTCTTTCTACCTCCCATCTTTCTCTGACTCTAGTCCAACCTTGCCTGATGGATCTTTTTTATGTATAGAAAGGCAGCACAATCTAGTAGCTGGCCGAAGAGTAGAGAAGACCCAGGTTCAAATCCTGCCTTTGACACATCTGGCTGGATGATCCTCTTCTGGCAATCTCTTAACCTCTTAATCTCCTGAGACAAATCTGAGTATAAATTTCAGAAGAGCTGAAGATCTCCATTGGTAGAAAGAATCCCTTTAAAACAAAGGGAGCTTCCCACACCCTCAATGAAATCATGGGTCCAGGATTAAAGACTGAAGGAAAGGTTCCATTTAGTTCACAATATTCATAGTTATGACATCTCCCACTAATCTGCCATCTTTCCCATAAACATGTACAAGATGTCTTCATCCTTAAAATATTCTCACTCCATCTTACTAGGCCCTCAAGCTATTGTCCTCTATCTCTCTCTCCTTCATTAGTCAAATTTGAAAAAGTTGCTTCTACCCTTTGCCCTACTTCTCCTCCCTCACTCCTCAGCTCTTGGCAACCTGGCTTCAAAAGTCTTTGAGCAATGGAAACTGCTGTCTCCAAAGTCACCAATGACCAAACTGAACAGTCTTTTCTTAATCCTCACCCCTCATAACCTCTCTGTAGTATTTAACCCCATCAATTGCCCGCTCCTCTTTCTCAATACTCTCTCATCTCTGGGTTTTCAAAGGCTGGCTAAGTGGTAAAATGGACAGAATGCTGGGCCTGGAGTCAGGAAGCCTCAAGCTCAAATCTGACCTCAGAAGTTTAGCAGCTATGTGACCCTAGGCAAATTACTTAACCTCTGCGTGCCTCAGTTTCCTCAACTTTAACTTCCCAGGGTTGTTGGGAAGATCAAATGAAATAGTATTTATAAAGTATATTTAGCACAGTGCCTGCCACACAGTAGGTGCTTAATAAATGCTTATTCCCTCTTCTTCTCTCCTTTTCTTGGTTCTCCTTCTACATGTGTGACCCGTCCTCAGTTTCCTTTTCTGGATCATTGGCCAGGTCGTGCTCTCTAACTGCAGGCATAACCCAAGGTTTCATCTTGGACCCTCTTTTCTTCTCTCTCTTTGTTCTCCCACTTGGTGGCTACATCAGCTCCCATGGGCTTAATTCTCATCTCCATGCAAGTGTATATCTGCAGATATCCAGCTAACATAGCCCTAGCCTCTCTCCTGAATCAGCTGCTACCTACTGGGTACTTTGAATCAGATAATCCTGTAGATACTAAGACTTAACATATTATGTTCAAAAATGAGCCATCTTCTTCCCATCAACAAAACTACTTCATCTTCTGAACTCTCCTATTTCTGTTGATGCTACTAACATCTTCCCAGTCACCCAGGTTCACTACCTTGATGTCAACCTCAACTCTTCACTCTCCTACTCCCCTTCAATATCCACTCAGTTGTTCAATTGTGCTATTTCTGTCTTTACAACATCTTTACTATATATTCCCTTCTCTCCTGGTTTTGTCTGGATGAGTTGTGTTCTAAGTGGAGGGAGGGTGATATATTGTTAAGATGAGGGACAGTAGCTTCTGCCTTCTTGCTCATCAACTTCCCCAGGTTGTGGTAATGACTTTTCTTGCCTAAGACCTATCTTACACTCCAGGTTGGGGTGGATGTGTCCCTGCCTCAGTGTCTACCCTGCAATGTGCACTCAGCCAGAGCCTACAAATATCTCCTTGATGATCATAACAGCTATTATGGCACAGCCCTTTTGAGTTAATGGCTCCTCTAGAGAGAGGTCTCTGGATACCTCTATCAAGAACAGTCCGCTTCTATCAAGAACAGACCCACTCCGGGTGGGTTTCTTTGTGCCAATGGCCAGTCCAATTATGCTCCCCACCCTCTTTGTACCTTTAGGAATTTTACAGGAAGGTAGATGTATACGTCCTCAAGGATATGATAGTCTAGTAGGGGATATAAGACACAAACAGTATAAACCATTCATTGATAAGTGCATCAGAGAGGTAGAAGACTAAACTCTCCATGACATCTGAGGGGATCTTCCTGTCCATCTAACCACTGGGCAACCCAGCTGCCTTAGGAGGTATTCAGTTGTATTCTCTTCTTCGCAACAAGCATGTATTTAAGTACCTTCTGTGTGTCAGGCATAGTGCTGGGCAATGAAGATGCAAACAGAAAAAGGAAAGTCCCTGCCCTTGAGGAGCTTATATTCTACTTGAGGCAGAGGAATGGAAAACATAGAATGGTTAGAAAGAAGTGTAGTATAAGATCATTTAAAGAGAGTGATAACACCAGCAACTGGGGAGGGGGAAATCAGAGAGAGCTGAAGGCCAAACACCAGCTTCATCCTATGACATATGTCCTTGTAGTGAGCCAGTCAGTCAATAAACATTTATTAATGCCTAATACAATTATGAGCTGTGTGACCTTGGGCAAGTCACTTCACCCCTGTTTGCTTCAGCTTCCTCAATTGTGAAATGAGGATGATAACAACACCTGTCTTGCAGGGTTGTTACGAGGATCAAATGAGATGATATTTGTAAAAATGCTTAGCACAGGGTGCAGCTAGGTGGCACAGGCCCTGGAATCTGGAGGACCTGGGTTCAAATCCAGCTGCAGACACCTGACACACTAGCTGTGTGGCCTTGGGTAAGTCATTTAATCCCAAGTGCGTTGCCTTCCCCACTCCAAAAAAAATGCTTAGCATAGGCTATATAAATCCTTCTTCTCTTTCTTTTTCTCTTCGTCTCTTTTATTAGGAGCTTGTTATAGGGAGCAAAGAGCATGTCTACTCTTCTTTCTGGCCCTCTGAATCAAGGAGAGGTGGGAGTTGCCACCGGTGGAGAAGGCTGAAAGATATGGATTATCCCTATGGGAAAAGCACGTTTTTGTCAAAGTGAGTGGAAGAAAGAAATCACTTGGGTGCCCTCAGTGAGTCTGAGTAACTAGACACGGATGGAATAAATCTCCGGTCTCTGATGGGGCCATCAGCTGTAATTGCTGAGCCACTTTCGGCATTCTTTGAAATAACATGGAGATTGGGACAGGTACCACTGTTGCAACAATTTGGCTAGCAGCTGTTGTAGGGTGTAAGATCCAACAAGACCAGCAACAAGAGCTGCCAGCACAGGGTCTTTTGATCTGCTTTACTAAGGAAAGCGATGCTAAGGGGGTTAGCAATCTCACTTCAATCCAACACATACATATAAACTCACTCAGTTCAGGGGGAAAAGCCAGCACCCTGAACTTCAGAGCAAATACAAACACATTACAAACATACATTTATAAACAGACCAAATACAATTCATAGTTACCAAGAAACCATCAACATCTGAGTTCAGCCAGGAGGCCCTTAGAGCAGCTGCCCAGAGTCCCTTGCCTCCAGGAGTGAGAGCCTCCAAGAGAATGCCAACCTCTGGGTTTATATGTCTTGTTCAGGGTCAAAGGTGAGTCACACATGCAACTCACCCATGTGACCTAAAAGCATCACAGAAATGCGACTTAAACCCACTTGGTCTAAAAGCCTCTGATATCACAAACATGTCACTCAAACCCATGTAAACTAGACTTTCCCTTGAGGCAAGGAGGTCATCAGGGACTCCTAATTTAATCAAGGAAACAAAGGCCAAACTCTTCAAGGGCACTTGGTGGAATCAGTGCTAAAAGCCCATCTTGATTGCCAATGCAACCACAGATATGAAGAAAGGATAAAATGTCCCTATTTAAAAAAAATCAAACTTAATAGAATTTGCAAATATAGGCTAGTTAGCTTGACCTCAATTGTTGGTAGTGTTCTAGAGTGTATTACTAAAAGAAAGGTTGTTTGCATTCTGAAAGGGAAGCAGTCATCAATAATAGCTCTCCTGGCTCCATCAAGGAAGGACCATGAGGCTAAATGAAGATTGCATTTGCTGACAGAGTCACTACACCAGTAGATCAGAGGAATTCTCTAGACCAGGGAGTGCTCTTAACTTGGGAACCAGAGACCCCAGAACTTGGATGGGAAAAAATTACATCTTTATTTCATTATGATTGGTTTCCTTTTGCGGCAAGTAGAATTGCAGTAAAGGCATGCTGAGACAGTTTTCTCCAGAACAGGTAACATTTTATTAACTATAATGCATAAACCATTAGTAAAGTGGGTTATGCCCACTGTCTCAGCCAAAAAGCCAGAGACTTGAGCATGATCAATTTATTAGTTAGGCTAGCAATAATTAATAACCAGTAGCCTCTCTCAATGATCAAAGACCCCAAGTGAAGGCCAGCAGGGTCTTGTAACCTAAGTGTGTCTTCCTCCTGATTGGCCTGAAAGTACATCATTTGGATCTCCCCTGGCAAAGGAAACACAATCCTGATTGGTAGACATATTTCTTCCTTGTTGGAAGATGGGAGTAATCCTCAGGTGACAAGATTAGTCTGCAGCTGGGGTGAGTGGACTGGCCTTCAGGTGTTATTGTTCAATTGTTTCAGTTGTGTCCGACTCTTTGTGACCCCATCTGGGGTTTTCTGGGCAAAGATAGTGTATCTGTTTGCCATTTTCTTCTCCAGTTCATTTTACAGATGAGGAAAGGAGGCAGACAGAGTTAAGTTCACACCTCTAGTAGGTGTCTGAGACCAGACTCTGACACTTAAGAATGTTAATTGCTTTATAAGACTCAGGTGCCTTTGGTAATCTTGGCTAGAAAAACAAAAACTATCTCAATCAGGTGACCCCCATCCCACCCCTTTGGAGATCAAGTTCTCCCTAGCTTTGATGAGTCAGCCTCTAGAGAGGGCTTAGCCCAAGCTGGTTCTCTGTAGGCAGAAGTGGGGAGTTGGAGGAAAGAGAGTCCCACTTTAGCAGGAGAGTCTGCATGTGGGGTTGGGTTAGAAGTGATCATATTCCTCAACCATGCATTAATTTGGACTGGAAGAGGTTTTTTTTTTTGAGCTAGGCTGTGAGATGGGTTTTTGACAAAATGAGGAAAAGGATTCATTATCAAATGATACAGCATAATATTTATTTTCCTTGCATCATAATCATCCATATCTTATTCCGTCCTTTTAAAAACATGATTCTGGGAAAGGGTCTAAAGGCTTCACCAGACTGAATGCCAGAAGCATCCCTCATGTAAAGAAAAGATCAGGAAGTCTTGCTGGAGACCCAGTTTCTAGACCAAGACCTAGATTTCAGGAACCCTTTTTGACTGTCTTTCATCCTATCCTTGTGGAAAAACCAGTGAGATGTGGGACACACGTTAGTACAGTTAGGTGGCTTTGGAGCTGGTGAGATGCCTGTACCCAATGACTACTTCTTACTGACCAAAGGCAGCTAGGAGAGAAGTTTCTAGTGAATGGATTGCCTCATCCTTGGCTAGTTGCTGTTTGACATTTATAAAAAATAAGATTTGTTATGAATTAACTGTACTACATGGTTGATTTCACTTATTCTCATATTTATTATGAGCTCCACTTTAGTCATCGATAAAACAAAATGAACATGCTTTATAATGATTTACATTTGAATAAGTGAAGTTCAGGCCATGAAATGTCCCTAATAACTTCTTATTCACTCTCTCTGAGTTGCCATCAGAATTCTTTCTTTTTCTATTTACTCTTCTTCATTTTTACTCTTTCATTTTTGATCGGGGGCTGCCTCAGCCTCCCAATAGATCTAGGCTTGGCCTCAGCCACACACTCATCTGCCATCTCCTCCCCAGCAGCCTCGCTGCCAGGCACAAACCTCACTCACTAACTGGCCTTTCCAGTTAGTGAAGTCAGTTTTTCCATCATGAAATCAATTCTGCTACTGTTCCTGGGAAGGATATGTCAGTCTATTCTCTCATGATTCCATTCCCCATCCCTTAACTTTCCAAATGAAGATACTCCTCCCTGGCCACCTTTTCCTAGATATGTTTTCTTCCATTCAAATGGAAGTTCCTGGAATTCAAGAACCATCTTCACTTTTGCATAGGGGTGGCTACATTTGTATTTATAGCCCCTGCACTCAGTACAATGCTTGGCACATAATGTTGTTGTTTTTATTGAGTTGTTTTCAGTCATGTCTGACTCTTCCATGACCCCATTTGGAGTTTTCTTGGCAAAGACACTGGAGAGGTTTGCCATTTCTTTCTCCAGCTCCTTTTACAGATGAGGAAACTGAGACAAGCAGGGTTAACTCACCTGCTCAGGGTCATCCAGCCAGGAAGTGTCTGAGGTCAAATCTGAACTCAGGAAAGGGAGTCTTCCTGACTCTAGGCCTGGTACTCTATCCACTGTACCACCCAGCTGTCCATATAGTATGTGCCAAATAAACATTTTCCCCTTTATTCATTCATTCATTTTCTGGTGTGCCTGCTGTTCTTCTGATTCTGCTTTTTTCCTGTTGCATAATTCCATAGGGTTTCTACACATTTCTTTATGTTCCTCATTTGTAACTTCCTAATTGCATCAAAATCTAGCAATAGAATTGTGCCTGGGCCTAGGTGAAGTGAGACCCCATAACCTTTCTTTCCTTCTTCACAAAGGGGCCAACTTGCTGTGGTCCTGGGTTTCATCTTGGAGGAGCCTAACCATCTAGAAGTCAGTCAACAACATTTATTAAGTGCTTATTATGTGCCAGAGGAGTTAGACTCTTTTTTCAAACTCTTGGGTTCATTAAACTCACACTATGTTGCCTTGGGAAAGATTTACTAAAGCTGAGGTTTTACCTCAGGTCTATAGTCTTCCCAAAGGGGAGAGAACTCAATGTACAATGTAAATGAGATAGAAGACAGGTATTTATTTCCCACATACAAAAGAAATCCTTAATACAAAAGGATCTCATAAATGTACATTGTTAGAAAAGCACAAATAAGTTTAAAATAGAAATAATTACTGCTAGTATACTCTGCTGGGAGGTTGAGATTTAAAACCATCAAGATAAAAATCCTTTGCCAAGACCCCTGGTTCCGTACCATCTTCCTTATTGTAGATGTCTACTGAAAGAAACTGCCCAGGGACTGGATTCATCTTCCAGACAGTGGCTATATTTTCTTCCTGAAGTGTAGCCATACTAACCAAGAGCTCTAGATTTCTGGATCACTCAAACTTACCAGGTGGACTCCAAGCTTGGACAAGTCAATCTCAAGATTAACGTTTGGTCACTTAGTATCAGGCAAAGAAACACAAAGCAGAAAACACAGATAGAGACCCAGGCTCCCCTAGCTAAGCCTTCTTGATGTAGCTACTATCTAGGCAGTTGACATGAAGCTAGGGTTGAGAGGGGCCACCTTTCTTGATCATTTATGAGAAGTCCTAGAGTTATATGATGCCAGAGTCACACTCAGCTGGCCTAAAAAACCAAAGAGTTCATACTCCTCCAAGAGCTCGTGTGCTGAGGTAGCTGAGCATCTCTATGCATGCCCTGTTACAATAATATTCCATGACATAATGTGCCAGAAATTATTTAATCATTTCCCAATTGTTGGACTTTTAGGTTACTTCCAGTTTTGTTTTTTAGTGATCCCACATAGTGCTGCTATAAATATCTTTGGACAGAGTATTCCATATGTGTTATCAACAATGGAATCATTAAGTCAAAGGGTAGGATTTATTTTTATAACATTTGCAGAGAATTGCTAGATTACTTTCTAAAAAGGTTCCAATGCCTTCCATTTTCACCAGTAACATATTTTTCCATAGCCCTGTCAATATTGTTTCATTGATTTTAATTAGTTTTTGCCAATTTGATGGGTACAAAGTGCTACCTCAAAGAAATTTTAGTTATAAATGACTTGAATGAAAGCTTTGATAAACTTTTCAATGTCATGTTAACTGTAACAGAATGTGAGTGGTATATTTATATCTACATCAATATCTGTGCCTATATCGATATCTCTATGTATTTTATTTTTGTTTCCTAATAAATTCTTTTGTGGTTTAAATTTAATCTGCTTGCTAGTGTTTTGGGACACTCAACCAACACTCTACACACAGCTCTGCTGTTAGCATCAATACCAGAATCCTAAATGAGAGGTAATGATCTGAGAAACCAACCTTCTAGTGATGAGCTTTTCTATTTTTTGCTAGGTTGGCCATCAAATAGCAGATACAGTGTGTGGCTGCAACTGTGTTCAAAGTCTTTGCAGCTTGAGAGGAGCTGCCAGAGTTAGAGCTCTGCTGATATAGCCCATAAGATTCCAAGGTTGTTTATTATTGTTATTATTATTAAGCTGATTTAATTACCTTACAGAGTTGTTGCAAGGAAAATGCTTTGTAAACCTTAAAAGGTTTTAAGGTTTACTATAGGAATAGTAGCCATTGTTATAACTACACTTGTTACATTGTACCTCCATTTGACCTTGGTAATGGATTGAGTGTTGCTTTATGTCCCCAGAAAGGCTGTATGTCACTCTGTTAGGAATCCAACTAGGGAGTACAGTATCTGAATGGGCCACCAGTTAAAGCTATAATTGATCCACCAGCTCAGCATTGTTGGTTCTCTTTGGCAACATGATGATAGGATCACAGATTGAGAGGTGGAAAGGACATTAGAGGCCATTGAGTTCAAGTTTCAGAGAGATTAGGTGACTTGATCAAAGTCACACAGTTCATAAGTGGCAAAGACAGAATTTGAACCAAATCTTCAGACTCCAAGTCCATCCAGAATACTTTTCATGGCACTGCAATGGCTCTCTCGAGAACAGTCTTCCCAAGAGGCTGTAGTATATCTAGTGGACACCGGAAGAATAGCTTGAAAACACTTAGGCTGCTCCTCTGCTTTTTGCCCTCCTTTTCCCCCTGCTCCTTCTCTGTGCCAGCACTAAATAGTTTGGATTAACCCTGGCCGGCCAGTTGGAAATGAACCTAGGAGATGAAATGGAATATTTCCTAAAACATCAGGGATATCCAAAGCAGTCAATCACTCAACAAGTTATTAAGCACCTGTTATAAGCCAATCCCTGTGCTAGGTGCACAAAGAATAAAACCATCTCTAATCACAATGAACACGTGTTCTTTTAAACAGATTATGGACATGTTTTGTTTTTATTTCACCAAAATTGCTCCCGGTATTTGTTGTCCTCTCCCAGAGAGCTGTCCCACATAACCTAACCTAACTTAACATTTTGAAAAGAAAAAGAGGAGAAAGAGTAAAAAAAAAACACACATTAAAAACCGATCAATACATTAAAAAATGTTCCTCATTCATGGACTTCTAATCTCTGCAAAGGAGTGGGGTGGGAGTGTCTTCTCATATTTCTTCTTTGGGGCCATGAGCTTATATTCTAATGGGGATACAACATGCACACATAAAAACATCTACAGTATATGTTAATAAATCTCCACAAGGTAGTCAGGTAGAAGGGCATTAGGGAGAAAGAAAATGAAAAGCTGTAGAGATCAGAAAAGTCTTCAAGCCTGAAATAGATCTTTACAAAAGGGATGTAGAGGTAAGCAGGGAATGAATTCTAGGCATCCCACTTTGGTGGGAGATGAATAAGGAACAGAAAAAAGGACAGTTTGACAAGCTGGTTGAGTGCAAAAGGGAGAGTATTGTCCAATGGGGCTGGGAAGGCAGGTTGGGGTCAGGTTACACAGGACTATAAAAGCTGAACAGTGGACTTTCTATTTTATCCTGGAAGCAATTGGAAGCCACTGGAGTTGTTTAAGTAGGGGAGTCAAATGTTAGATCATTGCTTAAGGAAGATGACTCTGGCAGTCATGCAAAGGATGGACTACAATGAGGAATGATCAGTTAGGAGGTGTTCAATAATCTAGTTGAGAAGTGAGGAAGCCTGAACTATAAGGTGGTGACTGTGTGAAGAAAGAGAAGGGGCCAGATGCCAGGGATGTCGTGGAGACAGAAATAGCAAGATTGCTAATGATGAGCATGGTGAAGAAGATCGAGGAGTCCAGAATAAAACTGAAAGTATGAATAGAAAGATGCTGGAAGGATGTGATGCCTTTAACAGAAATAGGAAAGTTTGGAAGAGGAGAGTCTTTATGGAGAAAGAAAATGAGTTAGATTTTAGACATATTGACTTTAGGGTGTCTCTGAGATCTACAATCTGAAATGTCATATTGTACTGAAGCTCAGTGGAGACACTGGGGTTGGATATGTAGATCTGGGGTTCATTTGCATAGAGATGATTATTAAGCCCATGGGGCGGGGAGACACAGAGAGAGTGTGTGTGTGTGTGTGTGAGAGAGAGAGAGAGACAGAGAGAGAATGACAGAGAGACAGAGAGAGACAGAGATAGACAGAGACAGAGACACAGAGCCAGAGAGAGAAGAGAGACAGAGAGGGAGACAGAGAGAGACAAAGATAGAGATAAAGACACAGGCACACAAAGACAGAAGGACAGAGACAGAGAAACATAGATACACATAGAGAGACAGAGAGACAAAGATACATACACATATAGAAAGACAAAGACAGAGAGACAAAGAGAGAGATAGACAGAGACAGAGACACAGACACACAAAGACAGAAGGTCAGAGACAGAGAGATAAGGACATGCATAGAGTGTATAAAGACATGGACATAGAGACAAAAACTTTATGTGTTTGTGTGTGTGTGTGTGTGTGTGTGTGTGTGTGAGAGAGAGAGAGAGAGAGAGACAGAGAGACAGAGATAGAGACAGAGACACAGAGAGATACAGACAGAGACACAGAGACAGAGACATACACACAGAGAAGAGACAGACAGAGAGAGACAAAGACAGAGATAAAGACACAGACACACAAAGACAGAAGGACAGAGACAGAGAAACACAGACACACATAAAGAGACAGAGAGACAAAGATACACATACATATAGAGAGAAAGACAGAGACAGAGAGACAGACAAACAGAGATAGACAGAGACACAGACACACAAAGACAGAAGGTCAGAGACAGAGAGATAAGGACACACACAGAGTGTCTAAAGACACAGACATAAAGACAAAAACTTAATGTGTTTGTGTGTATGAGTGTGTGTGTGTGTGTGTGTGAGAGAGAGAGAGAGAGAGAGAGAGAGAAAGAGAGAGAGAGAGAGAGAGAGAGAGAGAGAGAGAGAGAGAGAGAGAGAGAGAATAGAGGAGGGAGAAAAGGGAGCCTTGGAAAGAGCCTTGTGGAATATCCACAGTTGGGGGCACAGTATGTTTGATGACCCAGATAAATGACTGAAGAAGTGAGTTAGACAGGTAAATAAACCAGGAGAGAAAGCAGTGTCATAAAAACCCAGGAGGAGAGAGTAGCCAAAATACAACAGATAGATTGAGAAAGATGAGGCCTGAGAATAGACCATCAGATTTAGCAATTAAGAGAATGGTGGTATTTTTGGAGAGAACAATTTCAGTTGAGTGTGAGCTTGGAAGCCAGACTGCAAAGGGCTGAGGAGTGAGTGAGAGGAGAGAAAGTGGAGGCAGTTAGTGTAGACAACTTTTTTCTTTTCTTTTCTTTTCCTTTTAAAATGTTTTTCTTTTATTTTTCTCAATTACATGTAAAAACAATTTTAATATTAGTTTTTAAAAAATTTGAGTTTTGAATTTCCTCCCTCTCCACCCTAGAGAAGGGAAGCACTTTGATATAGATTATACATGTGAAGTCATGTAAAACATATTTCCATATTAACCATGTTACAACAGAAAAGGAAAAAAAGAAAAAGAAAGTTTTTAAAAAGTCTGCTTCCATCTGCATCCAGATTCCATCAGTTCTCTCTCTGGAGGTTGATAGCATTTTTCATCATGGGTCCTTCAATATTGCCTCGGCTCATTGTATTGCTGAGAATGGCTAAGTCACCCACAGTTCATCATTACACAATGTTGCCATTACTGTGTATAACATTCTCCTGGTTCTCCTCATTTCACTTTGCATCAGTTCATATAGACAACTTTTTTCAAGAGTTTGGCTGTGAAGTGAAGACCGATAGTTTGAGAGGATGGTAGGGTCTAGTGAAGGGTTTTTTTAAAGTATAGATAAGGATATAGACAAATTTGATGTAGTAGGGAGGGAACCAGGTGATAGATAATGCAAATTTGAGAGAGAAGGAGAATGACAGGATATAATCTGCTAGAGAAGACAGGACAGGATGGGATCAAGTACACACATGCACTTGCAGCTAGGTGTCTCAGTAGATAGAATGCTGAGGAAGACCTGAGTTCAAATCTAGCCTTAGATACATCCTAGCTGTGTGACCTTGGGCAAACCACTTAACCTCAGTTTCCTCGACTATAAAACAGGGATACTAATAGCACCTACCTCTCAGGGCTGTTCTGAGGATCAAATGAGGTTATATTTATAGCACATAGAGGAGATATACTGAAGGCAGTCCACAGTAGGTGTTAAATAAATGTGAGCTATTGCTATTATCATTACATGTAGAAGCGCTGGCCTTTAAAAGGAGAAAGGTTTGTCAGAGACTGGGGGAAAGGAAGAAAGTGGCAAGGGCTTTTGAGATGACAATAGGTGAACACAGAACTCATGTTTGAATAGCTGCAATGTCCTCAGCTGAGAGAGGAGGAGGAGGAGAAGATGCACAGATTTGAGGTGGAAAGGGAAATTTTAGAATTGCTTCTGTGGGAAGTGAGATAGGGAATCAATTAAAAAGGAATAAAAGGACTACTTTGCTGCAGCAAAGGCCCCTCTAAGGTTCATTAACAGGAATTTGTAAAGTACCCAGTCAGTATTGTTCAGAGAGTTCCTCCAGCTTTGTTCAGTGGCTAAGTTGGTAAGCTGGAGCAGAGGAGGTAGATGGAGGCAGAGTGATCCAAAGCTGAGGTTTGAAAAGCAAAGAGCAGAGACAGGACAAGGGGGAGAGAATCAAGAGCAGAGGATGCTGTAGAGTTGAAATGGTCAGCTTTTGGATTGAGATTGGAGAGGGATAATGAAGCGAGAGCCAGGATACTGGCTGAGGAAGTACTGGCATGGAAGGAACCTCTTGAGGAGAGCTAAGAACTTAGGTCTAAGAAGAGTGAATCATTAGGAATGGTGGAATGAAAGCAACAATGGTAAGCTGGAGGAATGGCAGAGTTTCTAAGGAGGGAAGTAGAACGTTTGTGGGTAAGGATCAAATCTAATATGAAATCTGCCTATGTGTGGCTGAAAAAAGAGAGGAAAAGAAAGAAAAGAGAGTCACTGAAAAGAACAGAAGGCCAGAGCCACAGACAAAGCAGGACAGCTTTGAAAGTGACACGTGGAATTGATTAACTGAAACGGAAAAGCGAGCTCTGCATAAGATTCAGTTTCATGTAGAAGCCTCTTTTTTGTCCTACTATGTCTTTGGAAAATGTTTTATTTATTCTAAACAGAAAATGTCTGTTTAAATTCATAATTTAAAAATTAGAAAAACTGAAGAGAGCTCACTAACGGGGGTACCCTGTAAACCTCTGCAGGCAACACTTTGGGACGGCATTAATTGTTAGGAAGTTTTTCCTTACATGAAATCTAAATCTGCCTCTCTGAAACTTCCACCATCCCTCCTAGTTCTTCCTCCTGGGGCCAGGCAGGCCCTCTTCCATGGAATGCCCCTTCAAACACTTGAAAAGAATTATGTCCACTCTTTCCCTTCAATCAAGTCTTCCCCCTTTAGACTAAACATCACCTGTTCCTTCAACTGATCCTTGATTGCCCTGGTTAGCTTTCTCTGCCTGCTCACCAACTTAGCAACGTCTCCTCCAAAATGTGGCCCCTTGACCTAACAGGGATCCAGATCCCTAGGGTGGAGAAAAGTGGAAACATATCCTCCCTAACCTTGGACACTGGGCCTAGCTTAATGCAGTCTAAGATGGTGGTGGCTTTCTTCTCTTCTATAGCCCTATGTGGACTCCTCTTGAGTTTGCTGTGGCAATTCTTATTAAGCTTTAATCACTGAATGAGTGTTGCCTCAGTCAAACTGAAACCAGTTAAAGATTTTAGCTTGAAAAGGCCAAGGTCTCCAACTGCATCTGGGGCTATCTCCCCTTGTCCTGATCTATATCTGGTCATTGGACCTAGATGGCTCCAGAGGAGGAAGTGGGCCTGGTGCCTTTGCATAGCCCTTCCTCACTTAAATCCAATTCACTTGCATGCCGTAGCATCACCCTCATGTCACAGTCCTCTGAGAATGAAGGACAAACAGCTGTCCACTCAAACCTCTGGCTCTCCCCAGATGAGCTGCTCTTTAGCCACATCTCTCCTCTCTTGTACGGATCAAGTGGGCTTGTTGAACCCTTGTCTTTATCTTTCTCCCTATTAGACTTAAAATGATTAGATTCGGCCCAGTGTTCTAGCTTGTCCAATTCTTTTTGGATCTCAATTCTCACACCCAACATGTTAGCTATGGCTCTCAGCTTTATGTCATCTGCAAATCTGGTAAGCATGCCATCTGTGCCTTTATCCAAGCCATTGATAAAAATGTTGGACCACCCTAGAGTCATCGGCAACCACTGATGGCTGAATCTCCTTCTAAGTTTACCTCAAACAATTATGAACAATTCCTTTAACTGGTTCCCAATCCGCTTAATGGTATAATCAGCTAGCCCACACCCCTATGGGCCTTCCCAGGAAGAACATAAAAAGCTTTGCCAAAGGTGTTGCTAAAATCTATGGTGTTCTCCTGGCTTGGTAATCCTGTTAAAGAAGCCTGAGGTCAGCCTGGCCTGACCTGTTCTTGGTAAAGCCATGCTGGCTCTGACTATTACTGCCTGCTTTTTTCAATATTCACATCTCTTAAAATGTTATAGAATAATATGCTGTAGAATTTTGCCAGGAATTGAATGAAAGCTCCTTGGCCAATAGTTTACACACTATCTGCTCTTTCCTTTTTTTTTTCTCTAGTCCCATGACATCTGTCTCATTCTCCATGGTCCTTCAAAGAGCATGAAGATTGTGTTGAGGAACAGAGATCTTTGCAGGGCTAGCAGATTCTTTGGCCTCAGATGGCAGAAGCAAGAGCAATGGTAGATACTAGAGAAGCAGATTACAGAGCCTTGAGGTTCAGGTTAAGATTACATCCAGAAGACCCTTCGAGGCCCTACCAATTCTGAGATTCTAACTACCATCAGTCACTCATCCATCCATCCATTTAGCCCTATGCTAATTTATCCACAAACCTGTCTCGTAGTTCATCTTTCTACTAATCTTTCTATCCATCCATCCATCCATCCATCCACCCATCCATCCTTCCATTTTTCACCTGGCTAGGTTAGTGAGGGAAAATTCGTGATTGAGGACAGGGGAAGTAGAGTTGGGTGTTGCCTGGAATGGGGGTGGTGCTGAGAGTAACTGGCCTGAGAGGGGTGGGCAGGAAGGGCAATTTCCTTTCTCTCCAGAGCTAGGCTACAGGAAATTCAATCCTGGTCTTTCCTAAGGTGTTTCCTGCCGATAAGGCAGTGCAACCTTCCTCCATCCTGACCCCGCCTCTATCCCTCACCCTCTCATATCTTCTCCTCTCTGGTCACATATCCTGCTTTCCCTCTCCAGGACTGTCCACCCCCCTTTCAGTCTAGCCCAGCCCAATAGTCACTGGCCTTGAAAGGGACTGGTCATCCCAAAGCAGGAGTGGTGGTGGTGGTGGGAGGGGAAGCTTCCTGCCCCGTGGGGAGGAAAGATTTCAGGTTCCTGGGCAGCCTGAGGGACAGACACAGTTTCCTTCATACACCCTGACTTTAAGGAGGAGGCAGGAGTCACAGAGAACAGAAGGGTCAGTGGGGACCCAGGCTGTCCAAAGGCATGTGTGTAGGGGATGGTGGAGAATGGGGGTAGTGGGAATGATCTGGGGAGAGGCCAGTGGCCTTTGGATCTATGGGAAAAGGGTCAGAGGGATAAAGGCCTGCTCTTTCTGGATAGTAAGGACTCATTTTGGGGAGAGGATGTTTTTTTTGGGTAAGGAGGGGCTGATCTCTGTGCTGGTGGTTTCAGGGGATATTCTCTTTGGGGGAGTATCAGTAATTATCTAGGTCAGAGTGACCTTTTGCAAGACTCAAAGGCCTGTACCTGTACCCCCTTTGGGGTGTGGGGTGGGGATCAGCCTGATTTCTCTCGGGGAGGAAGAAGCTCTGTTCTCTCAGGATGTTAGGGGCTGATGGGGGGGAGGGTCTTATCTCTCTAGGTGGTGAGGAGCTGATTTCTGGAGGAAAGGTGGGGGTGGACAGGGCATTTTTTCTGGGTAACTAAATGGCAATTTCCCTGGAAGGGGCTGGGAAGGATTGAGGGTCAGAAGCTTATTTCTTTTGGGGTGGGGTGGGGTAGGGTAAGGGGCTGATGGGAAGGGCAGAGGATGTCCTCTTTGGAAGCCATCTCTCCGGAGGCTGTTAGGTATTATTCTCTGGATGGTCAGAGACTATTCTCCGGTGGGGTGGGAGGGGTGGCTCCAGAGTTGTACTCTATGTGGAGGGGTCAGAGCATGGTTTTTCTAGGATGAGGAAGCACTGTTTTATCTCTGGAGAAGGAGTAATTTCTCTGGGCAGTAATCATTGGCTATTCTCTCGGTTTGAGGTGGTCAGAGCCTGATGGGGTATGGAGGGAGGCGAATTAGGGGCTGTTTTGCCTGGTAGGCAACCGGCCTGATCTTCGGAACCAGTGGTTCAGTGGTTGTTGTCTTGCGGGGATCAGTAGGTGGTTAGGGATTTCCTCAGGAGGGGCCAAGGACTGATGGAGAGGGGGTAGATGGAGACTATTCTAAGTCTTAGAATTCCCTTAGAATCTAAGGGAATCAGGTGTCTCTCCTTGGGAGGGGGTGCTGAGCTGATCCCTCCGGGAATAGGGAGGAGGGTTGTGGTCTCTTTTATCTGGGGCAGCAAGAATTGCGGGGTGGGAAGAGGAAAGCAGGAATGGGGAGGAACCCTCTAGGAATAGTGATCTATGGCCACTCGGCACGGTCCGAGGCTATTTCCTTCGGAGGAGAAAGGGACCGCTCAGGTTCTGAGCTGTTCTGGGGTGGATCAGGGGCTGTTCTCTAGGGCGGGGGCGGGGGTGGGGCGTCTGAGAGAGTTTCTAGTCTTCGCTCCTGGTCTCCCGCCCCCCTTCCACCCACTCGCCCCTCCCCCCACGTTGCTATGACAACGTGTAAAACTAAAAATCACTCCCGGGTGGCAGGAGGCTCTGAGCGCCCCCTCCTCTCCGCTCCCCCCTCCCCACGCAGCAACGCCCCCACCCAGTCGTTACTATGGTGACGGGGGGGGCAGGTGTCAGTCCTGGACTGGTGGGGGGAGAGAGGGAAGGGGGTGGGGGGCAAAGAACAAACTCCCTGAACTAGGCTTCCTCCCAGGGAAGGGGGGGAGGCATATAAGGAGTTAAACCTCTGGGAAAACTTCACCCTTTTTGGATGGAAATCGGCCCCCCCTTTAACCCTTGCCTGGCCTTGGGGATCGAGAGGCCCCGAGCAGGCGGGGTGGGGCCTCTATTTCCCCCCTCTCTGGGCCTTCCAAGAGGAATGGGGGGAGGGGGGAACCCGCCACCCCCTCCCCAATTAACTCCTGTTTTTTCTCTTTTCCGCCTCCTACTGTCTCCCCCTTTTCCCTGTATCTTCACAGGCCTCTCTGCCTCGCGCCCTCAAGACCCCCAACCCGGCCCCTACCCTCTACAGGCCCTAGGCGCTTCAGGGTAACCGAGGCGAAGAGCCCCCGCCCCCCTCTAAGATCTGGCCACCGGACCCTCAGATCCTAAGTCCCCAAACCCCTCTCCTTTTCCTGTACCCCCAGAGCTCAGTCCTCTCAGGCCTTCCAAATCCCTCCAGGCCCCCAGAGTCTCTCTTAGGACCCCATCACTACCTCCGACCCTCCTCTATCACCTCAGAGCTCCCCACTTGGGGTCCACCATACGCCCCCACTCACTCTTCCCGGTGGCGTTCTCATAGGGCCCTAGTCCCCCCAGCCTGTCTCTCCCTCCCCTCGAGACCCCCCAGGTCCCCTCCAGGACCTAGGTTTCAGCCCCCCTCCCCCCGGGCCCCAGCTCACCGCCCCCGCCCCCCGGGAACGAAGGCACTGGAGCCGGAGCCGGAGCCGGAGCCCGAGCCGGAGCCGGAGCCCGAGCCGGAGCCCGAGCCCATGCCGCTGAGTCGCTCAGCCAACGCCGCCCCCGCCGCCCCCTCCCCCTGCCCCTCCCCCTCCGAGCCCCTGGCGCTGCCCGTCCCGGCCTCGGGCCCCGGCCCGGCCTCCCCCTCCCCATCTCCTTCCCCCTCCCCCTCCCCGGGCCCCGGCCCGGCCCCCTCCCCCCTCCCTCGCAGCGCGGCCCCGGCGGCGGCGGCGGCGGCTGCGGGGGGGCCTGGGGGGGCGGGGCGGAGCGGGGAGTCCCCGCACGACTCGCTCCGGGCCCCGGGAGCGGCCAGCCCCGGCCCGGGCCCCGGCCCCGGCCCCGGCTCCGGCCCCGGCCCCGGTATGGATGGCCCCGGGGCTAACGCTGTGGTCGTCCGCATCGGCATCCCGGACCTGCAGCAGACGGTGAGTGAGCCTGGCCCACCCGTCCGCCCTGACACGGGGACCCCCCCAGCTCCACCCAACCCCCATCCCCACCCTCAGATGGCTGAACTCGCCCCCAGACCTCTTTCCTTTACAGCCCTGTGCATCCCCTCCTCCCAGCAACCGACCCCCTTTTCCTCTCAGCCCTGGTTGTTTCTCTCTCTCTTCCCCCCCCCTCCTCCCACCCCAGCTCCGAAACCTCCTCCCAGCCGCAGGATCTCCACCCCCCAATCCCTGGACCTCCTCTCAGCCCCGGGACACCCTCCCTCTAGCCCCCGGACCTCCTCTCA
>CM053623.1:232717462-232748099 GCA_028646595.1 Phalanger gymnotis
GGGACAATCCCTCATACTCCTGTCCCTAGAATCCCTGTATCTCCTCCCTTCCCTCCCCTACCCCTCGTATCCCTGGGACTCTCTTCCCCGTCCCCTCCCCCAATTCATGCCCAGTAATACTGAGACCACTGGCCCTTATTTCCAGACCTCCGCCCATTTCCTAGACCACCTCGGCTCTTCTTTTTCCTCCTCAAGGATCCCCCAATATCCCTGATCAGACTCCCTTTCAGTCCTGGGGTCCCTCCTCACACCTGGACCAACTGCAGCCCGAGCATCCCTCTGGAGCCTTTCCCTCTTCCCACTGGACTCCTGCCCAAGTTTGTCCCTCAAACCTCCACCTGAAGCCTCTTCTCACGGAGTCTTCTTTTTTGCCCTGGAACCCCCCCCCACCCCGCCCCCCATCCCCTCAGAAGCCCGGGCTTCCTCGCCCTGCCCCCATTCTAGATCTTCCCCCCCTCCCAGGAGGAGCGGTCCTAAGCCCCGCCCCCCGGGGGGGTCCTCCCCCGGGCCAGTTCTTCAGTGGCCAGCAGAGGGCGTGACTAAAATGGGCGCTCGAACCTCACTAGGGGTAGGGGGCACGCTCTGGCAGGTCTGAGTCACCCTTTCCTTCCCGTCCTCAGAAATGTCTGCGGCTGAACCCCGACGCACCCGTGTGGGTGTCCAAGCAGCGAGTGCTCTGCGCCCTCAACCACAGTCTGCAGGATGTGCTCAACTATGGCCTCTTCCAGCCCCCCTCCCAGGGCCGGGCAGGCAAGTTCCTGGACGAGGAACGTCTGCTGCGGGACTACCCGCCCAACATGGACACGCCCCTGCCCTACCTGGAGGTGGGGCTCGGGGCGGGGGCGGGGCTCAGGGTGGAGCCAGGGATCCTGAGCATAAGATTGACAGGTTGTTGATGACTGGGGGGTGTGAGGGGTACAGTACAGAGGTGGATGTGTAGTTGGTGTGTGTGTGTGTGCATAGAGATGTATGTAGTTACTGTGGGGTGTGTGTATGTGTGTGCACAGCAATGTATGTAGTTACTGTGGGGTGTGTATGTGTGTGTGCACAGAGATGTAAGTAGGTACTGTGGGGTGTGTGTGTGTGTATGTGCACAGAGATGTACGTAGGTACTGTGGGGTGTATGTATGGATATATAGTGGATGTGTGTGTGTGTGTGTGCGCGTGCACACAGAGATGTATGTAGGTACTGTGGGGGGGCATGTGTACAGTGGGTGGGTGTGCCCAGTGAGAGGTGTGTGTATGATGGGAGGGTGTGTCCAGTGAGGTGAGTATGTGTCCAGTGGGGATGTGTAGGGGGAGTTGTCCAGTAAGGGTGCTGTATACACAGAGAGAGCTTTGTGTATCTGGTGTGTGTAGAGGGGCTGATATGCCCAGGCAAGGGTATGTGTGTGAGTGCGAGCACACAGGGAGGGTATGTGTATACATGGTGGGAATCTGCTCCCAGAGAAGGCTGCCTGGGTGTCCAGTGAAGGCCCTAGCAGGGAGCAGAGCCATCTTCTGTTCTCTGAAGGGTGGGGATGGGCACAGGGAGGCCCATGACTGGGCTGAATCTGTGCCCCTTCCTCTTTCTTCCCCCCTCCCCGGGCAGTTCCGCTACAAACGCAGGGTTTACACCCAGAGCCTGCTGGACGATAAGCAGTTTGCAAAGTTACATACCAAGGTGATGTTGCCGAGGATCAGAAGTCTTGAGTTGAGGGATGTGAGAGAGGGGCCCCCTCTAGAGTTCATTCTATCCAATCTCCTGGCTCTAGGCAGGCATTCCCTCTCCTAACCCAGACAAGGGGCCCATGGTTTAAAAAAAACTCCCAAGAATATGGCCTTCCCCAGTACCTTCCCCTCCAGCTTAGCTTCAATCTCTTCCCATTGGGGTAAGAGATTAGGCCATTGAGGTTAGAAGGCATGGCTCCAGTGTTGGGCGGGGGAAGAGAGTCAGATGAGGTGATGGGCTCCGCATGCCAGAGTTTGGGACACCGGGGGTGGGTTAGAATCCTAGAGCTTGAGTGATAGCACTGAGGTCATGGGGCTCAGCTGACAAGCCAGGGCTGACACTCTTCGGTATCCTAGGCAAACCTGAAGAAGTTCATGGAGTATGTCCAGCTTCACAGCACAGACAAGGTGGCCCGGCTTCTGGACAAGGGGCTGGACCCCAACTTCCATGATCCTGACACAGGAGGTGAGCAGCCAGGGCAGGGGAAGGCAGTGGCCTAATGCTGACCTAATGCTAACCTTCACTGAGCATCAGACTATGGGGCCAGAACTCATTCTGTCTTGTGATGCACTGTGATTCCCAGAGTGCCCCTTGACCCTGGCTGCCCAGATGGATAATGCCACCGATTTACTAAAGGTCCTGAGGAATGGGGGGGCCCATCTGGACTTCCGCACTCGAGAAGGGCTCACAGCCTTGCACATCGCCACGCGCTGCCGGAACCCCGGTGCCCTGACGGTCAGTGAGTGAAAGGTTGCTGGGGAGGAGGCAGGGGAGAGAGAGAGGGAGCCCAAGGCTTTGGTGACCCTGGCCCTGGACTCCCCATAGACCCTGCTGGACCTTGGAGCATCCCCAGACTACAAGGACAGCCGTGGCCTGACCCCCCTATACCATAGCGCCCTTGGGGGTGGGGACCCCCTCTGCTGTGAGCTCCTGCTCCATGACCATGCACAGATTGGGACAGCTGATGAGAATGGATGGCAAGAGATCCATCAGGTGAGGGGTCAGGGATGCTGCTGGAGGAGGTGGTGCTGGGGAAAGCGGTGAGACCTCGGTGGAGGAATGGGAGTGGGGGGAATGGAGGGGAATGAGGATCCTCCTCCAGCCTCTTCTCTGTCCCTCTCCCCTTCAGGCCTGTCGCTTTGGGCATGTCCAACACCTAGAACACTTGCTGTTCTATGGGGCTGACATGAGGGCCCAGAATGCATCAGGAAACACAGCCCTGCATATCTGTGCCCTGTACAATCAGGTGGGACCAGTGTATGACGTGTGTGTGTATGTGTGTGTGTGTGTGAGACATATGCGTGTGAGATCTGTGTCTGTGAGACCTCTGTGTGTGAGACCTGTGTTTAACATGTGTGAGATCTGTGTGTGCATGACACCTGTGTATGTGTATGAGACCTCTGTGTGTGTGAGACCTATGTGTGTAAGACCTCTGTGTGTGTGTCCCATACAAAAGAGTAAGACTCATCAGTATGTATCTATGGGTATTTGCCCTGGAAAACCAAATGTGCCTCGTGTCTATCTGCCCCACCCAGCACAAAGTGCGAAGAATGAGTGTGTGAGTGTCTGTACAACCAGATGTGGCCCAAATGTGTGAGAAATGTATGTTGTCTGTACACATGCATATGGACACAGGCAGGGCTATGTATAAAGTGTTAGACTTGGAGTCAGGAAAACTCGCCTCAGGAACTTATTATCTGTGGGACCTTGGCCAAGTCACTTAACGTCTGTCTTCCTCAGTTTCTTCATCCACAATATATTATGTATTAATGTATAACAATACATCTACCTCCCAGGGGTGCTGTGAGGATTGAATGAGATGATGCATGTGAATAACTTTGCATAAACTGACCCGTGTGTGTGTGTGTGTGTGTGTGTGTGTGTATTTGTATGCCAGTTCTCTGCCTCTACTTGCTGTGACCAGTACTATTTGTGAGTCTGACTTTGGGGTTCTCTTCCCCTCCCCTCATCCCCCCAACCAGGAGAGCTGCGCCCGGGTTCTCCTCTTCCGGGGAGCCAATAAGGATGTTCGGAATTACAATAGCCAAACAGCTTTTCAGGTATGGGGCATGGCGGGAGCTGTGGGTGCTTGGGAGTTAAGGTAATGGGGAGGTTGTCTCAGGGGCACATTTAGGATGAGGATCAGGGAACTGGAGTGAGTGGGGGTGATTCATTTTCCCTTCTTTTGGTCTCAAGGTGGCCATCATTGCTGGGAACTTTGAACTTGCTGAGGTCATCAAAACTCATAAGGATTCTGATGTTGGTGAGTCCCATCCTCTTGCCTGCGTTAGGATTACTAGGGCTTGTGAGTTCACTTGGGGACAGCGAAGGTCACTGGTCAAGGTGGGGGGGGATCTTCAGTGGGCTAAGTAAAGATCAGACAGAGACACTGAGATCAGAGGGGTTCTTCTCTTTGGAGGTCAGAGAGGGTGAGTGGGTTCAGAGCAGAGGAAGGGGGTGTCAGTGAGGGAAAATGGGATCAAGAGAAAGCCATGGAGCATCCAAAGGGCTTGGAGAGATCCCCTGGCCATAAGCCTGTCCTCTGGCTACAATTCTTTACTCTTCTTTTTATCTGGCCTCAGAGTCCGTGGTCAGTTGGTTCCTATCAGGGCAGCATGTAGGGGTCTTGAACTTGGTGGCTCCATCCCAGCCCTGCCTCTTGCTGGCTGTGCTATATGACCATAGGCAAGTCACTCCCCTTCTAGGATTCTTGTCTCTAACATGGGGACAAGAAGATTTGTCATTTCCCTCAGGGCGGGGGTACAAGGAGAACACTGGTGAGCAGAAAGTGTGCTAGAAATGGACTTTGTTCTTGGCTGGCCACATGGGATGATTTAAGTCTTTGGGCTGGCATCGGGCTGGGGTCTGTTTGGGTTTCTCCTGGGTTGGCGTTGGGAGTGACACTAATGTTGAGTTTGGATTGGGGCTTGCTTAGAGTTCAGGTTCAAGTTCGAAGGACCAGTGTTTATAAATATCTTTGGGACCTCCTCAGGGCCATGGTTAATATGCTGGTTCAGGACCCAGGGATTGGCAGTTTTTTCTTGGAGAACATTTCATTTGAGGACAGAAAGTTATGCCTTCAAGACTTTCCCCTTTGGGGTGTGCTCCCAAGTTCTGACGTGGTTTAAGAGGGTAGCGTGTTTCTGTGCCTAAACCCTGGGTGTGAATATTTGGGTCCAAAAGCTAAGGTTGGTTAGACTCACTGCAGGATAGGCCTTGGAGGCCTTGGTTTTGGGGCTGGATTAAACTTTACATCACTGTTGGATTCCATTTCTGTCTGGGGTAAGGCTAGGTTGAAATATGAGTTAAGGTTAATGTTGAGTTCCATTTAAAGCCATGGCTATTGAAAGGTCAGTGTGGGATCAGCCCCGGTGGTAGACAGCCTTCCTGGCGGGGGAAGCCTATGGAGCCCCCAGTGAGGAACACTTTTGAATTAAATTCACTTATTTTAAAGGACAGCCCTGAGTGGTTCAGAGGTCGCTGCCCCGTGGTAGGAGAGTGGAGCTGCATGAGTTAGGGGAATGTCTACCGTTGTGGATGCTAGCTCCTCACTTTGCTTGCAGCCTGCATGCATCCTGTCCTGGCTCTGGGGCAGGAGTCAGTGTGGGATTGTGGGAAGGACCCTGGCCAGGGAGACAGGCTTTACTCCAAAATCCTGCGCTAGACTTGGAACCTGGGCAAGTCAGAGGCCACCCAGGACCCTTAGTTTTCCCAAAGCTGTCAAATGAGAGGCGGGGTAGACTGTTCAGGGCTTCTCCCAGTTGTGACATGTTCTCTGATTCTGTAAGATGCCAGAGTGGAGGCCAGGTCTGAGGAGTGTCTCAGTGCACCCAGATGGCTTCTTTTCATCAAGTTCTTGTGTGTGTGTGTGTGTGTGTGTGTGTGTACATTTGAGTGAAGCTGACAGATGTGCTGGTGGGCAAGGTTGGGATCAAGGTATTGCACAGGAGATGCCCCCTAGGGATCCTTGGTGGTGTTTGGGTGTGAGGGAGGATCCCTTGGCAGCCGAAGCTGCCCTGAGGGCATTCTGCCTCTTGAACAGGAAATCAGCCCCCCTCCTTGTGGATAGCAGCATGGGGAGTGAGGGGTGGGGTGGAGATGGACAGTCTGCTATCTGATTTCCTCACTCCAAGTTTTCTATATTGGAATGAAGGTGTGACCCTGGGCTTTTATTTCTCCCCCAGAGGCCAGGGTGAGGTCCAGAAAATCATAACTCCATCACATGGTCTGAGCAGCCCTCTCTCTTCCGTGTTTAGTTATTTTGTTGTGTGCCCCCTATGGTATTCTCTCAGTGGGCTCCGTTCCATACCTCAGTTACCATTCTCCCGTGTGCCCTGCTGACCAGCACTCTGTCTCTTCATATGGTCTGCATTCCTTCACAAAATTGGACCAGCACTTTGGCCTTTGCTCTCCTCCTCATTCTCTCCTGCGGCCTATAGGTGCTTACCCACTCTCCTTGACCAGGATTCAGTTATGTGACCCGATCCCCATTCCCTTAGGTGCCTGAGTTGTGCTCACTCATGTAATGAGCACCTATACCAGCCAGGCTCACCACGTGGCCTGACAGCCCTTATCTCCTGTGGCTCTTAATCAGCCTTCTCAAATGTGGCCCGGTCATGGGTCCCTCACAGGCCTGACCAGTGTTTTCTTATGGGTTCTTTGGGGTGGTCTACCCCTGGACAGTGTGCACTAGAAGACAGAATAGAATGTCCTGTTTTGAGGCTAAGGGCATGGGGCCTCCCTACCCAAAAGGTTCTTTCTCTTAGAGTGGAAATTTGGGGAAACTGTAACTTGGGAGAGGGAGAAGGGAGAGGGCAGCTGCAGAAACAACACTCAGGGCTTTCTCTTCTTGAGTCCTGAGGGAGTTTGTCTTCCCTTCCAATCCTCCCCTGCTTCTCCTTGGGACTGAAAACTACCTCTCAGAGCTTGACCCTCGAGGATGCATAGAAGTGCCCACGTTGAGAATGTCCAGATACAGCCCAAATACAAGGGCAGGCTGTTGGAAGTGTGGCGTTAAGTCCTAGTCCCTGTGTTCCTTTGAAAGGCAGCATCATATAGTGGATAGAACACTGGACTTGGAGGCAGAAAATCCTGGGTTCACCTTAGATACTTACTTGCTGTGTGGGTCAGGGCAAGTCACTTAAGTGTGACTCAGTTTCCTCATCTGTAAAATAAGGGGTTTGGATATGATGGCCTCCAAGCTCCCTTCTAGCTCGCAGTGTGATCCTGTGATCTTATGTCCCTCTTCCCCATGATGAATCTTTGGCCTGTGTGCATATTCTGACCATACACAGGGAAGGAATTTGAGCAATGCATTAAAGATCACAATTCCAGTGTTCTACAGGTTTGCTCGTATGTGTGGCTGGGTGTTCATGGGTAAAGGTGGGATTCCTGTGCTCTTAGGTAATGCTGGGTGTTTGGGGCAACATCATAGGTCATGCCATGAACTATGGGCACTGATGGAGGAGGAGAAATGCTTACATGCATTCATGGATAATAGTTGGGCTTCCATATGCTGAAGAGCTTACCTACAGCAGTGGATGATGTCCCAGCTTCTAAGCACTAATGAGGAATATTGAACCTTGTATGTGACAGGGCCTCCATGCTCTGCTGGCCAAAGCTGGGCCAACATGCTCCATAGGGTGACTTCATAGTTGGTGTTCATTAATGAGGAGATAGTGAGACTTGGATGTACTGATGGGTAATATCAGCGCACACATACACGCGCGCGCACACACACACACACACACACACACACACACACACACACACACACACACACACACACACAATGTTAGAACCTATCTGCCTGTGGGTAAAGGCAGCATTTGTTAGTCCTGATGCATAATATTGGAGATTACAGCGCACACACGCGCATACACACACACGCAATGTTAGAACTATCTGCCTATGGGTAAAGTCAGCATTTGTTGGTCCTGATGTACAATATTGGAGATTACCAGTAATGTCAGGCTGGTTAGAATCAGTGGGCAGTGTTGGCACTTGTATATGCTGGTGGCTAATGTCACTGTTTACATGTGCTGGTGAATAATTTCAGAATTTGTATACAGTGATGGGTAACATCAGGGCTAGCGTGCATTCATGGGCCATGTTGGCACTCGTATGGACCCATGAGTAGTGCTGTTGGACAGTATCAGAGTGGGGGAATCCTGAGGGGCCATAGGCCTCTCCTCACTTCATGCCCCTTCCTCTAGTGCCATTCCGGGAGACTCCCAGCTACACAAAGCGGCGACGCCTGGCGGGCCCCAGTGGCCTGGCCTCCCCGAGGCCATTGCAGCGTTCGGCTAGTGATAATGATCTGAAGGCTGAAGCCCGGTCTGGTCCCTCCCCGGGACCCTCACTCAGAAGCCTCCCCCACCAGTTACTGCTCCAGATGCAAGAAGCAGGCATGGGGCCCGTGGCAGGGATTCGAGGACCCCAAAGCCGATCTCCATCCCTTCAGCGTCTGCAGGAGGATAAGGAGAGGGACAAGGACCCCAGTGGTCACACTCTGGTCCGAGGAGGCCGAAGCAAGAGCAGGTAGGACATGGGTCAGGGGATGAGGGAACTTGGAGCAAGGAAAGTGGGGGTGAGGGCTTTGGCCAAGGCAAAAGAAAGGAGAGGGCTGAGGTGGGTGAGGAGGTGAGAAAGGGCAGATGGGGGCTGTTGGGACAGCTGGTCAGGGGCAAGGGAAGAAGGGGTGAGAATGGGTTCCTGGTGGCTCCAGGTTAGCCCCAGACTCCATGGCTATATCTGTTGGGTTTTCTGTGAGGGGGCCTATGGTTGGGCAGCCCCGTATTAGGGTCCTTCCTCTCTGCTCTTTGGGCGCCTCCTTCAGTCCTGCTAGCTCTTTGGGATTCCATCACTAGGACCCCGCCCCCCCCACCCCCAGCAAGTGTAAGATAGTGGAAGAAGGTGGGGAAGCCCAGGATGGCAGCAATTTCAGGAGCATGACTGGTGTCAGGAGATGAGGGCATGTATAGACTTGGGAGAGGATTGTTTCCGGAGGTGGTAGTAGGGGGTTATATAGGAGCTCTGTAAGCTTGGTTGTTCCGCTTGAGAGTGGCTGTGTAATGTAATCAGAAAGAACTGGATGGGAGGCAGGACAACAGGGCACCAGTCTTAGATATGCCACTAATTAGTCCTGTGACTGGTGACCCAGGTCATTTCTCTCTGGGTCTCAGGACCTTCCTCTGCAAAATGAAGGAGTTCTAGTGGATAACCCTTTTTGGTCTGACATCCTATGAGAGCATCTGAGAGGTACTAGCTGCGTGACCTTGGACAAGTCGCCTAACCTCTCTAAGCCTCAGTTTCTTCATCCGTGAAATGGGAGGTGGGGTGGATTCAACAGGGCCCTTCCTGCTCTAAAGCCATTGATCCTGTTGTCCCTTTCTTCTATGTACTCAGCTCTGTTACTGTTGCCTTCTGTCTACTCAGTTTTGTTCTCGGTTGTTGTAGGAGAGTCAGAAGGAGAAAAGCTAAGGCCTGCCTGCCCTTAGGGATCTCCTCATCTAGATGAACATAAGAATTGGTTAGGGACCTGACCTAGATGCTTTCCTAGGGAGATTCACAGCCTGGGGAGACTGAGGGACAGTCCCAATTCCTTCCTTCTGGGAGCTCTCAGCCTGGGGCAGGCTGAGGCAGAGGAAGCCTAGTCCTTGGCCCTACCTAATGAAACCCTAAGGCTGGGGAGAAGGAGGGAGGGGTCTTGCCTTCTGGGACCTTCCAGTCTAGAGGACACAGGAGAAACTTACCTCTGGAAGCTTAGTCTAGGAAACAAGATCTAATCCAAGCCAGTTTCCTCCAAGGTTGTATTCCTCAGGAAAGGCTTTGTGGCCAGTTAGGACTACAGATGATCATGCTCTGACTCATGCCCTGAGAGAAAGCAGGACGGTGGCTACGAGGACGAGGCTGGTAGGACTGATGAGAGGGCTGGGGCTAGACTGGAGGAGGACCTGAAGTGCCAGGCTGGTGAGGCAGTGAAGCCATTCCCCTTTCCTGCCAGGGAAGTATCATGGCTTTCAGGTTTTAGGAAGATCACTGAGGCAGATAAAGCAATGACAAAGGCTTGAATTAGGCAGGAGGCTGCTGGATGGAGGAGAGAAGGTGCAGTTTTGTGGGTCCATGGGCTTTCCAGGCCTCCTAGCTCTAGGAACAAGGATGGTAGAGCTGCCTTGGAGAGAAACTGAGCGGTTGAGCAGAGGAGGGCTCTGCTGGGAAGATGATGACTTCAGGTTTGGATGTGACAAGTTTGAGGTGATAGTGGGAGAGTCAGCTGGAGATGCCCAGCAGGCTGTTGGAAGCGCTTGTGTATGGCTGGAGAAGAGGCTGGTGACAGAGAGTTACTGACTGAAGCCCAAAAGGACCTAAGTCTGCCTAGAGCTGCCTCCTCCCCAAGTATTCTGGGTCACACATGGGACTGGAGAGGCCCTTCAAGGACCCTGCTTTAACAGATGAGGAGATCGAGGTTCATAAAATGTCAGTGACTTGCCCAGGGTCACCCAGCCAATATTTGTCAGAGGTGGAACCCAGGTCTTCCTGCCTCCCTTATGCCTTAGTTCACACAGGTCAAAAGTGCATTGGCTTTTTCAAAGAACTTCAGTGTCATGTTTGACTCAAGTTGAGCTTCTGGTACACTCAAGACTACCAGCTCTTCTTCACCTAAACTTTGTCAATATCTAGCCATGTGTTTTTACCATTTATCTAGTCTTTGTGAGGCTGATTTTTTGGAACCTAAGTGGAGGACGTGGGAGTCGTCTGTAGCGTGATGCTGGGGAGTCATCTTCATATGATACCTGAAGCCCCTAGGGTGAATTAGATCTTTTAGTGAGGGACCGGAGAGAGCAAAGAGCTGTCCAGCGGAGCGTGGGAAAGACAATATTCAGGGCCAGAGACCATGGGAGGCAGCAAAGACGACAAAGAAGAGATAGCAGCTAGGGGAAGTGGGGCTCAGTCCTTCCGCCTTGTCCCTTGGCCTGATGCTCCTGGGGTCTAGGTATCTCCCGAGGGCTCCGACTGAGGAGCCTACCAAAGCTTTGTCGGGGAGACTGGAGCCTGATCAGCCGCCAGTGTTGGCTGGCTGTGTGCTCTCAAGGCCCGAGCGAGCAGGGCAGAGCTCAATCTGGTGCCTCCTCCTTCACAAAGGAAGGTCCGGAGTCCTGCAGGCCCCCCAGCCCCCGCAGCCTCCGTAGCCCCTGCAGCCCCAACTAAGGCCCGGGGGAGTTCCGCGGCCGGTAGTCTGCGGGTTGATCTTTGCTCTTGCGCCTCAGGCTCCCCTCCTCCAACCCTGAATCCTGGGTGTCCCCCTCCCTTCTCTGGGGCCCTGTATGCTGCCCTCTGGGGGAGCGTCCAGGGGCCAGAGGTTGGCTGCCCCCTGCCGCTGTCCCGCAGAGGGGAGGAGCCCCCCCCCCCCCCAGGCGCGGCCGCCGCAGCGGGCAGGAAGCGAAATCTGAGCACAGAGAGGGGCGAGCTGGGCGCTCCCGGGAGCGCAGCCCGGTGGTAGCGGCCGGTCCGTGCGTCCTGAGCCGGCGCTGACAGGAGGGAATCGGGGGGCGGCAGAGAGGGCGGGGGAGCAGTGAGGGGAGGGGAGGAGAGCAGAGGGGCGGGGCGGCCGGCGGCCGTGCGCTGGTGGCGGCGGCGGCGGCAGCGGCGGCGCGGGCCGGGGGGCGGGGGGGCAGGCAGGCGGGCGCAGCGGCCAGGCGCGGGGCGCCGAGGAGCTGGGAGAGGGGAGCCGAGCCCGGCGCATGGAGCGGCGGCGGCCGCGGGCCCGGCCCCCGGCGGGCGGGCGGCGGCGGCGGCAGCAGGAGGCCCAGGAGGCGGCGGCGGCTGGGGCGGCCCCGGTCGGCAGCCCCGGTCGGCGGACGCAGCGGCTGCGGCTGCGGCTGCGGTGAGGCCGGCGGGGCCGGAGGAGCGGGGGCCCGCGCCCAGGCCGAGGCCGAGGCCGAGGCCGGGGCGCCATGGCCATGACCGAGGCCCCGGGCGCCGGCTTCGCCTGCGAGCTGCCGGCGGGCATCGCCTCCGTCACCTACGTGTTTGTCTACAGCCCGAGCGGCCCCGGCGGCGGCCCCGGAGGAGGAGGAGGAGGAGGCGGTGGCGGCCCGGGAGCCCTGGGCCCTTCTGCGGCCACCAGCCCTGCGCCCGCGCCCGCACCCTCGCCCGCGCCGCCCCGGGGTCCAAAGCGCAAACTTTACAGCGCGGTCCCCGGCCGCAAGTTCATCGTGGTGAATGCGCACAGCCCGCGGGGCGAGGGCGAGATCCCGCTGCACCGTGGCGAGGCTGTCAAGGGTGAGCCAGCCGGGCCGAGGTGGGGAGGAGAGAAGGGCTGGTGGCTGGCAGGGCCCCCAGGGCGGGTGGGGGGACGGGCAGGCGTTCAGGGAGACGGACAGACTTGACGGACTGACGGAAGGGCCCACGGACAGTTCCGGCGGGAACGAGGGATGGGGCTCCGGTCGTGGCTGCATCCAACCAAGGTGAGTGGGGGAGGGGGACTAGGGACCAGAGAGCTGGAAGAGGGGGGTGTGTCACTGGGGGAGTGGGAGGGACTTTATGGCCCTCTAGAGGCTCCCTGGGCCACTAGGATGGGTATCTGCTACTATAGAAATTCCCTTGGTAACTCTAGAGGGGTCTGGATTCCATTGGGGTTTCTGGATCACTACGAGGGGTTCTCTTTGTCACTATATAGGGGTCTCTGTGTCCCTATTTGGGGGTCACCAGATTGGAGTCTCTATATACGTAAGTGGGTGTCCCCCTGCTACTCTAGAGGCTGTCACTCCGGAGGGGGTTTCCTCTAAGAGGGTGACCTTCTGTTACTAGAGGGTGTGTCTGTGACACTCCCGAGGGGCTCCCTATGTCACTATAGGGCGATTCTTCTACCAGGGGCCCTTTTGTTTTCTAGTGGTTCTCCTGACACTATGCTGAGATATCCCTCTCAGTAGGAGGAGATCTTCTGGTACTCTGAGTGGTCTGAGAGGGTCCCCGCTATCCTTATGGGGGCTTCTGTCACTATGAAGGATAATCCTATGTTGGAATATCATGTCACTTTCATATCTGTATCTGATATGGTCACTATGGGGAATCTGAGTAATTATAGGGGGCTTTCACTGCCCTTCAGTGTCCTGTGAGGAGGTCCCTCTATCACTGTTGATCTGGGCTTCTGAACCTGGGGTCTGTGATTGGGTGTGTTCTATACATTTTCCTAGCCATATTTCAGTATAATTGCTTTTCTCTGTAATCATATGCATTTCATATTATTCATTTAAAACTATAATTTTGAGAAGGGGTTCACCATAGGCTTCACCAGCCTACCCAAAGGGTCCTGGACACATAAAAGGCTAAGGACCCTTGCTGAAGTGTGCCTCTGTGTCCCTGGGGTGGGAAGGGGTGACTGTGCTGCTCTGAGCAGTCCCTTCCATCAGTAGAAGAGGGGTCCCTGGGTCATTGTAAAAGGGTTTCTTTGTCACTATAGGAAGCCCTGTGTTCCTTCAGGGGGTCCTTGGGTCACTTTGTTAGGGAATCTTTGTCAATAAAGGGTTCTTTGTAAATATGTCAGTGGGTTCCCTCCCAATATAGATTGGGTTCTGTGTCACTCTGGGGGAATCTATGGTTTTATACTTTCTCTATGGAATGTTCGTTTCTCCCTAAAGGAGGCCATTTGGTCAATTTCAAGAATCCCTGTGTCACTATGAAGGCGGGGGGGGGGTCCTTCTTTCCATTAAAGGGGTTTCCCTTGTGTGCTTTTCAGGGAGAATATCCTTGGCTCACTCTATATGTATATATTACATACATATAAATGGGGCCCCTTGTCATTGTAGGGGTTCCTTATTACAATAAGGGGTTCCAATGTCACTATGAATTGTCTTATTATAAACTCAACTCTGTAGTTTTGTCTCAGAGAACTGGCTTGGAACTCTGTCCCATCCTACCTTCTGGGGCATCTAGACCTTGGGCCTCTGGGTCGGTTAGAAGGTCTGAGCCTCTGGCTCTTTCCAGGCGCTGCTTCATTCCTGGCTTGATCCCCTGGGGGATGGGGGTGGGATTGATGAGAAGGATACTTTGGAAAGAAGATGGGGAGAAGGAATAGGAGTGGGGTGGAGAAGGAAGGACTAGAATGAGGAACTTGGCAAGGTGCCTTTTACTCTTTCCCCCTGTTCTCCCTCCCCCCCCTCCCTCAACTGTCTGCTTCTCTCTTATTTTCTCCCTATGTGTCTTTGTTTCCTTCTCTCTGTTTCTCCATCTTGGTCTTTGCCTTTTCCTCTTTTTTTTTTTAATCTCCTTTCCCTTCCTTCTGTGCCCTGGAATTCTCTTTCCCTCCTTCTTTACCTCTTTCTCTGTTTCTTCTTTCCCCCCCCCCCCCACTTGTTCATTCTGTTTGGTTCCCATCTGCTCTTTTCTCTTCTCCCAGTGTCTCGTCCCAAATTGTCCAAGGGACAGAGCTAGAGGAGGGGGATGGGAGGGGACACTGGGAAAGAAGGGACCCAGAGAAGAGGGCGGGGGGGTTCTGTGTGATGCGTCTGTCTGTCTGTCCTCCCAGTGCTCAGCATCGGGGAGGGCGGTTTCTGGGAGGGAACGGTGAAAGGCCGAACCGGCTGGTTCCCAGCTGACTGTGTGGAGGAGGTCCAGATGCGCCAATATGACACGCGGCATGGTGAGTGACTGTTACCTGCTCTCCCAGAGGGACCCCTTACCTCCACATGGACCTTACCCATTGCTCACCTCCATCTGGGCACATGCCCAGATTCTCAGAGACTGATAGGAGCACATGACAAGCACACACAAGCATGCACCTGTAACATGTGCCCCAATGCACAGATCGTATGAATATACATTTATCCACACATACATGCAGTCCACAATGTACCATATACATGTGTGTTCATATGAGGCATGCACCATATGGACATGGTTGCAGCACATGGCATGAGTACTGCACTCACGTGTGCACATATAGGTGCCTGGGGGAGAAGCTCCTGCCTAGACAAGTGACAGGGGAAGGGAGGGAGGGATGGAGGGAGGGAGGGAAGGAGGAGGTCACGGTAGGACAAAAGGCGCCTTTCCAAATGGACAGATTGCTCAAGCGAGCAGAGCAGGGAAGCCCACAGAGCATGGCCAGTTGGGGCAGAGGAGAAATTAGGCCAGAGCCTGGGAGGAGCGGCCTGTGGGTGGCCTCCAAGTCCGGGAGAGGCCCTGGCACCTCGGAGAGGGAGGGGCCTGATAGATGAAGGGATGAGGAAGAGGGAGCAGAGGGGATGAAGGAAGAATTGTGTCTGGGGCCTAGCCCGAGAAGGGGCTGGGGAGGCCGTCTCCCTTGCCCACTGTCTCTGGAGGCAGCTGATGCTGGCTTGCATGGCAGTGCATCAGTGCATAGGATCTTTTCTAACCAAGTAGACATAGAGGGTGTAAAAGACAGACTGGCGCAAGGGAAATGGACCGGACCTGGCCAGCATTAGAGGCCCCAGCAGTCAAGCCTGGCTCTGCCCCTTCCTGTGTGTGTCACCTTAGCAAGTCACTGAACCTCTGGCCTCAGTTTCCTCAACTGTAAAAGTTGGAGGTGTATTCAATGACCTCTGAAGATCATCCTTGCTCTAAATCCTATGATCCCCTGGAAGAATTGTGGGCTTAGAAGGGTTGGCATCTCCAGTTCTGAAGGACCAGCAGGGGGAACCTGGATTTGGTTGCTGGAATGTGCACTTGCTCCTTGCCTGTGGCCCTTGGGCCAGAGGACTGGTCAACTAGCAATAAGACTCCTGTCTGTCTGAAGGCCTCCAGAGGGGGTCCGTGGAAACTCCAGATTGGTGAGTTAGAGGTGGAACAGATCTCACTGGGACCTTAAGTAGCCATAGTGGGCTGAAGGATTGGCTGCCTGGGTCTGGTGGGGCTCTAGATCTTTAGGGTTCTGGGAGGGGTATATAAGCATGAACATCAGGGAAACCAGGCGCAGGATCTAATCATGCCCAGGAAAGCTGAGTTACTGTGGGCCTAGGAGCTTTTAAAATTGTGCACAAGGAAGCAATCTAGAGATAGGGAGCACAGTGTCAGGCTGAATGACTTGTTCTTGGTGTCTTTCTCACTTCTCTGACTGTGGCTAGCCTCTGAGGGCCTGTGCTGCTGCTAGTCTGCCTTGGAATGTTTTCATAGCTGAGGTGGCCTTGAGCCTCCGGCAAGCAGAGCTGGGGAATGGTGTTTACCAAGGTCCTACTGGGTCCTGGGTACTGTGCTGGGTCAGGGAAATGTAAAGACCAACACAAAGGTCCCTGTCCTCACAGAGCTGATCCTTCACTCTCAAAATCATGTGGATGACTGAAGAATGTCCTGCAAACTTTGCTATGGGGAAGGGCATGGTAAAGCATGGAGGGAAAGGATGCCAAGGCACTTCCAGGGTGTTGACACTGCCATAGCCAGAGGTCAATGTCACCCAAGAAGGCTGGGCACTGCCAGCGTAGAGCTTGGAGACCATGTCCTGACCTCGGGCTGTCTGTCTGTGGCTGTGGACATCCAGAGGATGTATTAGCCTGAAAGTGCCCTGGGACTGATTGTAATGGTGAGGCTTTGGTTTGAAAAGGCAGAGGTCTTGAAGGGACAGGATGATAGCAAAGAAAGTGACCAATGGGGTGGTGCCAGGTTCAGGGGGTACAAATGTGTTACCCAAACCCTAGTAAAACTTGGCTTCCTGGACCTAGCAGTGGCAGCTCCCAGCCTTCTCCAGGCTCTCTGGCAACCCACAGTGAGGAGGGATGTGTTAGAGGAGGCCCCAAAGGGTCACATCAAGGATAGCGTTGGACAGTGCCTGTCATAAGGCCTGGCACAAAGAAGGAGCTCACAGAGTCTGTGGGGATGTCTGGCTAAGCAGAAAGGGTCAGGACCAGCTCAAATTGTGGTCGATCAGCTAAGGTAGAACGGAATGACTTGGTGCCACAGGGTTAAGTCCTGTTCACTTTCTAGGGGAGTCACTGTGGTCAAGTAGGAAAGAAGCTATAACCCATGGGCTCAGCCCTGGGGAGGCAGGCAGACAGTCTGGAGTTTGGGGGTGGGGGGCACACAGACAGAAAGAGGTAAGTATGAGAGCTTCGAAGTCTGTGCTGAGTGAAGGTTGTAGATGGTGGACGGGCCTGGTGTTGGGCCCTTGGCCTGCTCCATCCTTAATGCACTTATGTTGAATGAATGAAGTTCTCATGGGCCAGGAAAGCCTCCATGGAGGACCTAAAACCTGAGCAGAAACTTGGGGGAAGGGAAATAATGGGAAGGAAATTTGGGGGGATGGGCAGGTATTCCAAGGGGACCCTTTATAGCAGGCCTTCAATGCTACTGTAAGGCATTTGCAGTTTATTGGATATGGAGTATATTCAGCTTAGCATCTGAAGGGCTATCTGAGAAATATACTTTGGGTCCCTTCCCCTGCTGATGTCTGTGATTCTGTGCAATGAGGGGCAGTGGGGTGATTGGGTCAGATGAATGCATTAGGGAGGTAAATTTCCTAGTCTGGATGGGATGGATCCAAGGGCCAGATGCTGGTCGGGAGTAATCACAGAATGTTAGCTACTAGGCCCCTTCACTTTTACAAAGGGGGAAACAGGCCAGGCCCAGAGAGAGGAAAGGGGCATATAGGCCTGAGTCTGAAACCCAGAGATTCTGAACCAGTGCTCTTTGTACTAAGGCTAGATATGGCAGGTGATTGGAGAGATTCAGCAGAGGTGGAATCCACAGGACTTAGTTCAACTCAAACAGCATTTATTAATCACCTATGAAGGCCCTGCCCTCTCAGGGAGCTTGGGAGCAGTTCAGACATACTTGAATAACTCATATATAGATTAGAAAATGGCTAAGTATATCAGGAGGGTCACCAGAGGATAGGTGGCGATTCAGAGGGAAGGATGGTCTCTGTGAGAGGGGTCCTGTTACAGTGGAGATGGCTGAGCCTTGAGAGAAGAGGGTTGCAGTAGGCAGATATGGAGGGAGATGGGCCGTTCCAGGCATGCACATGCAAGAAGGTGGAAGAAGGCAGGGTGAATACAGGGAAGCCAGTGTGGCTGGGTTAGAACATGTACAAAGTGGGATACCATAAAATACAGTTGGAGCCAAATAGTGGAATCAACCTAGCAACAAGCATTTATTAAGCACCTACTATGTGGCAAGCCCAGAGGATACAATTCAAAGAATGAACAACTTCCTTATATTCTAATGGAGAAAGCCTGAAACATCAAGCTAAGGAAGGTCCATTTAATTCCATGGGCAATGGAGAGCCATGAAGGGTTTTAAGGACTGAAAGGGTGAGACCTGGGTATTTAGAGGACTATGGCAGCTTGTAAGAGATCGATTGGAGAGAAGGCTGGAGGCAGAGGCCAGTTAGAAGACTGTTGCAGTCTTGAGAAGAGGTGAAAAATGTAGGGCCTGCACCTGATTGGACTTAGGGAGTGTGGAGCAGGAAAGGAAGGAAGCTGAGCCATGCAGTTCTTTTGTTAAACATTGCTCTGTATGCCAGAAACATAAGCCGATCAGCCCTTGCTCTCATGCAACTTACTTTCTGTGGTCACGACTAGGCCCGAGGGAGGCTGCTGCTGCTGGGAGGGTGGGGTGGAGACTGGGCCTGCAGAGGTAATTGTGCCTGGAAGGAAGCCAGAAGCTGGTGCTGTGGCGAGTAAGGATTCTCTCACAGTAAGGACACATTGCCTGAGCCTTCTGGACAGCTGCTGGTTACCTCTGGGGCTTCTGATGCCTTGGCATCGGTGTGCTTTGGGGAGAGCTGAGTTGAGTGAGAAGCAGCTCATGCCCACAGGGAGCTGACGGTTGGGGGAACTAAGGCTGAGGGAGAATTGAAAGTGCTCATGGAAACCAAGCCCCTCATTTCAACGGAGCCGGCTGAGGCTCAGGGGAGTTAAGACTTGCTTCTGATCACACAGGGAGCAAACAGCAGATCTGTGAGGCAAAGCCAGGTCTTCTGGCTCCAGAGTTGGGGCTTTTTCTGTCCTGGTAGTATGGCAACTCAGACATAAGGCCCATGCAGAGCTCAGTGAGTTAGGGAGTGTGCCCTTGGGTACATGTGTGTGCCAACACACACACACACACACACACACACACACACACACACACACTGCCCAGACTCCCTCCACTTTCATGCCCTCAGTTGCTCTGATTGCTGTTGGAGGCTGGTTTTCTTTTGCTTGGTCCTAGACCAGGGCAGGCCCAGCTCCCCCAGCTCCTCAGTGTCCTGAAGCTTCAACTGAGAGTTCACGCCTCAGGCCCTAGCTTAATTCATGCCAGCCCCTTCCTTCTAACCTCCCCTAGCTCTGGGTGCTTCCATGGCCATAGAATCCTGCTTCCTCCATTCTCCGAACTCAACCTCTTGGTCAATGGGCGGAGACAAGGGTTCTTGGGAGCAAATTCTGGTTGGGGTGGGGAGGTCAGGGGAGGGGAAGAGACTTGCTCCAGCCCCTGAAAGTCCCCCCTCCCCCAGAAACACGTGAGGACCGAACCAAGCGCCTTTTCCGACATTATACTGTGGGCTCTTACGACAGTCTCACCTCACACAGGTATGGAGCTGGGATGGGGGAGGGGGCTAGAAGGGATGGGGAAGGGAAGGTAGAAGAAGGGGGATATCAGGGCTGGCATTTAGGGTTGGGGGCCGAGGTGCTGATTCCCCTCCCCCATTCATTTGACCACCCTCTCCACCTTTCTGCCCCCATGAGATACATCTGGATGGATAGACATCTTCCATAAGACAGTCACACCAAGTTCTCTCTCCCACATTGTCCGCTGGGGGCAGTCACAGGTTGGGGAGGGAGTTAGGGCCTGGGAGGGAGTTAGGGCCTGAGAGGGCCTGGGCTGAAAAAGCTCCCACTTTCCTTTTCTCCCCTCCTTCAGTGACTACGTCATTGAGGACAAGGTGGCTGTCCTGCAGAAGCGGGAGCAGGAGGGTTTTGGCTTCGTCCTTCGGGGAGCCAAAGGTAACTAAATGGTATGAGGGAGTCATAGAGACAGTGGAGAGGGGAAGGGCATAAATAGGGAAACGGGACTCTCATGGAGGGTGAATGGTACAGAGATACAGGGTAGGGGCAGGAGGAGTGGGGAGCCTACAGAACAGGGGATGTTCAGAGGGAAATAAGGGGTACGTGTGTGTTGTGGAGGTAGGTAGAGATAGGTTTTTTAGGAAGGGGAGCACAGATGAGGAATACCGGACATGTATAGAAGAGAGTGACCCCAGACGGAGAGAGAGTAGAAGACTCGATGTGAAGAGCTTTGGGGTTGCTGGTGGGTAGTGCTGGGATACCATCTGCTGGTTCTATCCCCAGACAGGTGACTCTAGGCCTTGAGGCACTTTGTCACAGTCAGACCCAAGGAATGGTTGTGCTCCTTCATGTCCCCAAAGTTACCTTCAAAGTGACCACTTCAAAGGAAGTTTCCTAGTCCAGTTTGGAGCTAGTCCCTAGTCTTGGTCTTTTCTTTTCCCTCAGCAGCTTTTAGCAGAAGCAGGAAACTGGGGTTTTCTAAAGATGTTTATTCCTAGTGAAGAGGGGAGATGCCTGCTTGTTGGGGATGTGGTAGTGGTGTGTATGAGAAGGGGGATCCTTGTTCACATGGGGTAGGACCAGAGGCCCTCAAGGTCCTTTCCAGCTAGGGGCTTCTGGAATGGGAGTATCAGACAGAGTCTGGAGGCAACAGATGTAAGGTCAGAGACAATCCCAGACCACAGGCTGTCAGGGCCACAGCCCTGACATTCAGGGACCCTAGCTTTGCTTGGGTCTCCCCTATCCTCTGCTCCTTCTGGGCTGTAGCCCAACTGTAACTAGAGCTCAGCCCTAAGCTTTCTTAGCTGTTCTCATGCAGATGTGAAGGGCCTGGGGTGGGACAGTGGGTCTCAGGATCCGCTTCCCAGCATCTCATTTATTCCTGTTGTAAAGGGGGTGGATACCATAGTGGGGGGGGGGATAGAGAATTCTATGTCACTGTAAGTCTTTAGGCAAAGGTTGGATACCCACTTGGGCAGAGGAGGTTCCTTCCAGGTAAAGATCATAGAGCTAGAGCTGGAGGGGCCCTGGAGGCTAAGTCCCACCCCTTCATTGTACAGAGGAATATTGAAGTTAAGTGACTTATAAGATCATAGGATCATTGATTTCCAGTTAGAACAGACCATAAAGACCATCAAGTCCATGCCCCCCAGAGCACTGGTCCTGGAGTCAGGAAGACCTAAGTTCAAATCTGGCCTCAGACACTTGGACACACTAGCTGTGTGACCTTGGGCAAGTCACTTAACCCTAATTGCCCTCAAAAAAGAAAAAAAGAAAAAAAGTCCATGCCCCTCATTCTGCAGATGATAAAACTAAGGTCCAGAGAAATAAAGTGACTTAGAATCACAAAGTTAATAATTATCAGGTAGGATTCAAACTCAGGGCAGCTAGGTGGTGCAGTGGATAGAGCCCTGGGCTGGGAGGCAGGAAAATCTGAGGTCAAATTAAGCTTAAACACTTAGTAGCTGTGTGCCCCATGGCAAGTCACGTAACCCCTATTTACCTCAGGTCCTCATGTGTAAAATGGTGGAGGGTGCATACTGTTGAAAGACATGGAAAACAGCTCCAGTATCTTTGCCAAGAAAATCCTGTGGACAGAGGTCCATAGGGTCACGTTGAGTTAGACATGACTGAACGACAAGGATTCTCACTCAGTAACTCATGGTCTAGGTCTAGCACTCTGTCCACTGTGCTGCTTGCACAGGGGATCATGATGGTCCCTTCCTACTCCTGGATTCTGCCTTTGAACTCCTTCTACACTTAGCCTTATCCTACACTTATCCCCCTGAAGAGGACAGTTCGCTCCCTAGGCCAGGAAAGCGCTTCCTCTCCAAAGATCCCCATGTGGCATGAGGGCTTAGTTAAGAAATTGAAGTAAACTGCAAAAAAGTATGAAAAGGGGGAAGGCGCACTGACTCTGGGGTAGAAGACTTGTGTTCAAATCCAGCCTTCAGTGCTTATTACCCATGTAGCCCTAACCTTCATGGGGCCTGGGTTTTGTCATGTGTGAACAGAAGGAGCCCTTGGTGGCCCCTGAAGACGCTTCCAGCCCTAGATCTATTGATCACTTAAACTCTCTGGTCTTCTGTTTTGTCCTTGTAAAGTGAAGGGATTGGACCCCATGGCCTTGGACATCCCTTCTGGTCTCAGGTCGGACCTTGGACATCCCTTCCGGTCCCAGTGGGTGGGGGGAGACTCTGGGATCCTGCATTTCCTGGGCTGAGCTGACTCTCTGCTGGCGCATCCTCTGCAGCTGCCGCAGTGGGGCGCTTGTCCTCTCTCCCTCTATCAGCTTCTGTGATGTCTTCCTTTCCTTTTTTCCTGTTCCCTTGTACTGGAAACTTTGGAGAATGGCTGGCTACAGTGTAGCTGGCTTCAGGCTGACTGGCTATATTGTAACCAACTGGAGCTTCCTGTGCTTCAGTCCCAATGGAAGGGATGGTCAGGATGGTCTTTTCCTGCTCAGGAGGAATTCTACCGCCCCCCCCCCCATATCATTGTGAGGAGCTCTTGTTGGGGGAGAGCACACTCTGGGGTGGGGGCTAGGGCTGCCTGTCATCTCCTGATCTGTCCCTGGCTCAGATCCCTGATTTGGGATCCCTGTGCCCTGAACCTCTGACTCACACCTGCAGGGTTTCCCTTTCCACCTCCACTCACAAGGCCCTGTCTTTCCTCAGCCCTGTTTCCTTTCCTCCAGCCCCATGTGTCTTTCCTCCCACCCAGCACCTCACTGGGCTCTCTTCCTCAACAGTATTCCTCCTTCCCTCCCCAACCTTTCTCCCAGAGTCCTTTCTTTCTCCCGTCATTCTTGCACACCTCCCCTCCCACTGAATGGCAGCTTCTTAAGGACAGGGCCTGTTTCATTCTTGCCTTTGTGTCTCTAGTGCCTCTGGGCACACAGTAGGCACTTAATACATGCTTGTTGGTTGATTGAATGGTTGACTAATCTACTGATTCCTGGATCCTCATCTCTCTCCATCTTTGTCCTCTTGTCTCCCACTCTGGCCCACATGCGTCTTCTTTGCATCTTTCAACAGCAGAGACCCCCATTGAAGAATTCACACCAACCCCAGCCTTCCCTGCTCTCCAATACTTAGAATCTGTGGATTATGAGGGTGTGGCCTGGAGGGCAGGACTCCGGACAGGGGACTTCCTTATTGAGGTGAGTCTTTATGCCACGCCCCCCCCCAAGCCTTACCCCCTCTCCACTCGATTGAACAATCCAGCATGTATTTAGCACCTACTGCGTGCAATGCCCCAGGCTGGTGGTGAGGGAGAGATCAAGATGCCAGGAGACATGGTTCTTGCTCTCAGGGAGCTCATAGCACATCTGGGACAGGCCACATGTGCATATCACTGTGGATTCCAGGGCCCAGCTCTGGGACATTTGTTGAGTTGAACTGGGAACCAGATTTGGAATAAAAGGCCTTGGAGATTCCCCTCAGCTTTGTTACTTCCCGCCTGGTGACACTGGACAGGTCTAGACTTTTCCGCTTCTGGGCGACCTATGTTTCCTCCTCTGCAGATGTCCCCAAGGGTCCTTTGCTGCTTGAGATCTTGTGATCTGATGAATCAAACTGAGCACAAAATGGAGCAATTGAAGGATAAAGGAGACTCAGGAAAAAAAAAAGGCTTTGAGATCTTGGAGGAAGGAGGGACTGTTTCCTCCATGGTTGCTCTCATTCCCCGAAATTTCCATTCCCCGCAAAAGCCATCACCTGTGTCTTCCCTTCCTTCACCCCTCCTTCCCTTACAATCCTTCCACCACTACCCTCCCTGGTCTTTACCTCTTCACCTCTCCCACCCCCTCTTCTGCTATTCCCCTAGGCTTCCCCAGGGCTTAGTTCATCTCCCACTGACCTGACCAGCTCCTTCCGCCACCATCCTAGCCCTCTCTAAGTGCTGGGTACAGAAGAACAAGCAGTAGGCTTGGAATCAGGAAGACCTGAGTTCAAATCCTGCCTGAGATACTTCCTAGTTGTGTGACCCTGGGCAAGTCACTTAACTCTGTGAAATGGGTATAATAAGAGCATCTACCTTATGGTGTTGTTATGAGGCTCATAACAGATATTTGTGAAGTCTTTACTTATGTAAATGAAAGTTATTATTGTTACTAAATCCCTCATTAGCCTTCCTTCTCTTGGCTTGCCCAGGCTCCCTCATGCCATCCCCATTCCTAGACTAGCTTAACCTAGGCTTACAGCCCACCCCATCTCCCTTTCCTCATTCTACCATAGTCTCCATTAGCCCTCACCCTCTTGACCTACCTCTTCCATCATCACCTTGGTCCTTCTCTAGGCCTTGTACCACTGCTGCCCTCAGTCCTCCTAGACCATTAGGCTTATCTTCCCCCAGCCTAAGCCCTTCTGCCATGGCTACTTCTAGTTGTTGTCCAGCCCAGCCCCATGTTCTATGACAACCCTAGTCAACCCTCCCTATTTCAGCCCTTCCCAGCCCCTCCCATGATCACCCTGGCCTTCCCTTCCTCTCAGCTCCAGTAAGTAGGTCACTTGAGACTGCTCTCCTTCCTTCCCTCCCTCTCTCCCTAGTCCTTCCGAGGCCTTCTGTGTGACATAGTGGACAGACCGAGTGTTGGACTTGGAGTCCGAAAGGCCTGGTTTCAAATTTTGCCTTTGATACTTTCTATCTGTGTGATCCTGGGCAAGTCACTTAACCATTCTGAGCCTCTGTTCCCTTATTTGTCAAAAAAAGAAAAGAAAAGAAAAGAATAGCTTTGACTAGATGGTCTTTAAGGCCTTTTCCTACTTTCAATCTATGATCCTGTAATTCCCTTCCTGGCTCTGCCTTCTCCCAGCCCCCTTACTACCATGACCCCAGTCCTCCTCCCTCCACCCTTCTATCCTTAGATCCCCAAGCCCATGACCCTTTCCACATCCTCATCTCTGGTTACCCTAGTCTTCCCCTTCCCCTAGCTCCCCTGTAGTCCTCCCACCCTGTCTTCAGCATTTGCCCCTCCTAGCTCCCCTTTGCCTTCACCTTGCTTCTCTCCCCACCTCCCAAGCCCTCACAACCCAAGCAGATTCCTGGGAGGAGGAAGGAGGTGTTGAGGATCGATTCCAAGCTCCGCCTCCCCTCCCCCAGGGATAGCAGGCCCCGGCTGGGAACTCCCCTGGGGTCAAATACGCCCCTGAGGGATGGCTCTCTGACCTTACGGAGGAGTGCCAGGGTGAGTGCCAGTGGCCTCTCCCCAACTGGCCCTTAGCCTCTTTCAGAGACAGGATCTGGGGCTCTCAGCAGGCTGGGGACTGAGGACTGAGCTCCAGGGTCAGAGAGGTCACTCCTCCCTCTCTTCCTCCCTTCTTTGGGGTAAATCCATCCACAGGTGAATGGAGTGAATGTGGTGAAGGTTGGACACAAGCAGGTTGTGGCCTTGATCCGCCAGGGTGGGAACCGCCTGCTCATGAAGGTCGTGTCAGTGACAAGGAAACCGGAGGAAGAGGGGGCACGGCGGAGAGGTGAGGGGGCCCGTGATCGAAAGTGTGGGGGGATGTAGAGGCCTAAGAGAGAAGGAGGGGAGTCTAGTAGGCTGAAAGTAGAGAAGAGAGGTCAGGGGACTGGGAGAGCAGAGAGGGGAAGGGGAACCTAGGGATACTGAGCAGGGGGTGAGGGAGGCTGAGAGAGTGGGGGTGGGGGGAGGGGAACCCAGGGGACTGAGCAGAGGAGAGAAAAGTTAGGAGCAGCGGGGAGCCTGAGGGGCTAAAAAAAGAGGAAGGGGACTAAGAGACCGAGGGAGCAGAGAAGGCTGGGAGCCTGGGGGGCTGAAAGCAGATGAGGGGGCTGAGGTGGTCTGGGTGGCTCTCTGGAAAGGTGAGGAGTGTCCGTGAGAAAGGAAAGCAAGAAGAAAAGGGGGCTGGAACTCTGTGTCCCCCCACTTTCTTTTCCTACATGCCCTCTCCTTGTGTCCCCCCTTCTGGCGTCAGGCTCCCCGCCCTGGGGCGGAGGAATGGAGGGGTAGGGAGTCTCCGGCAGTGGTGGCAGCTGCCTGGAGGCCTGCGTTGCCGTAGCAACAGTGAGCGTTGAAGCCACCGTATTGTTGGGGGGGGGAGACGGGGAGGAGGCGGTACCTGAAGGGAAGAGGAGAGGCATTTGTTTAGCATCGCGCTGCAGCTCAGGGCCTGGAAGGCTTTCCTAAGGGCCTCTTGGCCCGGCTGGGCATCCCCAAGCCCTGCGGAATTCCCCATCCCTAGGCTGCTTGCCCCACCCTTCCTCCGGAGCTCCTGGTGGGCTGGTCCTGTGGCAGGCTGAAGGGAGGAGCCCTGGCCTCCTCCAGGGGCAGGTATAGGCCCTGCAGGATCTGTGAGCTGGGCCCTGCCCTCCACTTCAACCTCTGACCTCATGGTACCGGTGTGCCCTCTTCCCTGAACACCCAGCCCGTTCCAGCCCTGTCAGCCACTTTCAGGTCAAGGGACTCAAGCTACCAGTGATCCCAGATGCTCAGATCCTTCTGAGCCCCCTTGACTTCCCTGAACTCCACCCTCACCCCTTGGGCCCTTGACCCCTCTGGGCTTCTGTAAGCTTCAGGGCCTCCTCTGGCCCCCTCAGAGTGCCTGAAATCCTAGAACCCAGGATCCCCTCTCTCCCCTCCCTCTTGAGCCCCAATCCCTCCCAACATCATGAAGAAGTTCGCCTCCAGCCGCAGCCTGAACAAGATCCTGGCTCAGTGTGACTCGTCCTCCCGCGAGTACGAGGAGATTCAGGCTGTGGAGCGGAAGTGGCATCTGCACCTGGCCACCCCTCGGCTCCTGCTGCTGGACAGGAAGTCCAAGTCCTCCCTCTTCCTTCCAGCCCCTCCGCCCCCCAAGAGGGCTCCCAGTACCACGTTGACTCTGCGCTCCAAGTCCATGACTGCTGAGCTGGAGGAGCTGGGTGAGTGGTGGTGGGGGTGGCCTGAGGGGGGAATGGGAGCCCTGGGACCTCGGAGGGGAGGGATGTTGGAGATGTAGGTGGGAATGGACAGATAGGCTAGGAGAGGAAGGAGGGGGATAGACCAGGGGAGGGGGCTGATTGTTGGGGACAGGGGAGTGTGAAGGATGGATGTCTGCATGTGAGGACAGCCTGGGGATAGGAACAGAGCAGAAATAGGACTGGGATAGGCTTGGGAATGAGGGTGAATATGGAGACAAGGTCAGACCAGGGCATATGGATCTATGTAGAGAAAGGCCCAGGGGATGAGAGTGAATATGAGGACAGGCATGGATCCAGGAATGGGGGTAGGTACTGGGTAGGGCCAGACAAGGGAGTTGAGAATGGATGTCAAGGTACAGGGGTAGCCTGGGGGGATAGATGTGGGGACTGGGGCAGACCAAGAGATGGCGTTGAATATGTGTATAGGGACAGCCCAAAGGATGGGAATGGACTGGTGGGTGGGGTGGTTGGGGCAATCACCAAGTGCTGGTGGATTGCAGGACTGGAGGCAGAGCACAGGAGTAGAGGTAATGTGAGAAGCTAGACCAGGGGAATGAGGATGGATGTGGGAAAAGGGCCAGAACTAGGGATGGGAATGGTTAATAGAACAAGGCTGGGCAGGGAAATTAGGATGGAGGTCAGAGGACAGGGATGGCCAGATCAGATCAAATGGCTGGAGAATGAGGATGGAGGTGGGTGCATATGCAGAAGGAGTAATTCTCTCTGGCAGAATTAGATGCTTTGTGAGCTATCACAGCTCAAGGGAAGGACAACTTCTTAACACTTGGAGCTGTCCAGCACTGGATGGGCTGCCTTAGGAGATGGCGAGTTCCTTGTGTCTATGAACTAATCTCCTATGAAGTTGTCATAGATTTGGAGATGGAAGGAACGTTAAAGGTCATCGAGTTCCACCCCCTCATTTTATAGATAAGGAAACTGAGGCCCAGGGAGGAAGAGCTTGCCCAAAGCCGCACAGGCACTCAGTCAGAAGCCTGGATGCTGTGCTTTGGAAGCTTTTGGACTAGTTGATGTCTGAGGCTCCAGCTTCCAGTTCTGAGGCTCTGGGAGGTGCTATATGGGGACAGACAGGGTGAGAATTCGTGGAGGTTTGGTCTACTCAAAGAGAACCATCTGAAGCCCCGGGTCCAAGGTAGGATGGGGAGGAATGCAACAGGAGTGTGGGTGCTGAGTCCAGGCTCAGCCTCAGTGGGAGCCAGGGCTCAGCTGGAGCCCTCCAGCTTGATATTTGGGGAGGAGGCCACATGCAGGAGTGAGTGGTGTCTGTAGGTGCTGAGCGTCCACGTCCGTCTCGTCACCTCTGCCTCTGTATCTCCATCTCTTTGTGTCTCTTTTGTCTCCCATTTTCTCTCCTTATTGGAATCCTCTCTTCATCCTTGGCTCTGTGGCCAATGAGAGCATGAGGTGGATGTAACAGAAGTCTGAGGTCTGAGGTGAAGACAGTGTGATTTAGTCACAAAGGGCCTTGGATTGTCGAGAGGGCTCAGTATGAGCCCAAGCTCTGCCACGAACTAGCTGTGTGACCTTGGTCAAGTCTCTAAACTTCTCTGGGCCTCTGTTTCCTAATCTGTAAAATGGGCACTAGAAATAGAAGGCCTCCGAGGTTCCTAATTTGTAATTCTGTGATGCTGTAGTCCCTGTGAAGACCAAATAGCTCCATCCATCAATCTTTGGCCACACCCTGGCTCTTTCACCCTGGCCATCTTTCACTGTTGCTGTTAAATAAGGGTAGAGGTAACAGTTGGGGCCCCAAGGGGCTGTCCTGGTCCAGAGTCTGGGTCTTTTTTAGCTTTGTAGCCTGCCCCAGGGGCCTTGGGATCTGGGGACTGAGCCACCTTGACCAGACTGATCCATGGTTCACTTTCATTAAGTTGGTTCACTTTCATTAAGGCACTTGACAAACTGTACCAAGGTCTACTCAGAAGGCATCCTTCTGGATTGTCCTGGGGCTGGATGATCTGGGAAATTGCACCTTATTGCTCCAAGGCCATTTCTGTCTAAAAAGCCTGGCCCAGGACCCTAGAATGGAATTAGGGATAGAAATGGAACCAGGATTAGCCTTGCTCAGGTTCTTGATACCTCGGGAGGAAGGGTTCCATCTATCACAGGATGGATGGCATAACTCACTTCTCTGATGAGCATAAGATGGCAGAGCTGGAGGTATATGTGATGGCCAGCTAGTGTAATCTCTGTCTAAAGTGTGGCTCTTCTCCAGCATCCCCAAGTGGCCTTCTGGCTGATTCAAAGATGTCTAGGCATGCATTTCCCTACTCCTCAAGGCAGTCCATTTCACTTTGGGACAGCTATGATTGTTAGCATTTTTTTTATTACCTGAAGCCTAAATCAGTCCCTCTGCAGCCACACCAAATGAACCCTCAGATGCTTGAAGACAGTTTGCCCTGACCTTCCTCTTTTTCAGGTTGAATACCTTCAGTTCCTTCATCCATTAATTAGTCCCCTCAGCATCCTGCTAGGCAGCCATTCTCTCAAGGCTTTCCAGCCTCCCTTCTAAATCCCTTCTAAAAGGTACTTCCAAGAACTGATGCTAGTATGCCAGCTCTGGTCTGAAGAGGGCAGAGTTAAGAAAGGCAGTCATCTCCCTTGCTTTGGATGATGTATTTCTGTTAATGGGTGAATGAAAGCATTTATTAAGCATTTCCTATGTGTCAGGCATTGAGGATACAAATAGAAAGGCCAGACAGTCCTTTGTACAGGGAACTCCAATTCTAATGGAGGAGGCAGCCAGCACATAGATGGATTTCAGATTCAGGGCAGATGGAAAGGCCTGGGGAGCCTTAGGGTGCAGTGGCGCAACTGTTAATGTACCTTGAGAGCACATGGGAGCTTTCTTGACTGCTCTTGATCCCCTCTCAAAACTCCCCACCTCAATCCTTTTCACAGAAACCATCTGTTTAGCAAACCTCTTTCCTTCATGTGGCATTTGGGAAGTTGATTTTTTGAACCCAAGTACAGGATTTTATATTGATCCCTATTTAATTTCATTGTGGCTGATCTTGGGTCAGTGACCCTTGTCTTCTCTGGGTCTCATTTGTAAAATGAGGAGATTGGACTCCATCTACCTTTTAGCTTTAGGTCTTGTGGGCTTGTTAGTTTTAACCTCAAGTTCCATCCTGTCAAAATCTCCTGGGATGATGACTCCTCCATCTCTGTTATTTTGTTATCCTACCCAACTTTCTGCCATCTACAAATAACAGCCCATCTAGGCTATTATGCAAGTAACTAGTTAAAATGTCAAACAGAACAGGGCCAAAGACAGAGGCTTTTGGTCTTCTACCCCAGATTACTCCCCAGACACTAATACTTTCTTTCTGATAACTCAATGGAGTCCAAGGTTTGCAAAGTGTTTTGGTTACAGTAGCCCAATCAGGTAGGGCATGTGAGAAGTAGTATTCCTATTTTGCAGTTGAGGAAACTGAGGCATTGAGAAGGAGCATGTCTTATCCTAGGCTATGCAGCTAATAAGCTTGAAATTGAGTCATGAACTCCAGCCTCCTAACTCCAAAGCCATATTCTTTTTATTCCACTCTGCTGCCTCGTTCTCCCAGCCAGTTCTCCTGTCTTCTGGTCAGAATGAGGTGTACAATAGCAGGGCCCCTCATCACTTCCCCTCCCATCTGAAAGATGAAATGATAAGTTGGGAGAGTCAAGAATTTATTAGCTTAAGAGAGAAGGAGGGAAAGAGGAGGAAAGGAGAAGTGAGGTAAAGAGAAGAGAAGGTGAAAAGAGGGCTCTGGGAGACACCTTGGTGGTTGGAGTTTCTTGTCACTGTTGTACTCTTGGCTGTGTCAGCTTTGTCATCTGTGCCAAAAATTTGTCATCTATTTTCTCCAGCTGGCCCAGTGGCTTGGAGTTTGCTTTGACAACTCTCTCCTCTCCTCTCCTCTCCTCTCCTCTCCTCTCCTCTCCTCTCCTCTCCTCTCCTCTCCTCTCCTCTCCTCTCCTCTCCTCTCCTCTCCTCTCCTCT
>CM053623.1:232748199-232821104 GCA_028646595.1 Phalanger gymnotis
ACTGTTAGTAAAGCCCCACTGAAATGGCCTCATATTGATTTGGTTCATACGTAGTGTTTGTTCCTCCTACTTCAGCATTTAGCCGCTGGTACTGAGGAAGCGCTTAACACTTAACAGTTGAATTTCACCCCCTTGAAGAGCAGGGTCTAGTTTTGTTCTGGTCTTTGTACCCCTAGTTGTTAGCACAACGTGTGAAAGCACACAGAAGGTGCTTAATATATCTTTATTGGATTGAATTGAAACTCATATTTACCTTATTAATTCTACAAATATTTGTTAGGTGCCCACTGTGTGCCAGGCATTGGGACACCTTGATTAAAAAAGGGTCATCCCTGTCCTCAGGGAACTTACATTCCAATAGAGGCCGAGGATGTGGCCAGAGGTGCCAGTTAAGGTGGGATGTAGGGAAGGGGTGAAGGAGGGATCCAGTCCAAAGTCTCTAGGAACCTGGCAGGAGAGGGAGATCATATATGGGCGGAGGGACCAGGAGTGAACCTTAGGGTGCACCTTGAAGAAATAGAAAGATCTCAATAGTAGAAATAAGGACAGTTAGAGGGAGCATCTTCTTGTGCAAGGTCAGCCTCTCCCTTGGTGCTGGAGTGATGCTGAGTGTGGACCACCTGCCAGCTCTCACTATGTGACTGTCTGCATTTGCTTGTGTAGTGTGTGTGTCGCTGTGTGTGCCTGTGTCCTTGTGTGGACCCAAGTGTGTTTGAGGGTGGATGTCTCTGTATGCTGTATGCCTATGTGCATGACATGGGGCAATGGAAGGAGCACTGGACTTGGCATTAGGAAGCCTGGGTTTTAATGCTGCCTCAGATGCTCACAGTGCCATCCTGGAGGAGTCATTGCCTTCCCAGTGTCCCATTTACCCTTGAGGTGCCTTGAGGAGAGTACTTGGCGAACCTTATGGCATTCCAGCCATGTGAGGCACCATTCTTTACTTGGGTAGGAAGTTTTCAGGAAAGAAAGGGTTTCGATGGGCCAGGCCAGCAGTTCAGGGAGAAGTGTGTTAGGATTAGTGGGCAGCCAGGAGGAGGGGCTGGTTGGTGGTACCAGAGGTTGAAGTGAGGTCAAGGATGAAGCCTGAACTAAGACCCCTTGGCCTGATGCTTGGACTCCTGGGGACCTTAGAGTGAAGCAGATTGAACAGTATTGGGACCAGAAGCTAAACTGCACAGGGCCAAGGAGAGAGCTGGCAGCGAGCAGGTCAGGGCAAGGGGTCTAGATAGGGAAGAATGAGGGATGGCACGAGTGTGCGAAGGCTTGTGGCAGATGGGAGCCTGAAGATGTGGTGAGATCAGGGATAAAGGACAAAGAAAAGTGGGGGGCGATGGATGGAGGGCACCAGGAGAGCATTTGGCTTTGGACAGGAGGGCACCCCACCCTCTGAGGCAAGAGAAGAGGCAGAACCAAATTCCATTCTGACTCTGCCTCTTACCACCCATGTGACCTTGGGCAAGCCATTAACTTCTCTGAGAATCCATTTTCTCCTTTGTAAAATGGGGATCTCCAAGTTCTGAGCCCTAAAGCATGTGGTAGCTTGGGGATACAGAAGAGGAGGAGATGCTTGGCCCTAAATAGTGACTTTCTAATGAGGACACCTTGATTCATTTCTGAATTCTAAACATGGCACCAAGGGCTTTGCCATTGGACTTGAACAGGGAACCTTTGCTGTCCTCTTTGTTATGCTCTGGCCTTAGAGAAACCTGGGGCTTGGTTCTGGGCCTGGCTCTTGCCTCATCCCCCTCTTTTCTCAGACCTGGGCCTATTGTGCTGGCTGGTCCTGGGGAAAGTGATGGAACCTGCCTCCTTTTGCCCCCCCCCATTTGCCCCCAGGCTTTCTGTCTCTGTTCACTCTTTTCCAGGAGCAGTCTAAGGGTTCTGGTTCTCTTGTGCTTCTGGCATAGAAGTGCAAGAGGCCAGAGCTCTTAGACATGTCCTCATACCTTTGAGGCTCTCTGGAACTGTCTTTTTCCTCAGCTACCACACTTCCGCTTGCCTTTGTGTAAACTTACTTTGTGCAGAATTCTAAAGATGATTCATTAACCAGCCCAAGGTTTTACCTTCCAAACTTGCTTCTTAAAAACCTATGTAGTTGTGGAGTGGGGGCTCACCCTTTTCTTTCTAGTGTGTGCATATGGGTGTGTTTGTGTGTGTGAGTGTGTGTGGGTGTTCATTTCTTCATTGTTTACTCCTAGAGTGGTTTACTCATGCCCCTCCTCACCTAGGGCACTTCCTGAGCCTCTGCCCACAGACTGGGATGGGCAATTGAAGGATAGAATGCTAAAAGAGGGGAGGTTGGGTGCTACAAAAGGGGGTGAGGTGCCAAAAGTGGGGTACTAGAGGAGGGGGGATGGTTGCTAAAAGAAGGGCATGGGTGCTATAGGAGGAGGGTGGGTTGCTAAAGGATAGGGGAAGAAATACTGGGGGATGGGGTGTTAGAGGAGTGGGAATGAGGGCTAAAAGAAGGGGGACAAGAGGGGTCTGAGGGTCTGGGGTGGGAGTATAAGAAGAGGGGAATGGGGAATTGGGGAGAACCTTAAGGATGGGGAATAGCGGGCTGGGGTCCCAAGGGACTGAGGGAGGAAGATTGCCTCTCACCCCCTGTACTGTTTCTTGATTCCAAGCCTCAATTCGGAGGAGGAAAGGGGGTGAGTCACCTGCTTGTAAGGAACCCATGGCCCTCCAGGGCTTGCAGCTGTCCCCCTCCAGATTCCCACTCCCATTTTTCCCCTATCCTTGCATCATCCCCACACTGTTCCCCTCCTGCTCCCTGCCCCTGGGATCTACACCTCTCCTCCCCAATTCCCTCTATGGAAAACTAGGACTTTTTCTTTCTTCTTTTGGAAGCAGCTTTAGACTGGAGTCTAGACATCCCCACCTCCTTTCTCACAGTGGTCCTTTTATTCTGCCCTCCCCTGGGGAGAGGAGATGACTGTCTTCAGTCCTCCTGAGGGTTAATCCAAAGCCTCTCCCACAGCCCAATGACAAAGGCTTATACTACAACCAGAGAGATTGAGGAAGGATGGTAGGAAAGACTGTTGAGTACTGTGACCCTCATGGGGTCCTTATCTGCCTGGTAGAAACAAAGGAGGCAGGCTTTGAATGCTGAAAGGAAGCTTAGATGCCATCAGCCCCCTCATTGTACAGATGAGGAAACTGAGGCCCAGAGAGGAGAAGGAACTTGTCTGAGGCAACATAGTTAACTTATTACAGAACTGAGACCCAAATGAAATTCTAGATCAATGGTCTTTGTACTGTATAGTGAGTTAGAGAGGACAGTTTCTGGAAGACCAGAGATGTGGAGGGGCCCTCTAGGCTCTGCTTGAATACTTTTCATGACAGGGGGCTCTCTACCTACAAGATAAAACCATGAGCTATGATTGGACAGCTTTACTTATGTTGAGCCCAAATCTGCTCTTCATCCTCCTGTTCCTTGGCTCTTCGTTTTTGGGCCAAGCAGAACATGGCTAATCTCACAAACACATGATGGCCCTTTAAACATTTGGAAACAGCTGTTACTTATCTACTTGGTTATTTCTTCTCTAGGCTAAATGCCCCTAGTTCCTTCTACCCATAGAATGGTCTCTAGTGCTTCTACCATTTTGATGACCTCTAGTGGATGGGCTCCAGGTTGCCAAACTCCTTTAAAGATGATTCAGGCCCTGGAACTTAGCATAGTACTCCTCCAGACTGGCCCGATCAGAACCTCTGGGACCAATGAGACTTCTGTTCTGGTTGTTGTTGATGAGGCTTAAGGTCAAGTCAGCTTTTGGATTTGTTAATTTGCTTGGCTGCCATGTTGCACTGATGACAGTGAGTTCTCCATCCTTTTGTTGTTGTTCAGTCATGTCTGACTCTTTGTGACCCCATGATCCATACTGTCTGGAGGGTTTCCTTGGCAGAGACACTGGAGTGGTTTGCCACTTCCTTCTCCAGCTCATTTTACAGATGAGGAAACTGAGGCAAGCTGGGTTAAGTGACTTGCCCAGGGTCACACAGTTAGTAAGTGTCTGGGGCCATTTTGGAACTCTGGTCTTCCTGACTCCAGGCTCTAGACACTGAGTCACCTAGTTGCCTCCATTACCTATGGACTTTTGTCTAGTCACATCTCTATTTTGTATTTGTGAAATTGAATTTTGGGACCAAAGTGTAGGTCTTTGCATTTATCTCAGCTACATTTCACCTTGTTGCTTCTGTCTTATCATTCATACCCATGTGGTAATACCCATGTTCATTGGGAATGGGAACTCTTCATTCTACTTTGCGCTGCCATTTTTAAGTTGGAGAAGCATGCCACCAATACCTTCATGTGAGCCACTGAGAAGCATTTGGAATAGCAGACAGTTAAGAACACTTCACTGGAACTTGCCTGACACCTAGTCACTAATTACTGCTCTTGAGATTTGGCCGTTCCATGGAATCAGAACCCACCTGATTGTACGATCGTTCAGCCTGCATTTTTCATCTTGTTCACATGGCCATCATGAGAGGCTCCATCAGATGCTTTGCTGAAATGCAGACAGTTCTATTTACACTGCTTCCTGGATTATGTGCCACTGTCCACTGTTAGGGAGGCATAACCAGTCGGCTTACAGATGACCCCACTCTATCTCTAGGCGATTGCTGCTTCCCTTTCTAATTGCTCAGGATCTGTCCCTCTAATGCTCTAATGCTTCTAACATTTTGCCGGGGATGGGTGTCAAGCTCCATGACAACCCTCTAGTTGACATTATTCTTCCCCATCTGAAGATCTGGTTAACATCAGACTATGCTATGCCCTGTGGTGCCTGTCTCCTTTTCTTTCTTCGCCAGAGGTTCCTGACCCAGCGTCCATAATCCTTTCTGCAAAGTCTCTGAGGCCCCTGGCTCTGGGCCCTGAGCCTGGGGTGTGTTCAGAGCAGCTGAATCCCGGGCCCCTCCTTCCCCCAAGGAGCAAGCCTCCTAGGCCTCAGCCTCCCTCCCTGTGTGTGTATTGCTGTAATTTTGTTGCTTCTGTTCCATAGCTCCAGTTGCCACAGGGGAGTATGGTGATTCCATCCCTGCAGTCTGGATGAACAGCCACCAGGTGGTGGGAGGGGGGCATGACCTCAGCCCCTCCACAGGCTACTGCTCAAGGCTGTTTCATCCATTCATTGCCATTCATTTGCTTCCTCCTTATTGGCACCTGCTTTGTGCAGAGCGCTCTGTGCTCTGTCCAAGGCACTGAGAGAGATACAAAGGCAGATACATGAGCTCTGGGTCCTATCCAGCAGCATAAGGCTTCATTAGGGAGCCAAGGCCCATGGAGGAACAGCTTGGTAACAGGACAGGTTGGAATATAGGCTGGACCAAGGACTAGGACTCTGGGGGAGGGGGATGGGCTGTTGGGAGCACAGAGGAGTGAGAGGGATGTCAGTGTGGGCTGCCTAGAGGATGGGCTGGGTTCAGGTCAGTCAAGTGGTGGAACAGAATGCACAGCCCTCAGTGGGCCTCTGCCCCTATCTCTCATGGACCCCCATGTTGCCCATCCTCCTGGAAGCCACCTTCCGCTCCAGCAGCCGGGCATCCTCACGCCTCCTGCATCCCACTGATGGGACTCAGGTTTCCCCAGAGAAGGTGTGCAGAGGAAGTCTGGGTTTTCTGAGCACCATCTCTAGACAGACATAAAAGACACCTAGGAAAGCCATGTCAGCAGTCAGAAAGCTCACTGCTGGCCTCCCGGCTTTGCCCGTCTTTTCTTCTTGTCTAGGCTTCTTGTGACTGGCCTTCTCCCTGGGAGAGGGCATAAGGACTGGTGTCCTGGCTGCTCTCCTTGGGCTATGATGGTGAGGGTTGGAATCATAAGCTTAGAGTAAGGGACCTTGGAGGAATCAGAGAATCCTACACTTGGAGCTGGAAGGAACCCCAGAGGTTCTCAAATCCAACCCCCTTCACTTTACAATAAGGCCCAGAGAGAATAAGGGACTTTTCTAACTAGTAAGAAGGTCTAAGGCAGAATTCAAATCCAGGTCTTCCTGACTCCAGGGTTAATGCTGAAGCCAGTGTACCCACCCTTACCTGAATAGGAACCTCGATCTACAGGTCCTCACTCATTTCACACTTGAGGAAACTGCATCTGGCACAGTGAAAAGACATGCCCAAAGACCCACAGGTTGTATTACCTGGGCCCTGCTTGAAGAATTTAGTAACAGGGATGCCAAGGCAACCCCACATCGTTGGGCATTTCTAACATTCTTTGATCTGCAGTCAGATCACATGAGCAGTTCCATTTACCTTTGACCTCATCCCTTATGGTCAGTGGGCTGTATTGGGTACCCCCTAAATAACTCCTCAGATCATAATATTTAAAGCTGGAATGGATTTTAGAGACTGTCAAGTCTGATTCCCTCACTTTTCAGTTGAGGAAACTGGGGCCCTAAGTGACTTGTTCATCGTCACACAGATAGCAAGTGGGGTTTGAACCCAGGTTGTGTAACTACACCCAGAATACTCTCTGTGACATTCATTCTAGACTTAGTAGGACTGGGGACTGAAAGGGTAATTTCTGACTCATGGTGCCGGGAAGCACACACCTTTGGTGACATTCCTAAAACATATCCACCTCTACCAATGCTTCCTCTTCCACCTGTAGGTCTTGGAGACAAAGCAATATTTTCACATGATCCAGCTTTCAGAGGTGGGAGTGAGTAGATCAGCTGGAGGCATCAGGGTGGATCCAGTTTGGCCAGAGTGGAGGGTGTGAGTTAGGGAGCTGGGTGGGGGGATAGGGGCCTCAGACAAACTGGTGCTGGACTGTGAAGAGCCTTGAATGTCTACAAGAGGAATCTGGACTTTGTCCTCTAGACAGTGGGTAGCCTTGGGTGGTCCTTGTGGACTGAAGAAGGGGTTGGGGGCATAGTCAAAGCCCATAGGGCAAGGGCTAGTGATCATTTTGTCTTTGTATCTTCAGCATCAATACCAGTGCCTTTCACCTAAGAGAGAATTAAATGCTTATTGAATGCATGGATGAATAAATGATAGCCAGGCCTATCAATAGAAGCTGGGAAGTCAGAAGAGACTAGCTTGCTGAGAAGGAGAAATTCAGTTTGGAGTATGTTGAGTTTGAGGCAATAGTGGGACCTTAAGGTGGGGGTGTCCAACAGGTAGCTGGAAATGTAGGTGAAGTAGGAGCTGTGACCTTCCCCTTCCCCTTGTGAAGCCACATGGCAGGATGTGCTGACTTGAGTGTTGGCCACCTGGAGGTGATAGCAGAAGCCAGGAGACGGTTTCCAGATGGTGGCTTTCTGCTCCAGCCCACTTACTGGTTTCATTAATTTAATAACTTCCACTATTTAGTTTGTGTTATTAAAAATAAATCTTTTTTTAGAATTAAAAATGTGACTTTAAATAGTATTGACCTCTCCTGCCAATAATTCTTTGAGGCCAGATTTAAAAGGCAGTGGAGCCTGAGGTACAAGTTGGTACCTTTCTCACCACTGCTGAACTGTTCTGAGGTATTCTCCTGTAGCTGCCCTGGTTAGGATGCTTCTTTGTAACTCAGCCTGCTTACCTTGGCTCAGCACCAACCCCCTCCAGCCTGCTTCCCTCAGCTGCCTGCATCTTTTACTTCTTTGAGGAGAGAGTCCTTTCTGTGACTGCTTCCTGCTCATCACAGGGATGGCCTTAGGTTGCCTTTCCAACCTCCCTGCTCTCAGAGCTCCTCTTCCTTTCTCCACATGAGGCAGAAGAGAAAAGAGAAAGCCACGCCTTCCTGGGGCGCCTTGCAGCCGAGAGCACCAAAGCCCCCACGCCAGCTTACCCCCAGTCTGCCCGAGGTAATTTTCCTCTCTCGTTTCCCCCCTCCAAGCTGCTACCTGCTGGGAAGCTGCTGGCTTGTTGCCTAACAAAGCTGCTTCCTTCTTTGGCCGTGCCTCCTTTAGACTTCAGGGTCTTTAGCTAGCTGCCAGGACTCTTCCAGGGCCTGTACCCTTAGTACAAAGTGGTTTCTACCAGCCTTGGACCTTGTCCCTGGTGGGGACCCTGAGGCTGGGAGCTTTTCCCTGAGGGGGGATTCCCTTTCTGTGTCCAAACTTCTCTAGGGAGTGATGCTCCCTGAGTTCCTGCTCCATGGATGCTGTTGCCCTTGGTGGGGTGGGAGGGAGGAGAGCTGGGCCACTCTCCACCCCAGGGTGCCCAGGACCACATTGGGGAGGGGAGATCTTGCAGTTGGACCAATGGGATGCACATGTTCCTACAAGGGAGTGCCTGGTACAGAGCATGCCCTTAATAGAATGCTTGTTTGTACAATTGGTTGATGGAATAGAGGGTTCAAGATGTGGGTACCCCTGAGGTCATGAGGGTTTAGAGAAATTCCTGGGAGGAGGGCTCCCTAAAGGGCCCCTGATGGGAGTCAGGAGGGTTTGGGAGAAGCTCTGATCTGTGGGAACAGCTCTCCCCAGGCTACTACTCAGGGTCTCCAGCAGACCTGGGAGGGCAGGGCAAAGGAGAGGCTGCTAGAGATGGTCAGTCACTTTCCTACCAGTGTTTGGTATTCTGGTGTTAACTGACCCCAGGGCCTAGGCTCCTGGAAAGACTGAGGATGGGATGGGGGAAGAGGCTGATTTGGGGAGTTGGACATACAGATGATGGTTGGTGGTAGTGGAGGGGAGAGGAATGCAGGAAGTGATGCCAATGCCAAGGAGAAGCCTCCTGGTGGGGTGTCCAACAAGCTGGATAAGGCATTCATGCATCTATGGAAAAGCTTGAAAATTCTCCCCCCTCTACCTGCCATTGCCCTGGGAAGCTTTGAGATTCTTCTCTAATGGGAGCAACTTAAAGTAAAAGAAATGTTTTGTGGCAAAGTGGAATTATGACCAGGCAGATGTTCCTGGCTGGCTCCCTTGTGTGCTGCATCCTGGGAAACTGTCCACCTTGCCTACACCTCCGTCTAGTTCTAGCGTCTACCTAGCATTGCTCCTCCTCCTAGCTGGGGAAAGGGTGAGTCAAGGATCAAAGAGAAGAAGCCATGGGCCACTCATCTCTGCTTCCTTTGGATTATGCAGAGAAGCTGGATGAGATCCTGGCAGCAGCTGCAGAGCCCACACTGAGACCGGACATCGCCGATGCTGACTCCAGGGCGGCCACTGTCAAGCAGCGGCCCACAAGTCGGCGCATCACTCCTGCAGAGATCAGTGTGAGTGGGGCTACGGAAGCTTGTGGGAGTGGGAATGGGATGGGGGGGACCTTCTGACAGTGGGGCCATTGAGACAGGGAGCATGGGTGATACTGCAAGTGGAGCCATGGGCGTCATTACCAGTAGGACATAGGTAGGACTCAGGAGGAATGGGCCCATGGAAGTGGGGCCATGGAGTTCAGTGTGAATGTAGTCATGAGGGTCACTGAGAGAAGAGCCACAGGAACCACAGAGAATAGGGGAATGTGAACCACTGGGCATGGAGTCACAGGGGTCCTTATCAGTTGTACCCTGGGATTCACTGAGTGGGGTCACATAGGCTCATCAGAACAAGATCTTGGGGGTCAGTATGAGCAGTGCGATCCATTAGGAATGGGGGGATATGAGCCATGGGGAGTAAGTCCTTAGAGATCTGTGTGAGTGGCTCACTGGGAGGGTGCCACAGGAACCAGCTGTGAGGGTCAGTGTTGGCGGGCCCACAGGGAGTGGGATTATCAAAGTTACTGTGAATGGAACCACAAAGGCCAGGGAGAGAAGAGTCATAAGGGTCACAGGAATCAGTGTGAGTTGGGCTCAAGGTCATGGGGTTCACAGGAGGGGCAATTTGAGATGTCATAGCAGGATCAGTGAGGGTATGATCATATCACTTGTTGACCAGGATCATAGGACATTGGTGTGAATGTGGTCAAGGATGTAACAGGGTCATTGAGGTAGGCACAGGAATTGTGGCTGGGGGTAGTATAGAAGTATCTGGGGATGTCGATAGATTGGTAAGGGCATCAGTGAGGAGTGACTTGGGGGCGTTTGAGAGGATCAGGGGATCAGTGTGAGGGTGTGGGGGATCATCAGCCTCTGGAGCTTAGCTCCTGCCATCCATATTTTCTTTCCTCTTCACAGTCTTTGTTTGAACGCCAGGGCCTCCCTGGCTCTGAGAAGCTTCCTGGATCCCTTCGAAAGGGCATCCCACGCACCAAGTCTGTAGGTACGCCATGATGGATTCTAGGGGATGGAGTTGGAGTGGGGGTATTCATGGATATGGAGGAATAAGGTTGATGGTGTGATCATGAGAATTACGAGGGCCTGGGGATAAGGGAAACAAGTTGTCAGAAAGGTGAGGGGACCTCCAGCAACAGGAGAACCCTTAGGACGTGGGCTAGAGACAGTAGGGATGTGCGGGTCAGGGTGGGACATGCGGCACTCACAGGAATGGGAAAGTGGGATATGGAGAGCCAAGGGGCCCCACCTCCGATGCCTCCTTACCCTGAATCTGGGGGGTTGGAAGGTGTCCATTGTCAGTTCTTCCTTCCCCAGCATTCCTGCTATATTCCTCCCCCTGCTGACCGTTACTAATGACCTCTGCTGGTCTGTGCATAGCTGGTGAAGGCCTTGGAAGCCACCTCATCCAGTTATCTTCCTGGTGGAGGAATTGGTTTGATAGCATCCCTATCAGGTAGTTGTCAGCCTCTGAGAACACGTCCAGTGATGAGGACCTCACTACCTTAACTGGGATCTGCGTTGCCTTCAAGGGGACCACCAGTGTTTGAATAGCCCTAATGATTAGGCCATCCCTTCTTCTAAATCTGCCTCTGCACCGTATTTGGTTCTGTCTTTTGGCATCAAGTCAGGAGGTTTGAGGTTCTGAAAGCCCATCACCTACTTGAAGCAGCTGTCAAATGATGTTCAAGGTCTTCTCTGCTCCAGGCTCAATGTCCCCAACGCAAAGAATTTAAGGCCTTCATCATCCCGGGCACCTTCTGCTGAATGTGCTCATTTGTTAATATCCTTCCTAAAAGTGGTGCTCAGGCGTGGTCTGAGCAGGCAGAGGATGATGTCAGCCCCCTAGTAATGGACACACTCTTTGTCTACCTGTCTGTCTTTCCCTCCCTCTTCTCTCCTCTCTCCCTCTCTCAGGTGTGGTCTGAGAAGGCAGAGTACAATGTGAGCTCCCTAGTCATAGACACACTCTCTGTCTGCCTGTTTGTCTTTCCCTCCCTTTTCTCTCCTCTCTCCCTTTGTTTCTATCTTTCTGTCTGTCTCAATCTTTCTATGTGTCTGTCTCTCCTTCTTTTCTCCTCTCCCTGTCTTTGTCTTTCTGTCTATCTCCATCTCTATCTTTGTCTCTATTTTTCCCTCCCTCTTCTCTCCTCTTTGTCTCTGCTTGTCGCTGTCCCTTTCTCTCTGTCCCTCTCTCTTCTCTCCTCTCTCCCTCTCTCTGTTTCTGTCTGCCTCCATTTCTCTCTCTCTCTTTCTGTCTGTGTCTATATATCTCTCTTTCCATCTTCTCTCTTCCCTCCCTCTCTCTATCTCTGTCACTGCCTTTCTCTGTATTTCTTTCTGCCTTGGTTTCTCTGTCTCTATCTCTCTGTCTCTGTCTTTCTGTCTCAGTCTGTATCTCTCTCTTTCCCTTTTCTCTCCTCTTTCTGTGTCTGTCTTTTTGTCTCAGTTGCTTTGTCTTTATTTGCCTGTCTCAGTCTCTCTGTCTCTCCTTCTCCCTACTCTCTTCAACACCGCCCCCCACCTTCCTCCTGCCTTTGTCTCTTTCTCAGGGGAGACTAAGATGGTGGTAGCTTTTTTTTTGGCCCATATGTCTGGGCTCACATCTGTCCCATTGAGCATGTCCACCAAAACTGAGATTTCTTGCAAACAAGCTCCCCCATCTTGTATTTTTGCAGCTGATTTGTTTTTAGCCACCGACTTAGCCTTTATCCTTTTCCTAATCGTCTTAATAGATTTAACTCATCATTCTAATCTGACAAGATCTGGGGAAATCCTGCTATCTGTCACCCAGCATATCAGCTATTCCTCCTAGCAAAGGTGAGGTTGCTGAGCCTATCATCTACACCTTCATCCAAGGGTTTGATAACATTGCTGAACCCGAGAGAGCACAACCCTCAGGGCTTCTCCCAGAGATCTCCCTTCCAGCTGTCATCAACCTACTCATTTCATTGGGTTATTCAGTCAGTTTTGAATCCATCCCACTCTCTCTTGTCCAGGAAGGAAGCTTGAGCCTCAGTCCAATGCATCGCTGAAATCTCAGGATGTTACACTTAGACAAGGCTAGTTGGACATGACCTATTCTTAAACTCATGTTGGCTCTTGGTAGTCACCGTTTCTCTTTCTAAGTGCTCAATGTCTGCCCTCTTACTAATATTTAATAACTTTCTTGGAAATCAGACTAACCTTTGCCCTTTTCTAGTCTTGTAGCTCTTCTCATTGCTACAATTTTCAAAGATTACAGTAACTAACAAGCCCATCTGCTTGGCCATTCATCCCTCTGGTGTGTTCTTCATCTGGTCAAGGTGATTTGAGTTCATTAAGGGAAGCCCGATGCCTTTTACTGGCCCCTAAGTTACCTTGAATTTCACATTCCTGTTCTGTACTTTCAAGAATGAAGATTGTTCTCCTTGGTAGAGCAAACAGATCCAAATAAAATTGAGTAGTTCATCCTTCTGTCCACTGATTGTTATCCTTGTCCTGTCTACTTTGAGCAGCAGCGATGTCCCTTCTTTTATTTCCTCCTTGTCCCCATGTGACAAAAAAGGACAACAAAAAGGATATCCATTGCTGGCTACCCGCAGGCCATCCTGTCAGAGGGCTTTCAGGACTGAGCCAGTGACAGCTGCTGTTACCCAACCTCGTGTCCCTCTTTCTCCTTATCCTCCAGGTATCCTTGATTGGCTCTTCTGACTTTCTGGATATGTTGCACCTATTCCAAGGCATTATCTGGCCCTTCCTTTTCTTTGATTCAATTCAGCTCAAGCCCACAAATGTTTATTAGACACCTATTGAATGCAGACCCCTGTGCTGGTGGTGGTGAGGGTAGGAGGGGAGAATACAGAAATGTGAAAGTCCCTGCCTCCAGGGACTGATAGGGTCTGATAGGGTGATATGGCCTGTACACAAACCTCTTTGACATGTCAGTCGATCTGGGTGAGGGCAATCCCCCTCCAATTTTGTGCCCCCCCAAGTTCAGCCACACCTTCTCTTTCTGTATGACTCTTGTCCACATTCTCCCGTTCATTCTTTGTAGAGGGGCTCCTTAATGTTGGCTGGGGGGCCTTCTTCCTGCTGTCTTCAGGGTAGGATGTCAGCCATCCACCTGTTTTCCTTCAGTCTCTTAATGTGACTGGCTCCCCTTTCCCACCACTCAGCCATCTCCTGGAAGCCTCTCTCAATTACTCTGTGCACCTGGCATTATCCCACCCTCTGTCTCTTCACTTCCTTTCAGGTCATTCATTGCCTGAAGTTTTGATTTTTGGGTGAGTGTGGTGTATCATGATGCATTACTGTTAAGCATCATAGGAAGGATACTGGTGATGAAAATGTATTTTTATTTCAGAAAGGTTAGGGTTGCTGGGTACAAGGCACAGCTTCCCACAGATAGTCAGTCCAGTCTCCTCTCTTCTTCCCATTCAATTCAGCACCCCCTCCCCCTGTTTAGCTGTATCACCTGCATGAGATAATCTCGAATCCAAGATAACTCTGACCATCAGAAAAGTAATTTGTAGCTGGCATTTATACAGCAATGCACTTTACCTATGTGTCTGACAACAACCTTGTGCAGAAGGTGCTCTGGCTTCATTAATCCTATTTGTGGATGTAGAAAAAGAGGCTCAGGGGCAGCTGGGTGGTGAAGTGAGTAGAGTACCAGCCCTGGAGTCAGGAGGACCTGAGTTCAAATCTGGCCTCAGACACTTGACACATGTACTAGCTGTGTGACCTTGGGCAAGTCACTTAACCCCAATTGCCCTGCCAAAAAACAAACAAACAAACAAAGAAGAGGCTCAGAGAGCCTTGTCACTTGTCCATGGTGGAACAACTGGTCCACCCAACTACAAGTTATAGTCTGAACCAGCGGCATTCTTCATCCACTTGACTTCCTGTGTGAATGATCAGGTCACATTCTTTTGAGTGGTTGTGAGTTTCGTTTAGGAGGCCCCAGTGCCTTTCTCCCCTTGACTCCATTGAGACATTGCCATCCACAAACAAGAATATCTGGAGACTCCACCATTTCTAGGAAAGCCCTCTTCCATTGGGACTTGCCTGGGATGGCCTCCATTGTCATGGCAAACACCTCTGGCAAGCAGACCTTGGTTCATGTTGGACTTGGATATTAATAGACAGAAAGCTCTCTCTGTTGTTGCATCTTTCAAGGAATGTTTTATGAACTCAACACATGCAGGGGAGAGACCTGGCTGGAGGATGGTTGTTAAAGCTCATTGAATTCTTCCAGCCAAGTCACATGCTTCTTGGTAATTAACAGGCAGCATCTTTTGCACTTTCATTTTTATGACCCTGGGCAAGTTATAACAGTTCATTGTGCCTCTATTTCCCCATCTGTAAAATGAGCAGGTTGGACTACATGGATTCCGAGGTCCCTTAGAGCTCTATATCTGGGATCCTGTGACTTCCATGGACCTCAGTTTCCTCATCTGAAAAATGAGTATAAGATTTCTTTTATACTAAATCCCTTGTGAGATTGGTGTGACAAGGGTGCTTTGTAACTCTTAAGTTGCTCCTTGTCTCCCCCCACCCCAAGTCTGAGACAGCAATGGCTGTTCCTGCCTGGTGAGTCCCTGAAGGCTTCCTGCCTAACAAACAACTGTATCCCAGCATGCCAGGTCTCCTCCATGAGGCCCACTTCCCTACCTTCTCTCTCTCGCCTAGGTGGTTGCCTTGCTCCCTCTGTTTCTCTCCCCTCAATCTCTTATCCTTCCCCTCTAAGGCAGATCCCTTCCCCCTTCCCCCTTCTCCATGGCCCCAGTCATCCCTCTGGGGTTTGCCAGTGCCGCCTCCTCTGCCATGTTCTCTCAGGGCTGCGTGATGCTTCTCCATGTTTGCGACAGCTTGATACATGCTTCCTCTAAGAAGTCTGTGTCTTCCTGGCTTAGATCATCCGCCTCTCCAGCTCAGCTGCACTGGTTACCTTAGCAATGCGTCTCTTCTGGCCCCCACCTGAACTCAGTTGCTTTCTCAGGCCTCTTCCCTAGAGGCCTGAGCTCCCCTTTGAGCCATTTTTCTTTCCATCCAGAGCCTTATGATTTCTGGGTAGAGAAGGCTGAAAGGCACCTCTTGCTCATCTGAAGAATGTCAGGCAGAAGAGGCTTCCCAGGTCCCCAAGGCCCCCTTAGCCTTGAGCAGGGACCCTTTAGACAGAATCTTGTGGAATGCTCACTCAGCCTCCACTGGATGGCCTCTAGTGAGGGCGTGCCCAGCCCATCCTACTCAGGCTTAGCTTTAATTGTTAGGAAATGGGAGAATTTACATTTTGCTTTTGCTTTGCCATGAATCTTACTGTTCTGATTTTCCATTTATCCGGCTGAATCTCATCTTGTTTGACTTGGCCCTACGTTCTTGCCTGCAGAGATATTTTTGGCTCCTGATTGTGTAACCCAATGTGTTAAGTTCTTCTTCTCAGCTTTGTGTCATCTGCCTATTTAATAAACTTGCCATCTATGCTTCCAGCCCAGTCATTGATAAAAATGCTAAATAAAATGGAGCTGAAAGTAGAGCCCTGGGGCACACTATCAGAGACCTGTTTAGGTTGACACTGAGGCATGACTTCAGGAATGCCGGTTCCTGCCAGCTATCCATTGAATTGTCCCAAGGGGCTCTTTGACTGTAGGCTCTGAGGACAGCTGGCAGGGCTGTCCTCTGAGCAGTAGGGCCTGGTGCAGAGAGTAGGGAACCTACCCGGCTGTAGCGGTCTCTCCTTCCTCCCCCGCATAGCTTCGCCCAATCACATCTCCCAGGTCCTTCCAAGTCTGCACTGCTCCCCCACGTCCCCACCCCCTCTCCCTCCCCAGGCCTCACCCCTGGTCCCCGGGCCTGACTGCCGGTCCCTCCGTAGGGGAAGATGAGAAGCTGGCCTCTCTCCTGGAGGGGAAGTTCCCGAGGAGCTCGTCTATGCAGGATGCTGTCCGTGAGGGCCATGGGATCCCGCCCCCACCCCAGACCGCCCCTCCCCCCCCACCCTCCCCTTACTACTTCGACACAGGACCACCTCCCTCCTTTTCACCGCCACCCCCGCCAGGCCGTGCCTACGACACCGTCAGATCCAGCTTCAAACCGGGGCTGGAGGCCCGGCTGGGAGGGGCGGGACCCCCTGGGCTCTATGCCCCTGGCCTAGGCGCTCATGGGCCTCTTCCTTACCCTGAGCGCCAGAAGCGGGCTCGGTCCATGATCATCTTGCAGGACTCACCCCACGAACCAGCTGTGGCCGAAAGCACCCGGCCTCCTCCTGCAGCCACGCCCCCTGAGCGACTGAGGCGGAAGGCACGAGTACCCGGCAGTCAAGACAGCCCTTACGCCAACCTGGGCGCCTTCAGTGCCAGTCTGTTTGCCCCATCCAAACCCCAGCGCAGGAAGAGCCCTCTGGTGAAGCAGCTGCAGGTGGAGGAAGCGCAGGACCGGGCTGCTTTGGCTGTGGGCGGCAGCGGTAGTAGTTTCCCTCGGGAGCCCTCGCCTACTCGCCGAGGGCACCGGCTCGGGGGGCTCGACTACCCCCCCGGGGAACCACCTGGCCTCCCATTTACTGGTGTCGGCCCTGGCAAGGAACGAGACCGTCGGCTGGATGAGAGGCGCCGCTCCACCGTCTTCCTTTCCGTGGGGGCCATCGAGGGCAGCCCTCCCAGTGCAGAGATGCCATCCCTGCAGCCTTCGCGATCCATCGATGAGCGCCTCCTGGGCAGCGGCCGGGACCTGCTCTTACCCTCGCCCGTCTCCGCTCTCAAGCCATTGGTCAGCAGCCCCAGCCCCTCCCCTGTGGGCTCCACCTTCATCCACCCCCTCACCGGCAAGCCCCTGGACCCCAGCTCGCCCCTAGCCCTCGCCTTGGCCGCCCGAGAGCGGGCCCTAGCTTCCCAGGTGCCCTCAAGATCCCCAACTCCCGTTCACAGCCCAGACACGGATCGGCCAGCCCCTCTCTTTGTGGACATCCAGAGCAGAGAGCCGGAGCGCAGCAGCCTGGCTTCCCCGACCCCAGCCTTTTCCCCCCGGGGCCCCGCATGGGGCCCCCTCCCTACCCGCCGAGAGGTTGAGAAGTCCCCACGGGAGGAGAGGAAGACCCCAGAGGATAAGAAGTCCATGATTCTCAGCGTTCTGGATACATCACTACAGCGTCCCGCTGGCCTCATCGTGGTCCACGCCACAGGCAATGGGCAGGGTCCTGGGGAGCTGGAGGCAGAGGAGAGTACACCAGACACCCCCGAGCTGAGCCAGGCCCCTGCTCCGGCCGCTGCCACTGTGGCCGCACCTGGGGCCCTGCCCAGCCCCCGGGCCCAGCCCCCTAGCAGCCCCCCTGCCGCCGAGACGGTGCCGGGACAGGGCAGCTCTGAGGAAGAGCCAGACTTGGTGTTCGCTGTGGCCCTGCCCCCAGCCCAGCTGTCATCCAGTGACGAGGAGACGAGGGAAGAGCTGGCCAGAATCGGGCTGGTGCCACCCCCAGACGAATTTGCCAACGGCCTCCTGGTGACCACGCCCCCCCCGGGCCCCGGGCCGGCCCCTTCCCCCATGGCCTCGCCCAGCCCAGCCTCAGGGAAGCCCAGCAGTGACGCGCCCCCTGCCCCGGAGTCAGCCGCGGATTCTGGTGTGGAGGAGGTGGACACGCGCAGCTCCAGCGACCCTCACCTGGAGACCACAAGCACCATCTCCACCGTGTCCAGCATGTCGACGTTGAGCTCTGAGAGCGGCGAGCCCACGGACACGCACACCTCCTTCGCTGACGGACACACTTTTGTACTCGAGAAGCCGCCTGTGCCTCCGAAACCGAAACTCAAGTCCCCGCTCGGGAAGGGGCCCGTGACCTTCAGGGACCCTCTGCTCAAGCAGTCCTCGGACAGCGAGCTCATTGCCGCCGCCTCCGCCGGGCTGGCCTCCGGAGCTGGGCCTGCCCGCCCTCGCTACCTCTTCCAGAGAAGGTCTAAGCTGTGGGGGGACCCGGTGGAGAGCCGGGGGCTCCCAGGCCCCGAAGACGACAAACCGACTGTGATCACCGAGCTAAGCTCCCGCCTGCAACAGCTCAACAAAGACACCCGTTCCCTAGGGGAGGAGCCTGTGGGAGGCCTCGGGGGCCTGCTTGACCCCCTCAAGAAGTCGCCGGCTGTGGCAGCAAGGTGAGTGGGCTGGGGCTGGGGCGGGTGGAAGGGGGGAGGTGGGCATGTCCAGGGCATGTGGATGCTATCTACCTTCTACCCTCCCTCTCAACCATGCCTTTGTGTCCATTCCTCTGTCCTCCTTCGGTCCATCCTCTGTCCATCTAGTACAAAAGAGAAAGGGCTTTCCCGGCCCTAGCCTGATGAGGAGAAATCACAAGCCCACCCCTGAGCCTTGGAGCTCCAGGGAGACAGAATGGATAGGGTCCTTGGTTCCCTTCTGACCACCCCTCTCACTCTCAAGTGAGCTGCTCCATACTGTGTAGCACTCCCAAGATGTCTCCCCGGCTTCCCCAGGCCCCCTAATGGCCTTCTCACATGGGGTGACTCTCGTTCCTTGTGATCGGCTGGTCTTCTCTTGCAGTCTGCAACACTGAGTGCTCAGGCAGCCCTGGAGGTCACAGCCCAGGGATCCTGCTTGGAGACGTTGGCTTACTTCAGGCCCACACCCCATGTCTCTTGTATGCTTTTCCAATTTTACCCAAGACGGCTAGCCTGCCTAGGGAAGGAGCTCCCATCAATTCTCTTCCTCCACAGACTTTGGTAATACACTTCTAGCTTTCTGAGTGGTTCTGCCCCTCTGGGGATAATGTTACTATCAGAACTGTGGGAGCCCTTCGAAATGGCTCGGCAGGTGGCCCATCTGGAATTAGACTGGTTTGGCTTGGCCCCAAAGGGCAGAATCAGGAGCACTGGTTGAGTGTCTGTGGGGTGCAGTGTAAAGGCTGGGTTTGGAGTCAGGGAAGACCTGGGCACAAACTCACCTTTTCCTCTCTGAGCCTCAGTTCCATTATCTATAACATGGGCATCCTGATGCTCACAGTACCTAGCTTACAGGGTTGTTGTGAACAAAATGCTTTGCTAAATGGAAAACCTGATAGAAATGGGACCCAGGGTTTATCTGTGGGCTTCAGGGAGGCAGCCTTCCACTCACAGTAAGGGCTGTTCCAAAGTGTAGTGGGCTGTCTAGGTAGGAGTGAGCTCCCTGTCACTGGAGTTCCTTTAGCAGTGGCTGGAGGGTCACTTGTCAGGCTTGGGGCTTGGGTGGAGAAGAAGGTTGGAGTAGATGAGTATGTCCCTTTGAACTGTCTAATTGTTTGATTCTGTAAAAGGTCTGGAAGAAGTATGGGGTGGGGTGGGGTGTCACCAGAAATAGAAATGGGCATTGTCAGCACCTGTGACTTGGGTCTTTGGTCCCCAAGATAGGTCTGCCCTCACCTTGACTTCAAGGGCCTGTCCTCATGTCCTTCACACAGCCCAACTTCAGAGTCCTTCAGCCTTCCCCTTCCCTGATCCCATCCTGTTGCTCCCCAGACTGCCCCCCGCCCACCCTGGGTGGTGGTGAGGGGGCCCTGTCCCCGAAGACTCCAACTCTGTTCTTGTGGGGAAGAAAAACTCTGTACACCTAAGTTTTAGGCACACATCTGCCAAAGATAAATTTATTAATCAAATTATTCTAAGCCTCTTTTCCACCCAAGCTATGCTTGATTTACAATTCATAGTGTTCAAGAACAAAGATATTCCATTATCATGATCAAACAGAGGGGCAAAGTCTAGGCAACAGTTTTGATCCATCAAACGGCAGTTGTCCCCACTTTTAATTTTTTTTTTAAGCAGGGCAATTGGGGTTAAGTGATTTGCCCAAGGTCACACAAGCTAGTGAGTGTGTCGTGTCTGAGGCCGGATTTGAACTCACGTCCTTCTGACTTCAGGGCCGGTGCTCTATTCACTGCACCACCTAGCCTCCCTGTCCCCACTTTTGACTATGTCTCAAGGAATCATTTCCCTAAAACCTCGGAATCCCTTTGACCACTCCTTCCCCAGGAGTCTTTCTTCAGCCTGGTCAAAGGTGAAACCAAACTTCCATTAATCGAATTCATTAAATATGTACTTTACTTTCTCTTGGCTGGTCAGAACCCTAATTAATTTCGGAGGATTCCTTCCTGGGCTGGTCAGGTCTCTCCCTTGAGAAGCTGGTTATGCCTTGGATAGGAATGATGTAAAAGATTCCAAGACATTATTTGGGAATTGATGGTTAAAGAAAGACTGATAAGGACTTCAGACAAATTAGTAATAATAGTATTTTATAATATGGAGCCTAAAGAGGGAATAGTGTAGGGGAAAATTAGTCTCTAGCCCTTCCTAAGGACTTCGCTCTTCCCTTTGGCTCAGGAGATGGGAATCCAAGGCTTCAGAGGATCTCATTGTGTCTTCCTTTATTGAGTGAATGTTCAGGACCTTGAACCCAGAGGAACCAATGCTTCAGGCAGCCTCTGGCCCTGGCAACCCTGGAGGGTTAGCACCAGCATGGGGTCCTGGCACAGCTGGTGATGCCAGTGGTTCTTCTGGGCACCAAACTTTGAACTGCTCTGGATGCAAAATGAGGATTCCCAAACTTTGCAGTCTCTTCACAGCCCTTTGAGCTGGTGGATCATCCTTCCTGGCTGTGATCTTGGGGGCTGCCTGCCTCGGCCCATCTCTGGTGCCCACTTCCTTTCATATCCAGGACTCAAGACTTGTTCAATCAGTGACCTTGGAATCAGCTTCCAAGTCTGGAGTCAGCATAAGAGATGGGAATGGAAAAGGCTATCCGGTACCATGCAGACATTTTATCAATGTCTGTAAACTGAGGCACAAGCAATTCTACAACAAATTTGCCTATAGTCTATACAAGACTGCCATCTCCCCACCTAGAACTTTCACTCTCTCCCTCTCTCTTCTGCTCTCTCTCTCTCTCTCTCTCTCTCTCTGTCTCTCTCTCTCTCTATTTCTCCCCAGCTCTGATCTCTCATCTCTTCACAAGCTTGTCTATGTTGCTTTCACACCAACACTAACTCTATCCTGTGCTCAGGCAGAATCTACTGTGTACTTTGTCACAAATCCCTCGGACTTCACTCCCAAACATGTCTATTGTAACTAATTAATTACTAGAGTCACTACATTTTTATAAGGTGAGGGAGAGAGCAAATGAAGAATTATAGACCAGCCTTCCCCTTGCTTCACTTCTCAGCTCTAACAGCTGTTCACCTTTATGCTCAGAAATAAGCATCAGGCTCAGGTATGCATTACAGATGTACATGTCTAGGGGGAAACCCCAAGAACTTAGGATTAACCAAGCTTGCCAACAGTGAAGAACCAAGTCAGACCTGCTTGCATCCTGATCACTATTTCCATACTTTCACCCCAAACCTGGGCTTTTCCCAGCTGCTAGTCCTGGAATTCCCACCCATATGTTGGTTGGCTTATCTGAAGATTGCTCCTTTGGTGAAACTCAGTCCCAAACCCCTTCAAGTCAGGTCTAAGATACAGGGCCTTAACTGCTGGACCCCATCCCTCCCTAGAGGCTGTCCACATCCAGTCCTGTCCCTCTGAAGTTCAAAAGCAGCTTCCCCTATCCCGGGGGCCTGGCACTTAAGATCGTTTTCTCAAATACACCTGACAGATGCCACAGGCTCTTGGCTCATCTGTACAGCGGGGATGACCTGAATCAGAGAAGGAGTTGTCTGTCTTGGTTCAGGTTCCCTGCCCTGCATAGATCTTCAGGATCTCTCAAGTGTTCAGAGGAGAGGACTACTGTGTCCCCAAATCCCTTCATTACATTTTGACAAGATATGATATTTTAAACACAACAACACATGTGTTTAGTTTTTAGAAGCAGTAAGAGGGTTGTCTCTCTGTCCCTTGGGTGTCTGTCCATCGTCTATTCCTTGCCTATCTGTCCCTAATATCCTTCCATCCATCCTTTTGTCTGTCCCCTCTTCTGTTCCTAGCTAGCCTTTTGTTGTCTCTATCCATTCCACCTGGCCAATCCTCTCTGCTCACCTTTGTCCACCTGTCCTGGGCTGCTGCCAAGCTTGGTCTCGAGTCTCTACTGCTCTGGGTCAGATGGGATGGAGGATGCCATACCATGGCTCTTAGAAAAAAGGCTGGTGACTTGGGATGAGAGCCTAAGGAAAAGGAGGGCTGGGTTGGGAACCAGGTACTGTGGTAGGAGAAGGCAGTTGGCTGTGTACAGGAATTCAGAGATGGCTTGAGCCTGTAACCTTCCATCAACACACTAGAGTGAATGTAAGTGGCACCTTTGAGCTCAGTTCCCCTGGAACCTAAGATTTCAGGAGGTTCTATCTGGTTCTGGGGGAACTTTGCCTTAGATTAGGCTATTGACCATAATCACTGCTAACAAGCTGCCAGGAGTCACCTTCTACACCTGGCACTGTTGAAAGCTCTCCTGCTACCAGACCCCATCCCCACCTCCCCAGGCCACTCCTGCTCCTTTCCCAGATACCTCTTCCCTAGGCTCCTTCCCATCTGGCTTAAGCTATCAGGCTACAAGCAATGTGTGGGCTGAGGCCCTGGGAATGCACAGCCCAGGCCTCATATTGGTGGAGGGGAAAGGTTTGAACTCCATAGTTGAGAAAAGTGAGAGGAAGAGCCTGGGAAGACAATCATCAGGTACCAGGCTGCCACCTGGCTCATCTCCTAGAGTCTTGTTTTGACCTCTCTCCTGCCCTGTCAGACCCCCATCCTCCAAAATGGAGCCCATCCTTTGGCCATAGCTCATTCCCCTTTGCTAAACCCTCTGGCCTATGGGCATTCAGCACTGGACTGCCCTGCCAGTCTCACCAGGTCAGTCTGGGCTCTGGGTGTGGCCATTCCTACCACCTGCCAGGCTGCTCCTTCGGTATTGCTCAGCTTCATTGGGGCCTGGGCCTCTTCCCTACCTTCCAGTGACCTTCCTGTGCCCTCTCATGTTTGGACCCCACCCTGTCCTGGGAAGTCCTCCAGCCGGGCTCCATGGAGTGGTCTCCCATCCTTACTTCTGGCTTCTGGGTGCCCAGGCTCTTCCCCCTCCCCTGAGGACTCTGTCTTTTGAGACCTTGCATGTGCAGGCAATGCTTTATTTTTCTCTTCAATCCTTGTCTACAGAGGTTTATTAAGCCTATATTATGCATAGCACACTATCTTGGGGCTGGGGAGGGGGGTTGGTTCATGTAAGCCCCCAGGGGGCTCACAGTCTAGTGTGAGGGGGTAAGGCACAAACAGATCACTCCTGTGATTGTAAGATAGGGACATTTAGGAGGGCTGGGCAAGTGCTAGTGGATGGCCCAAGTAGGAAAGACTACTTGATGTGCAGATCAGGGGAGACTGCTAGGAAGAGCCTAACCCTGGGGTTAGGCTTCACAGGATGAGTAGATATTCAACAAAAAGATGGGACCAGGAAAGAGTGGAAGCTAAGGCCCAGAAACAGGAAACCTGGCCGGCATGTGGAAAGGAGCCAGCTGGCCAGTGAGTTGGCCAGTTTGGTAGGAATGTGGAGGGTTTGAGGGTGCACTGCTTGTGTGTCCAGAGAGGTTGACTGTCTCTTCCTGAGCAGTGAGAATATGAAGGGATGCTGGAAAAGCAGGCAGAGAACTAAAGGAGGAAAGGTAAGGAAGGAGATTGGGTTCACATGTTTTACATGTTTCTGCTCTCCAGGTCACATGAACCATCTGCAAATCTGCATATCGTTCCTTTCCCTGTTGTGCCCTTGTCCCCCGCCCCGCCCCCGCCCCTCTGGGAAAAGTCCTTTGTTCAAGGAGAGCTGGCCAGGGCCCTCCCATCCCTTCAATCTCTTTGCCCTTCACTCTTTGACATGTTTGGCACAAGGGCTTAGCACTGATGTCTCTGGGAAGATTGGCTGTCTCTTCCCCAGCTGTGTAAGACAAAGGTTTGGTTTTCTTCTTTTAAAAAACTCTCAGACCTGCCCGTGTGCCCCCGTCCTTGACTTGGGTTTGGGAGAACTCTGTCTTTTGCTCCTCCCCTTTTCAATGATGTAATGCACTGGCTCTCCTCACCAGGAACCTGAATGCCAACTCATCCACTGTCTAGCCTGGACATAGTCTGTCATGAGGTGCCGGCCACTAGCCCTGCCTCCCTTCCATAGCCTAACTGTCATTTAGGTTTTTGTCTCTGAGCCTGTCTGCTGACCCATTCTTCTCATCCTTTAGCGTCCTGTCCTGTTAAAGTCCTGGGGCTTCCTCCTGGAGCTGGCCATGGTGCGAGCTCTTCTGTGCTCAGGAGCCTTTGATGGCTTGAGGTGTCTGCCAGGTCTCCACACCTCTCATCTGTTTTGATGTCCTCATGGTTTGGGGATCCCACTGTAGGTTACCAAGTTGTGATGCCAATGGCTCACTGGCCCCCAGAACCCACTGCCTTTTCTTTTAAAAATGGATTCTTTTTTTCCAGTTATATCCCTTCCTCTCCTCACTATCCCCAAGCCCAGAGAGGCTTTCAGTGTAACAAAAGAAAACAAATAAAGCAATTCAACAAAATCACCTGATAGAGCCCCAAGACTAACAACATGTGTGACACTTCATATCCATAGACCCCTATGTCTAAAACAAAAGAAGGTGCATTTCCTCATGTCTTCTCCCAGAGCTTAGCTTGGATATTATAATTACAGTGTTAAGATTTATTTTTGTTATATTCTTTCTTTAAATTGTTATTGCCATTGTATACATGGTTTTCCCAGTTCTGTTTACTGTACACTGAATCAGCTCATATAAATCTATCTTTCCTTGAATTAATCATTTCTATTATTCTTTAAGGCACAATAATATTTTATTACATTCAAATACCATGTTTTTTTTAAGCCATTCCTTAATTAGTTGATGGGCATGCACTTTGCTTTTGTTTTTTTTTTCTGCCACAAAAGTGCTGTGATTAACATTTTATGAACATGGGATCTTTCTGTCTCACCTCCTGGGACTATGTGCCCAGCAAAAGGATCAAGTCACTCAAAGCCTCAATGTCCTTATCTGTGAATTGTTTGTATTGCCAACTTTTCAAGATTAGGTCTGTAAGGCTTGAATGTACAGCTTTGTTAACCTTGAAAAGTAGTATTATTATCCTTTTCCCCAAAGGGACATATAGCATGAGACATTTAGTCAAAAGTTCATTAAGTCCAAGTGTCCTGGATCCACAGCATCCCTTTGAATGTGCCCATCTAGCTAGCTTTGTCTATAGCCAATGAGAAGTCTAGGCTGGATCTTGGTAAATCACTCCTTTTTTTGCTAGTTCACCAACTACCTTTTCTAGCCATTGGAGAATTTTGCCAGGAATGGACTTCATGCTCACTGGCATATCATTAACAATCTACATTCTCTTTCCTTTTTTGAAAACTGTGACGTTTTTCCTCCTTCAGTATTTTGGTCCTCTCCTATTCTGCATAGCCTTTGGAATATCAGACCCATACTGGCACATCAATGCCAGGGCTTACCACACTTGAAACTGGTCTTATGGGACTATTTTATTACCTAGTCTTGATTCCATCTTCTGCACATCTTTTATTCTTTAAAATAAATTATGATGGATATCTTTTGGTTTCATATCACCTTCATTTCTCAGTGCACCAGTACCCCAGCTCTTTCCCAGAGACAGAACATCTCATGTAACCCAAGAACAAAAGGAGAAGGAAAACTCCAGTTTATCAAGACTGAACAACTCATAGAAAAAAACTTGACCTCTACAGTGAAAGGAGAGACTTACCATATCTCTTCTTTGGGGCCAGGCTTGCTTAACTTCAAATCATTCAGTGTCAACTGTTTTGTTTTTGTTGTTCCAGCATTGTTCTCAACATTTACAATGCTGTGGTCATTATGTTGTTTGTTTTTCTGGTTCTTCTTACTTCACTATGCATCCATTCATGTATACCTTCTCATGATTCTTGGTATTCACCACACTCCTAATTTCTTTGAGCATGAACTATACTCTGTGACATTCTTGTATCACACCTTGTTTAGACTTTCTCCAGTCAGGGGGCATTTACATGGTTTCCAGTTCTTTGTGACTACAGAAAGGACTGCTATAAATATTTTGTTCTTTATGGAGGCCTGTCTTTTTGTCTTGATTTTCTTGGATAAGTGCTTATCATTAGGATTTCAGGGTCAAAGTGGATGGACGAGTTAGTCACTTTCTATTCATGATTTCAAAGTGCTACTCTGAAAGTTTGAACCAATTCATATCTCCACAAACAATGCAGTAGAGTAGCTGTCTTTCTGTATCTGTGTCAAGATGGACAACATCTTTGCCAGTTTACTGGGTTTGAGGTGAAACCTCTGAATTGTTTTGATTTATATCTGCCTTGTTTGGAGCAATCTTTTAAAAGGTTGTTAATAGCTTGCTTTTTTTTGAAACCTGTTTCTTCTTACGCTTTGACTGCCATTGGGGAGTGGTTTTGGGGCTTCACAATTAGGTAGTTCCCTATCTTTTTTCTTTATTTTTAAATTGGAATTTTTATTCCAAGTTTCCTGGTGAGTTCCCATCGCATGCACATCAGGCTCTTCACACAATTCTTATTTTCCCTGTTCACCAGAATTATTTCCTTTTGTGCCTTCATAATTTTATTCTTGAAAGTACTCTATCCCAACTGGCTTTACTTCCTCTGCAGAATTCTAGGCCACAGGATCCTGCTTTTCCTTTAAATCCTTTGGAATATGCTCTCCCCAAATGTACTGAGCATGTCAGAATATACCTAGCATTCTTCTTCACCAGAACAAATTCTAAGAGGAAATGGCCACTTCTCCCTAAGATTGCCATTGTATCCACCCCAGTGACTAATTCCTCTTTGTTCATGAGAATCAGAGTCAGAACAAAAGTTCCCTTCATTGGTTCCTCTGCCTTTTAAAGGCAGAAATGATCATTTGGGTAAACCGAGAATTCTTCCATATTTGGGCTCCAAAGCTTTCGTCTCTGGTGCCTTGGATATCTTAACTGTGCTTGAAGATTTCAGAAAATTACAGCATCACAGATTTTGAGAGTTGGAAGGGACCCCAACAACCATCTCATCCAATCTCAAACAGAAAAAGAATCCCCTTTGTGACACACCCAGATGCACTCTAGCCTTTATCTAAAGATCTCAGAAGAGGGGGATTGGCTGCCTCCCCTGGGCCCATTCCATCTGGGGACAGCTCTCATTGTTAGGATGTTTCTTGACGTCAAGACTTAATTGGACTCTTTGCAACTTCCTTTCATTGTTCGTGGTCCTTCCCTCTGGGACCAAACAGAACAAAACTAATCTATCTTGTACATGACAAGCCTTTCAGATATTTGAGTATAGCTATCATATCCTCTCTTCATTCCTTTCTTCAGGCAAAACATCTCTGATTCCTTCGTATAGCAAGGTCATTCATTACCCTCTTTGCCCTCCTCTGGACACTCTCCAGATTATCAGTGTCTTTGACTGGTGATGCCCAGAACTGAACACAATACTCCAGATGACCTCTCTGTTCCTGGAAGCTCCACATTCTAAGGCTGCCAAAAGCACCTTTGTTTGTTGGCTTGGCAGTGGCACATCCCCCTGATGACTCACATTAAGCTTGCAGTCCATACAAAGTCCTAGATCCTTGAGAGACCAAATACTATCTAACCGTGCCTCCGGAATCCTCTCCTTGTGAAGCTGCTGTTTCATACCCAAGTTCATGACTTTACATTCATCCCTATTGAATTTATTTTCTTAGATCCAGTCCAAAACTTGACCTATTAAGAGCCTCTAGCTTTGGCATCCACAGTGCTAGTAGCCCTTCTTGGCTTGGTACCACTGGCATATTTGGTGAGTGTACCTTTGTGCTTTTGTGCAAGTCACTGATACATGTGTTAAATAGCTCAGGACCCAGCACTGATCCCTGAGGGCACCCTATGAGGCACCTTCTGCCATGTTGACATTAAGCCATCAATGACTACTTTTGGAGTTTATTCAACTAGTTCTGAATCTAACTGTAGTATTGTCTAGTCCCTTTCTCTCCATGTTCACAAGAAGAAAATGGAATATTTTATAAAAAACTTGGCTACAATTTAGGTAAACATTATCTGTAGCAATCCCTTTATCACCTAGTTTAGTAATACTGTCCCCAAAAGGGGAAGAGGTTAGACTGGCAGGAGCCATTTTTGATGAAGCCCAGCTGGTTCTTGGTCATCATCTCTGCTGCCTTTTCGAGATGGTCACCAACCATCTCTTTAATGATCAGTTCTAGCATTTTCCAAGGAATTTAAGTCAAGCTCACTGTTCTTGGGTTTTCAGACTTTGTTCTCTTTTTGGAAAATTGAGACAATTACCGTTCTGCAGTTTTACGGCATTGCTACTGTTTTCCATTGTTCACCTTGCCATTTCTGTTAAGGATGTATGTGTGTGTGTGTGTGTGTGTGTGTGTGTGTGTGTGTGTGTGTGTGTGTGTGTGAGAGAGAGAGAGAGAGAGAGAGAGACAGAGACAGAGACAGAGACCGAGACAGAGACAGAGACAGAGAGACAGAGAGAGAGACAGAGAGAGAGAGAGACAAAGACAGAGAGAGACAGACAGAGAAAGAGAGAGACAGAGACAGAGAAAGAGAAATAGACAGACAGACAGACAGACAGACAGACAGACAGACAGAGAGCAGGCTTACCTGGTCAAACGGGTGCACTGAGCTAGCCACCAAGGGCAGCCAAAGTGCTCTCTTACTATTTTCTTAACTTGGATTTCAACAACTTGTTGACCATTTTGGATTGTTATGTCCAGGGTAGAGATCATTCTCTTTGCTGAAGAAAAAATGCCAGGTAAGAGTAGTGCAGCTCTGCCCCATTTGTTCTGCTCATCCTATCCACCCCAACCAGCAATCGTGTCTCCTGTTTGAGCTTCATTTTTCTTCTATATAGCTTTAAAACCTTCTTTTAGCTTCCACCCTAGCTCACTCTGGGTGTTGGGAATATAGAAGTGTGTTTATCTATTACAATCTCTCTCTCTCTCTCTTTCTTTCTCTTTCCTTCCTTCCTTCTCTCTCTCTCTCTCTCTCTTGCTCTCTCTCTCTTTCACACACACACACACACACACACACACACACACACACACGCGCACACACACAGTTTGGCCTGGGTTCTTGTGGGGTGCAGCAGCAGAAGGCTGTGCCCTCTTTGAGGAGGTTGGCGCAGCACTGTGCTGGGTGAAGCACCCCTTTACTGGAGGTCTCCCACCATAGGTGGGGTCAGCATGTATTAGGGAGGCTGTAGGAGACATTCTTGTTTAGGTTGGACTGCATTTCCTGGGTCATTCTGTGCTTGCATCAGATGCAGTCTTGTCTAGTTGGGAGTTGGGAAAGAAGATGGGACACATGAGAAGTCAAACTGAAATTGGCTTGGGGCCAGACTTCTGATCCCATTGGTACAGGGAGCTCCCAGGTAAGGGAATTCTCTTTACCAGTGAAGGTCAGTTCTGCTCAGTGTGTTGCCCAGAGCACTTATGGGTTCTGTGACTTGCCCAGATTACCCATTTAGAACAGAGCCTATAGATGTCAGAGGCAGGATCTCAGCTTTCTGGCTTTGATCCACCTCACTATCCATTTTGCCACATTGCCTCTCCAAATAAATCAAGTATTAAATAGAGGTACAAGATGGTAATGGAAGAGATTCCATGAGGATATATCTTCCTGCAAGGATTCTGAACTTGAGATCCACAAATTAAAAAAAAAAGTTCAGTAAATGTATATCAACACAATTGGTTTCCTTTGTAATCCTATGTATGCTATGACTTTTAAGAGCAGGAGCCCAAAGGCTTTACCAAGGCTTCCAAAGGGGTCTGTGATACAGGGTAACTGCCTTGTGATAGCACAGGTAGAGGAGGCTGCATGCTGGGTCCTTAAGGCATGTTTGGACAAGGCTTATATTGCCATACAGGATATGTAAGGTTGGAAAAGAGGACCTAATGGAGACAAAGATGTGAGAGCTGAAACCATGCAGGGCAATCTCACCATTTTCAGATGGGGAAACTGAGGCCCAGAGTGAGGGAACAGAGACATAAGGGAGGCTCGTACAGGCAAGGAGCATTTGGAGACCAGTGAGGAGAATGGCTAGTTTGAACTGAAGCAGTGGAATAGAAGACTGGGTGGGGGATGTGGAGGCCAGCAGTGGGGAGCCACAGGAGGTTTTTGGAAAGGAGATTAACTGACCAGTGTCTGCAGGACAGATAGGATGTGGGGAGACTGGAGGCAAGGACCCTTGTGAATAGGTCTTATGGTTGTCCACTGATGAGCAGATGAGGGATTAGAATAGGATGGCAGTGAGAACAAACAAATGCTAGAGACTTTTTGAAGGACAGTTCAACAGGATTTGGTGATGGAGATGATGGGGAGTGGTGGGGAATGGGGAAGAGAGACAACTTGAGGTTTTTAATATCTAGAGACTTGGAAGAATTATGGTGCCATTTATAAAGAGGGAGGGCAAGAGGAAGAAAGCTGGCCAGCTGGGACCTGGGGATTGGGCATTTGCTCAGTTATGGACCCATGCCCACACTGACCTCCCCAGCTACCCAGCAACCCCCAGTAAAGTCATCCCTAGACTTCCCCACCATCTTTCCATCCATTGGGCCATTCAGTAAGATGTCATCACAGGTGTCTTTATTCCTGCATGTGATCAATCTAGATCCTTCCAGACCCTTCTAGATCTACCCCTCCTCTTCCTCCTTTGGATGTTTTCTCAGACTGGCTCGATTGTTCTTCTCCAAGCACTTACACACATCTGCTGTGTGCTAGGGCAGAAAGAAAATGGTGCCTGCTTGTCCTAAAGGAACTTAGTCTATGGAATGATGTTAGTAGAGGAAATGTGTTCACAGAAAAATATAAAATCGACACAAAGTTATTATTATTAAGAAGATGATGATAATGATAATGATGATGATGATGATGTGGGAAAGAGGAGGAGAGTCCTAACTACTGAAGAAAAGGCCTGGAGAAGCTGGTGCTTGAGTTAAGCCTTGCATAGAGGCAGGGATTCCAAGATATGGAGGTTAGGAGGAAGAGCATTTCGGGCATAGGGGCACAGCCTGTGCATGGGTCCTGAAGCAGAAGATGGAATATTTTGTATGGGGAGTTACAAGTGATTGAGTTGGGCTGGAATGCAGAGTGAATGGGGTGGGGGGGAATAATGGGAACTAAGTCTGACAAGATGGGTTGGAGGCAGACTACAAAGACAAACAGAGGAGTTTGTAATTTATCTTAGAAATAATGGGGAATCAGTGGGGTTTCTGGAATGGGGCTGGCACAGTCAATTCCCTGATATGAATATCCATTTAGTTCCCATCTGGAGAGGTGATAGAGACTGGGAGAGACTTGAGGCAGAGGAAGTCACCTAAGAGGCTCCAGCAATGGTCCAGAAGATGGAGGACTGAATTAGGGTGGTGGCTGTGTGAGTGAATGGGATGGGGGTGGGGGTAGGGGTGAACACATGAGTGAAATGATGAAGGCAAAATTGACAATACTTAGCAACTATATTTGGGGTGGGGTCAAGAATGACTGAAGCTGAGTGACTGGAAGGATGGTTGGTATCTTTGATAGAACTATGGAAATTCAGGAGAAGGATAAAGAAGAGTTCTGCTTTTAGACATAGGGAGTTTGAGATGTCTTTGGAACATCTGGGTGGAATCTATCAGGTAGCTGGAGATGGGAAGAGAGATGAGCTCTGGATGGAAGATCTGGGAGTTATTGGCAGACAGACAATTGTTGAATCCCGGGGAGCTGATGCAGTCACTATGAGAGTGTAGAGTAAAAAAAGAAGGCCCAGGACAACACCCTTGGGGGTATACCCATCATTCTGGCTGATGAGCTGGCAAAGGAGACTGAGAACAAGTGGCCAGAGAGGTAGGAATATCCCTTCGAGAGAACAGTCATGAAAACCCCAAGAAGAAGGTATGCCTAGAACAGTGATCAACAAAGTTCAGTGCTCGAGTAGTGAGAGAGGGCCCTTGAGCTCGAATTAAGCACTTGATACTGACCCTGGAAATAACAGTTTCAATCAGTGAATGAGACCAAAGGAGGAAATGACCTTAAGTGACTTGCCCAGGATCACACAGCCACTAAGTGTCTAAGGTCAAATTTGAACTCAGGTCTTACTGACTTTAGGCTCAGTGCTCTATCCATTGCACCACCTGGCTGCCTCCAAAGGAACAGAGAGAGTGGTATGGGGCAGGGAAGGGATGATGTCTAGGGGAGGGGAGATGATTCAGTTCATTTAGTTCAGGTCATCTGATGAGGAGTGGGGAGGGGATGGTGTAGATGATTCCAAGAGGTGGATGAGATCAAGGGTATGACCTTCCTTGGCTTTGGTTGTAGTTGAATGAAGATGCAGATCCTGGGAATGGAGGTAGTTGATGAACTGGGAAGGCATTGGGGTGGGAGGGACATTCACATGTATCTTGAAGTTCCCAGATATGGGGTGGAAAGGATGCTGCTTGATGGGCCCTCAAGTCCTTGAGAAAGATGCCAGACACTAGGATCCACACAGGGTGATCTGAATGAACTGAGCCTTATTGGAGGAGGCTGCTGAATGATGGTGGCCTACGGGAAATTTGCAGATGGCGCTGACTCCCAGCATAACCTTTTCTGGGGCAGCTTTGGCCCTTCCTTCACATAACTGGCTCGCTACATTGAGCCTCTGCCAAGTACCTGTAAATAAAAGTGTGTGTGTGTGTGTGTGTGTGTGTGTGTGTGTGTAGGATGTGGTCCAGTCTAAGCTTTAGGATACTCTCTGGGCAGCTGTGCATTAGGGAGAGACTTTTGGTGGAAGGGTGGCTTGGAAGGCTATCATGAGAAGGTCCTGTGAGGCTCTGGGAGTGGAGAGAGGAGGATGCATACAAACAATGCTAGATGTGTGTAGCAACAAAGATTGTGGAATATAACCCAGGCTGCAAAGTTGAATGGCTGGAAAGATGGCAGAGCTCTTGACATAAACATAAAAATTAGGAGAAGGGGTGGCTTTTGGGGGAAAGATAATAGTCTGTTTTGTTCTGGATGGTTGGGTTATCTAGAGGATATCTGGTCTGAAATGTCTAAAAGGCAGTTGTTATGAGGGTTATTTTATGTTATAAATTATGTTAGGTTATGTTATGAGGGACTAAGGAGAGAAAGGGGCTGAGTTTTTGCACCAGGGAGTTGTTTTTACGGAGATGTTAAAACTATTGGGAGGTGATAAGGGCACCCAGATAGATTAAAAGGCAAGGCTTTTTGCCCCGGGGCCCAAAGAATCCCAAGGGCTCTCTGGATAGATTGTAGGGGTTTATGAATTTCAATAGGAAATATTACGTTTTTGTTTTTGCTCACTTCCAATTGAACTTCGGCGTTTCTTTCAGTTATTAAAAAAAAAACATGTTTTGAAGAGGGATCCATAGGCTTCATCAGACTGCTAAAGAGGCCCATAACACAAAAGAGTTAAGGACCCTTTGAGATAAGAGGACCCAGGATAGAGCCTTGGATGAGACCTCTAATTTGTTGTGGATGAAGATCCAGCAAAGGAGACCAAGAAGCAGCAGTTGGCCAAGTAGGAGAACCAAGAGAGAGCCACGCTGTTGAAGTCCAGAGAGGACAGACTATCCAGGAGAGCCTGGTCAGCAGTGGAAATGCAGCAGAGAGGTTAAGAAGGACGAGGACTGGGAAAAGATCATCTGGTTTGGCAAATGAGAGACTGGTAGTGATTTGGGAAGGAGCTGTTTTATTTGAATAATGAGGTCAGAAGCCAGATTTCCGAGGATTTGGAAGAGTAAGAAGTGAGGAAATGAGGGGCAAGAGTATACACAGCTTTGTTAAGGAATTTGGGCCTGGAACATAGTAGGCACTTAGTAAATATTTATTGATTGAATTTGGTGGAGAGACAAGGAAAGATAGTGTGAGATAACTATTTGCTTCCCAGGATCCAGCTTCTGTTCCACTAATAACCTTTCCTTTTTGACTTTCCTCTTTCTCTTTCCTGGATTCCTCAGTTTCCTTTTGATCCATTAGTGGTAGGAACCTTGATCCATCTGGTTTCCTAGACTCTTTTTAGGCAGTGTCCAGGAACGACTCCTTAGCATTCATGCCATTTACATGCGAGACCCCACCCTAGCTGACATTGGCAAAGGAGAGGGGAGGGTCAAGGTTGCCTTTCTTGGCCAAGTGCCTCATTGCCCAAGGGGATGATTTCTCTTGTTGACACCATTGCCTGTCCTGTGTTACAGGATATCTGTCTTCCGTGTAAGGGGTAGAGATGAGGAATTTCATTTTGGAGCATGACAATGGATTTGGAGCTAGAAGGGATTCCTAGAGGCCATCTAGTCCAACCTCCTTATTTTATCACTGAGGAGACACACCTAAGGAGGTTAAGTGATATGCAGGTCACATAGGTGGCAAACATTAAAGTGGGTGTTTGAACACAGGTCCTCTGACTCCCATTGGGAACAGACCAGGAAACTGACTTATGGGAACTCTCTGTTTTCATTATTTTTGTTTGCTGGGTGCTAGCTCTTCATTCTATTTATTCTGGCTGATGGACTGAAAGTGCTATCAATGCCCCTTTAGATCTCACTGCCCTAGAACAAGACCCCAGTGGCCTTATCTTAGGTATAGCTGTGGTTCAATTCTGATTCTACTACCCCTTTACTCTTTTGCACCAAGCTTTGGACAAGTCATTTTCATTCTGGGCCTCAGTTTCCTGGTCTGGAAAATGTGGGGGTTGAGCTAGACAATTTCTGAGGTCCTTTATTGCTCTATATTTGATGATTTGGCGATACCAACAAAGAACAGTCAAGATAACTTGGTGCTAGAAATTTCTGGTGGGTAGTATGGAATGGCAGGGGCAGCTGGGTGGGTCAGAAGATAGAGCACAGGGCTAGGAATCAGGAACACCTGAGTTCAAATCTGGCCTCAGACACTCACTAGCTGTGTGACCCTGGGCAAGCCACTTCATTCTGTCTACCTCGGTTTCCTCATCTGTAAAATACACTGGAGAAGGAAATGACTCCATTCCAGTGTCTTTGCCAAGAAGATCCCAAATGGGGTCACAGAAAGTGAGACATGATCGAACAATGACATGGTCCGGCAGGAGTCAGACGGTTGAAGTATGTAGAGAAGGGATTTCAAGGAACAAGTGACAATGACAGGATCAGTACGAAGAGAGGATCAATGTTGGGGCAGGCCCTTCCAAGGACTGAGGAGGAGTCTGGGTCAGATTCCCCCCATTGATTATCCCTCCACCCTTACTGGAGGCAGAACCTAGCCCCTCCTCCCGATCAGACCAGGGCTGCTTCCCAGCGCAGAGCATTGGGGGATGGAGAGAGGTGCCAGCCTATTCTCAGTCCGCTCGGCTCAGATTCATGAATGCTGACCTCAAGCCCTCCCTGACTTTCAGAGCCCAAGCCACGCTCTTTGGGCTCATGTGTTGTCCGTCTGTTGGGGCATGTGCCGTGTCCAGGCATGGGCTGTGATTGGGCGGGTGAGGGGCTGGAGGGGGGGCCATGTCTGGCCACCGGGCTAACACACTCTCTCATTGCTTTCTTCTTGCCCCATCTGCATGTGGCTGCTCTGTCTAGATGGGCGGTGGGTCCCGAGCGCCGGCTGTGTAAGTGAGCATGCCCCATCCCATGCCTCTCACCATTCCACGCGGGCCGGGCCGGGCCGGGCCGGGCCGGGGGTGGCTGGGGGCCAGGCAGGCGAGCTTGGGGTTGGTGGCGCAGGTGGAGCTGCATGAGGCTTTGGTCGCTGTTCTGTGTGTTGTGTGCGCTGCCTCACCTCTTTGCCTTTGGCCCTTGGCTGCCGGCCGGCGAGCGGGCGTGCAGGCGTGGGGTCGGAGCCATTATCTGGAAAGGCCCAGAAGTGAGGCGGCCGCTGTCCAGTGCGCCCAGCCTGAGTACGTGTCTGGCATGAGCACTAATGCAGCCGCATTTGCTGTCTTTCTGTCTGTTGCACTTCAATCCCACCTGATACAACTCTCCTAAAGCCCCGCAGGAAGGCAGGTGGGGAGGGGGTGGTGGCGGCGGTGGGTCTCAGGGACCACAGTCCTGGGAATGCCTAAGGGATTAGTGTCCACGGGCTTCCTGGCCTGGGGTGAGGGAATCCAAGTGGTTGGATGTAGGCATCAAGGTCCATGGGGACTACTGGCCTTGGAGGGTCAGTGCCTGAGGGATCATTGTCCCCGGGAAATCACGAGCAGGAGTGGGGAGAGGGGAGGGTCAAGCGTTAGACATCTGCCACGAAGCCTGGAGTCCAGGAGCCCATCTCGAGATGCTATTTATCCTTCCTACCAAAGGTCACGGGGGAGGAGGGAGAGACGTGAGGCTCTCTCTTCTGCCTGGGCTCAGACATTCCCACACCATTAGGCCCGAGTAGCAGGGGGACAGGGTCACAAGAGAAGCCAGGTGGCCCCTAGCCCGTCAGCCTAGGTCTCTGGAGGCCCCCTCCTGTCTTCCTCTGCCCCTGGCTTCCCCAGGACCCTTGGTGTCTTGGTGCAGTCCCGCTCTACCCGCTGCCCTTGCCCCTGGCCCTTCCCCGGCCTAGCCTCCTCCTTGCCCTGACCCTCTCCCTCCCCGCAGGCTCTTCAGCAGCCTCGGCGAGCTGAGCTCCATCTCGCAGCAGCCGTCGCCCCAGCCCCAGCAGCAGCGCAGCGGCGTAGGGCCCCCGGGGCCCGGGGCCTCGTACACCGTCCGGCCCGGCAGCCGCTATCCCATGGCCCGCCGGACGCCGAGCCCCGTGAAGCCGGCGTCGCTGGAGCGCGCCGAGGGGCTAGGCACAGGTCCCGGAGGCGGCGTGGGGCGGCCCTTCGGCCTCACTCCACCAACCATCCTCAAGTCGTCCAGCCTCTCCATTCCTCACGAGCCCAAAGAGGTGCGCTTCGTGGTGCGTAGCGTCAGCGCGCGGAGCCGCTCGCCATCTCCTTCGCCCACGCCGGCCCCCGGGCCCCCAGGGCCTGGGCCCGGGCCCGGGCCGGGCCTGGGAGCCGCCCCGGGCCCCGCCCGCCCCTTCCAGCAGAAGCCGTTGCAGCTCTGGACCAAGTTCGATGTAGGCGACTGGCTGGACAGCATCCACCTGGGCGAGCATCGGGACCGCTTCGAGGACCACGAGATCGAGGGCGCTCACCTGCCCGCGCTCACCAAGGACGACTTCGTGGAGCTGGGCGTGACGCGCGTGGGCCATCGAATGAACATCGAGCGCGCCCTCAAGGCGCTGGCCGACAGCTGACCGCGCGCCCCCGGCCCCGCCCACCCCGCCGGGCGCCCTGCCGGCAGGGCCCCCGCCCGCCCCGCGCAGTGGGCCTACCCCTCCGCGTGATGGGAGCTGGGTCCCGCCCCCGCGGGGGCTAGTGGGCCGGCCTCTCCGCGGACAGGCCCACCTTGTCCCCGCCGCGCCACTCCACCAGACGTCGGTCAGGCCCCGCCCCTCCCCTCTTTTCCCGGACCCCCTCCCCATGCCCGCCCGCCTCTTCTCCCCGTCCCCACCCTAATATCCCCCAAGCCCGCGTCGCGGCCCCGGGGCCGGAATGTTGCATGAATCGTCCTGTTTGCTGTTGCTCGGAGAGTCGCCCTGTACATTGCTTATCGCCCCAGTCCCCCTGCCCTGCCCCACCTACCCCAGCACGTGGTCCTGAAGGGCGGGGCGGGGCGGCCCGGCATGCGGGGGCCGGGAGGGGCTGAGCAGGGCCCCCCTCCCCCCGGGTTTGCATATTTTTAATCTGCTCTATATTTGGAAGGAGAAAAGGAACAAGCGTCTCTGTCCCGCTCCCATCCCCGGCCCGGTTCGGCCCAGCGCAGCCCAATTCAGCTCTACTCAGCTTAGCCGCGTCGGGCCGAGCAGGGTCCGCCGGAACCGGGTGCGCCAGGTCCGCGGCCGCCACGTCTTCCACCTCCCAGCGCCTTGCGGGGCCCGGCCTCACTGCCACCCGCCCCCGCGGCCCCCGCCCGGCCCGGCCCGGCGTGGAGGGGGGGGGGCCGGGTCCGCTCCAGCTGGTCTGGGCTCCGCCATCGTCCCCCCCGCCCCCCCGCTGAGCTGGTCCCGGCGCGCGGCCCCCCAACCCCCCCTTCAGGTGCTGCAGGAAAGGACGAGTGAGGCCTCGCGCCCTCCGATCCTGCTCCGCCCCCAGCACACTAGGGGCCGCGGCTGGCTTGGGAGACAATAGCCAATAAGGGGGGCAGCGAGGACCCCCACCCTCCCCCGGCCCCATCTCGGGGTCCCTACTCCAAGCCCCGCCTCTCAGTCTCGTTTCACTGTCTCTGCTCCTGTCCCCCTCCCAGGGCCTCTCCTCCGGATTCAGCAGTCACCAGAGGAGGGGGTCTCTCCCGTCCCCCAATACAGCTGCCAGTGTCTTGGATCCCCAAAGAGGCCCTCCCCACCCTCTCCCGATTCCACCCCTGCCTCGGTGAGACTGTCTGTGAAGCCGCGAGGCTGTGCGCAAGTGTGCAGTTGGGGGCTCGGCATGCGTGGGCATGCAGTAGGCGATCAGATGTTGAGACTGGGCACTGTGCCCCTCAACGGTGGGCTAGAGTGAATGAGATTGTCCGGGAAACGTAGGGGCTGTGAGGGCATGTGTGCGTGCGTGTGCATGTGCGAGAACGTACCTGTGTGAGAGACCAGCAAGCTGTTCCGGGACTGGGAGCGCGTGCCCGCAGGAAATGGGCTGGGACAATGGGGGCTGAGCTGCTGACCGACTGGGCCTGGGCCTCCAGGTCTATTGACTGCGTGAGTGTCTATGAGTGTGAGTGTGTGCGCACAAGGTTGGGCCCCCTCATCAAGGACCTGCCGGGTTCCCCCAAAGCTCGAGGAGGGATCTGGGGGCGGGGAGGAGGGATAGTTTTGTTTATTGGATTCACCTTTCTCTGTTGGGGGAGGCCCAGCCCAAGGAGCTCTTGCACCATGGGAGGGGTCTACGCGTGACCCCTCCCCCTGGAGCAACTTTCCCATCAGCTCCCTGCAGGGAGAGGAGGCGGCTCCGCTGGGCCCTAGGTCGGGGGCGGGGGGAACTCGGAGCCAGGCGCCCCCAGCCTTTTGCCTCGGCTCAGGGGAGGGTGCTGGGAATCTCTTGGGCTGTTTTCATCTTGAGATGCCTCTCCCCTCTCCTCTCCGCCCCTTCCCCTCCCCCCTCCCCCATGGCCCCTTTACTGTGACTTCTAATGCTCAGCAATGACCTTTGGGGTCTGTGGGGTGGGGGGGCGCCCTCTTGGACCTGTTTTTAAATCTGGGAGTTGGGGTCTGGACTAAGCTCCGTCCATGTCACTCACAAGGTTCTGTTTGTATTTCTAACTTTTTTTTTTTTTAATAAAAGAAAATAGAAAATTTCACACCTAGAGGCCTGGCACGCAGGTCTGTGCTGAGGTTGTTCTGGGTGTCTACACACGCACACACTCACACACACACACACATACATATGCACACTGTTCTGCCCTCCACTCACCCCACATTTCCTTCACTCTCACCAGCTCCCCCCACACGCCATTCTGCCCTCCACTCACCCCCAACTCTCATCCGCCCCACAGTGATAACAGCCACAAACAGTTACAATCATAGAACCAAGCAGTAATACAACCCAATGCCACATTAAGGCACATAGCCTCCTGCCCACGGAGTCACAAAAGTCTTACAGAGTCTCACAGGGTCTCTCACACAGTCTCCCAGTCTCTGTCCCCTCCATCCAGTCTCACACACATGCATACACACCCATACATACACATACATACACACATGCACACACAAACACCTGTGGGTTTTTGGTTCCATTCCGTTTTGGGTTTTTAACTTGACAGGGTCAGTTCAGTTTCACCCCCGTCTTTTGTATGGAGTTCAGTGGGGAGATTTCTCCTCCCCTCTCCAGCCCCGGGGCCTCCTGACCCTGACGTTGTGATACACCCCACAGAGATCTATGTTTCTTATATTATTATTAATTATTATATTATTATTATGTAATAAATTTATAAGAAACTAATTGGTTTCAGTTGCCTTTGTAAAGGGAAATTGGGAGCCAAAGAGTCAGCAGTTTCCTTCCTTTGTCTCTGAGAGTGAAACTGTTCATGAGTGCGGTGGGACCCAGCCCAGCATTTACTGAGAACCTGTCCTCAACCATGAACTGCCCTCTTACAAGGCAAGAGCATGCAGAATCAAAGAAGGACTGTCTTCCGTTTAGGAGCTTTCATACTATACTTTCATGCACATGCGCAAGCACACACAAAGCACACACATGAAGCACACACATACTAAGCACACATACATGCTAAGCATGCACTAAGCACATGAAAATTGAAGAGGAAAGGGGATGGGAAAAGCAGGCTAAGAATATCTGCCACGCTTGAGGGCTACAGGCAGAAAAGAGACAGAGTAGAAGCATTACTGTTGAGATACTTAGAAGAGCCCAGAAGACAGAATCCTAGAAAAGGACCAGCAGTAAACCTATGGCCCCCAATGTCTATTCACAAATGCACAAACTCTAGGCCACAAGGAAAGCTCACTAGAGGTTCTATTGCAGGGGGGCAGGTTGGATTTTAGAGGCATCCTAGAAACATGGCATCCAAGCTAAGATGAGACCAGGGCTCTGGTAAAGGGGTAGAACTCATTCAGCAGGGACAGGAGAGATGTAATAGGCCACGACTACATCATAAAAAATGATGAAAGGGGTGGATGTGAAGAACCTGGGAAAACCTATACAAACTGATGACGCACAAAACTAAGAGAACATTTCATTGACTACAGGATTGTAAAGGAAAGCAACCAGGTAAGATGACAGAATTCTGACCAGTTCCAAGCCTAACCCCAATTCCAGAGGACCAATGATATATCAAGCTTCTCATGTCTGTCTTGGCAGAGAGGTCACAAACTGAGGTGCACATGTTCAGACATATATTCAGTCAACCAGCATTTATAAAGTGCTACGCCCTGGGGATACATAGAAAGGCCAAAACAGAAGTGGGAGAGGAGCAGGAGGGAGAGCTCTAGTGGGTGCTAGTCCTCTCAATGAAGGTGTACTCATGAAAAGATGCCAGCGCTAGAGTGTGGAGCATTTGGGTGAAGATCACTGGAGGGACAGACCATTTTGTCACCCGAGTAGCTAAAGAATGTTAGGAGCTTGCATTTTAATGAAAAAAAAAAACCCGTATGTCAATAACTAGATACATACAAACTACAGACAGTAGATAAAAGATAATCTCAGATGTAGAGAGAGGAGATGAATGGAGTGTTGGATAAACAAGCCTAAGCGGGCCACTGTGTTGTGTGACCCCATATGGGGTCCTGATGCACAGTTTAGGAAGTGCTGAAGGGGTCTCAAGTGGAAAAAAGTTTAAGAAGCCCTGAGTGCTTGGAGGGGAGTCAAAGTGAAGAACAATGGGAATCTGCTTTGCTTACTTCTTCAGATACAGGTCAGATATTCCCCCTTTGCTATTTATGCAAATAATGTCTGGTTAGCAGGCAGGGTGTGGTGAGTGGTGTGAGCGGTCTTGGGAAATAAACTAAACTTGAAAGGCTCCCACCCCACCACCCCAGGTAGCTGGAGTGTTGCTGTCTTAGGGAAAAGCTAGCCTAACCCAGGGGTGGGGGTGGGAAGAACCCTAGGCGGTATCAATCAGTCTTGGTACATATCACCCATGGTGACAAGTCCCCAAGGCTCTTCAAAGCCACTGGTGTCAAGCTCAAATAGAAATGGGGCCACTAAATCATATACAAGCATCTCTGTAGGCTGCATATTGACTTAGTTTTAAAATGTAATGTTATCTATATTTTGTCATATTTTATTTTGTTAACCATTTTTCAGTTATATATTTTTCATTTTCTTATTTATTTAATATTTTTAGTTTTCAATATTGATTTCCACAAGATTTTCAGTTACAAATTTTCTCCCCATTTCTGCCCTCCCCCACCCCAAAATGGCATATATTTTAATTGCCCCTTTCCCCAGTCTGCCCTCCCTTCTATCACCGCCCCCCCCAGTCCTCTTTCCCCTTACTTTCTTGTAGGGCAAGATAGATTTCTATACCCCATTGCCTGTATATCTTATTTTCAGTTGCATATAGAAATAATTTTTTTTAAACATTTGTTTTTAGAACTTTGAGTTCCAAATTCTCTCCCTTCTCCCAATTACATTTTAACCAGGTTTTGGCCGTACTAGAGTCCGCGATTTGACCCCTCTGTTGGAGAGGACCTTTCATCATTTAAATGTTTTTAGGGCATTTAGGCGGCTAGGTGGTGCTACAGTGGGTAGAGTGGAGGCCTGGAATCAGGAAGACATCTTCCTGAGTTCAAATCTGGTCTCAGATACTTACTAGCTGTGTGACCCTGGGCAAGTCACTTTACCCTATTTACCTCAGTTTCCTCATCTGCAAACAAGCTGGAGAAGGACATGGCAAACCTCTCCAGTATCTTTGCCAGGAAAACCCCAAATGGGGTCATGAAGAGTTGAGCATGGCTGAAAATGACTGAACAACAACAGCAATGAAGGGTATTTGATAGACCATCCCCCTGGCTTAGGCAGTACTAAGGAGATATAGAAAAAGAAAAAAAAATACAGGTACCCCTCATCCCAGAAGTCACCAAAAATAAAAAGAAGAAAAACATGAAGAGAAATGTGGAGGAGGACAAATGTGCCAAACCCTAGGTCTTTCTTCCTCCCTTCAGAAGTCTCAAGCCTCAGATCTTGCCAATTGGGTCCATGTGATGGGTGGTGCTGAGCCTTCCCCGTTCACACTGGGCCTCCCTATGCAAGGTGGTGACAGTGAGCACAAGCAGGGCCACAACACATGTGATACCACTTCTGCCACAACAAACACTTCTTCAGCATGTCACCGGTAGTAAAGTGGCTACATATATACATATATACATAAGACACATATATGTCTCTTGCACACAAATTGTCCTGGCCTCTAAGCTGATACTGAAGGTCTCCCTCTACCTCTACCCACTTAGTATACCTTGCATCACCCACCAAAACCTCCCCCTCCTTCAGTGTCACATTACAGTCAGGATACCCCATCTTTGCCTCCTTAGGGTCTTATGTGGCAAGTCTCTGCTTTTCTTCCTAAGGGGCTGAATCCTTCCTCAGGGGCCCATCCTAGGTTTCAGAATTATAACATGAAGTCAGCCAGGAACTCAGAGGTGTCAAGCTCACTGCCTGCTAGCAAAACTCTGGCAGAAACATATTAAAATGTAATTAGAAAATCTTTAACAAAATAAATAAAATACAATACAACATAATGTTGATGTGTAGTGTTCTAGGTCAATATGGGATTCCAGTTTGACACCACTGGCCTGAAGGATCTTCTTTCTTCCAAGTAAATGCTCCTTCACCACAGGAAGTGTTCTACTTCTCTTTTACTGTTCCTCCAAACTTTTCCTGTGAAAGGGTTATCCAAACCATCTCAGAGGAAAAGAGCCCCTGGAAGGGGCAAAGATCTTGAGACCTACATCACTAAGCCAAGGAAGGGAGAAGCAAGGGCCACAGAGGGTCAATTGGACCTATGTCCAAAAGCCACAAAGTACATGTGACTCTTTGGAGAGTTCTGAAGGTTTACAGCTATATAGCTGATCTTGAATCCACCTTGGATGACTCCCACCATCTGCTGTCTTTGCTCCTACACAGGTGCTGATGAACAAAGCTGGAGAAAATCATGAAACTATGCTGACTGGGTGCATTACAAATTTATGTTACACACCAGTATTCCATGGTGGGCTCCCCCACTGTTTTAAGCTTCCTTTTGTATATTGTCTTCCCCAATTAGACAGTGAATTTCTTGAGCCAGGGACTATCTTTACCTTTCTTTGTATCCCTAGACCTTAGCACAGTGCCTGGCACATAATAGGTGCTTACTAAATGTTTATTGATTGACCGATTAAAATATAAATTAAATAACTATTTGGGGGACTATGAGAAGATAATATAAGGATTTGGGGGTCATACCTGACAGAAAAATTGATTTTTTTCCCCACATCATAACTTGGAGATAGATCACTAAATACAAAGAAGCTCTTTAAAATTTATTAAAAGCCATATAGGAAATGACCAGAAAAACAATTGAAGCAGGAGAAGCTGAGTGTGAGAACCTGGTGACAGAAGATGCCCAAGGCCATGCATGGGAGAAGCTACTTACAGAAGACATTGGAGCTGAATTGTCAAGTTGACTCTGAAACTATTTTGCTGGGAACCATGATGATTGGAAGAGATGCATTGATTCGCTGAGAGCTGATTGGGTGGAGGAAGGCTATTTTAACTGAGAACGGATGGGAACCAGAGAAGCTTTATACCTTCTAGAAGCTGATTGGAGAAAAGTAGCTCATTTGAAGAGCTGTCTAGCTTTATTTCTCCTTATTGCTTTCAACAGCCTGAGAGAAGGGAAACTTCTCTCTAGGTTACTACATTACCTTTCATTGCTCTCTATAGTTTAAGAGGAGGTAAAGGAGAAATAATAGCTTTGCACCTGTTTTGGGGATATACTGATATATTTTGCCAAAAGACTGTAACACTTTCTCAGCACTCTGCTAAGGGTGACTATGTGTTAAAAGTGGCTTTTAACTATGCTTCAGTGGTCTGAGAGTAGCCAAGACATCATTTTGTCCAAAAGGTGATGCTTGGTGAAGAAAGTTCTATAGAGACCAAGGACATCAAGATCTGCCATCCAGGGCCATCCAAGGCACACAGGTTTCCCTATTCATATGCCTTTCTGCTAAGTTTCATAAATGTGTGCCCACTGTCTCTTTGGGATACTGTGTGCATTGGTAAGAGAGTGGGATTCAGGTTTATGGATGTACAATTATATTTTTATTCCTATTTTTGCCTTCTATTGAATAAATATCATGATTATTCTTGATTTTGCCTTATTAAGTAAATGTTTTATGTTTAAGAGTTAATGGTGTCTTTCTGGGAAAGGGAGGGAAAGGAATGAAGGGGGAAATTTGGTCAATGTGAAAACAAAAGATAACAATAAAAATTTATTTTAAAAGATGTCAGCAGTGTCATTGTCACTTATTTTGTGTAAATAGGGAGCACACCATTGGAAGCAAGGTGTTTTAGTGCTAAGTGGTAGAACTGATTTGTCCCCCTTGCCATAGTTACCCCTGAGTACCCTGCAGGTGTTGGGTTGTAGCCATGTGGTAAAGACACTAGCTGAGCACTCCACGCTCCTTCTTCTTTCCATCCCCCATTCTTTTAGAGCTGCCAGAGAAGGCACGTTGGAGGTGTGTGAATACAATGTTGGGTGGCAATCCTGGGATATGTAGACGTCTTCCCTGAGATAACGTAAGTTTCTGGAGTACAGAGGCATTTTACTTCTGTCTTCGAATCTTCAGCACCTTGAACAGTGCCTGGCACGATAAGCCCTTACTAGGTGCTTATTGATTGATCACGAGACACGATGTATTATGATAGAGACAACTCGGGATTTTGAGTCAGAACATGTGGGTTTGAGTTGTATCATTATCTTTCATCCTAGGTAAGTCACTTCATTTCTAGGTTTTGAGTAGGTAATGAGTTCTCTGTCATTAGATGTTTTCAAGGAAATACTCCATAAGAGCATGTAGAAGAGACCGAAGAGAAACACTTGATATGAGTGGATGTTGAACCAGATGGTTTTAGAGGGTCTGCCCCCAATCCATGAGGTTCTTCATCTATTCGTAGCAACTGATGGCATGCCACAATTTTGGGGTTTGGTCCTCTAGACCAGAGGCCAAGGCTGTAAAAGTGGGTGAAGCCTGAACTGCAGGGAAGGCGGATGACAAGGGCCATCTCTGTATCTGCCTTTGAGCTTTCAGGGCACATTCCTTTCTCTATGACCTCCTACATGTATGTGTGCCCCACTTGGATGCATCCCCTACCCCCACCAACATGCTCTCTCTCAAACACACTCCCAGAGGAGAGAATTTTAGTTTCCCATTTAAAATATAGTTGGAAAATGTTTGACAAAATAAATATACAGTACAAGATACTGATGATTTGTCATTTTCTAGTCAATATGTGTCTTCAGGGATCTGATTCTACTTGAGTTGGATGCCACTGACCTAGACAATACCTACTCTATAGTGCTGGTACACACCAGGTACTCTGCTCCTCATCCAATAAGACATAGCACATGAGCCCCCACTGATGTTCACCTTTAAAAGCCAGCCAAAGAACACAATCAGTTAAAAGCAAAGGCATTTAATGGAATAGCATAGTAACAAAAGTAGCAACAAGACATTTTCCCTACAGACCTGGTATGAACTTTTCCACAAATACATATATCATCGATGGGAAGAATGTGCGCATGTAGGGAAGACTTGTGTAAGGAACATATGGGGCCAGGGCACAAACATGGAAGGGCAAGTCATGCTTTTGACATAGAAGGGCCATTGATGATTTCTAGTGCTATCTTTGGGCTGCCCTGATCAGGTCTGTTTCCTGCTGGTTTCTTAGTCTCCCAGAGTGCTCATCAGATGAATGTAGCCTTGCCAGCCGCTGGCCGATTGGATGCAAAATCTCTGTATCTGCAGCCCACCACCTTCCTGTTTAGCTAAAATCCTAGGCCAATCCTTCCTCAAGGAGTGGTCAGGCATTCATATAGCCTTTTAGCTCAAAGCCTACATGCTTTTTCTTCCAATAACTTTTAGGGGAAAAAGCAGAACAACTTTCTAGGGACCAGCAAAAAACTTTGTCTTGAGTTTCCCTGTTTTGTTCCCTCAGTCTTGGCTATGCAATCTTTTCAATTCTTCCATGTCAATGAGGGAACTGGGAAAAGGCACAGAAGTAAGGCTAATTCCTTGGAACAAAGTTTCATCTTGTTCATTCACTCTGCTGCTACACCAGCTTTGAGGCACACCTTGACATAATGACCCATGAGGATATCCAACCATATTGATACTGTCTATGGCATGACATGGTAGTTGTGGTGAGGAAATTACTCCCATTGATAATGGGAGCCACAATCATTATCTATACCCCCATTTACCTGCGGGTTTTCCTTTCCCAGTGTTTCTTGGAACACTTCCCATCCCCCTGCATTCTCTCTTACCATCACAAGGGGCTCTGGGCTGGGATTGGCTTGGTGTTGGGCACTGTGATGTCATGCTGGAGAATGAGGAGGACTGGGGTGCTATGCCAGGCACTGCTGCTCTCCCTTGTAGGGAATTTGGGGGCTATTGATAAGGGACTGTGTGAGTAAGTGAATAGGGAACTTGTGTGAGAAGTCATGTGTATATAGGTTCATGTGATTGAGGGTGGAGGACATGTTTGGGGCACATATGAATGAATGTGGAGGATGTATGTTTGGGGACACAGATAGGTGTCTTAGGGCTATCCTGAAGAGAAATAGGCTGTATGTAAAGGGCAAAGATTCCCTTTGACCTGAGGTCTTCCAGAAGAGGCTGGTTGGCCACACGTGTGGGCTTCTTAGACTAGATGGCCTCTGCAGTCCTTCCCCTCTTCTGGGACTGTGTGTGAGAGATAGCGTGTTTTGAAGGGGACACATACACAAGTGGCGTACACTTGTGGGATAGTACATGAGAAGGAATGTAGGGGACACATGAGCTTGGGAGCAAGACATAGAGGTAAGCCTTGTCATCTCTCCTTCCCTCCAGGTGCCTCAGGGCTAGGGAGAAGGGAATGGGCTAAACTTCCCATTTGGTCTCGTCTAGGGGTGGGGGAAAGCTGAGGTCAGTTTCAACTCCTCCCCTCCCCTCCACTTCCCCATCAACCTCTGTCTTATGAGCCTTGACTCTTGTTCTTCCTCCAGTGGCCCCTGTGGATCACGGCCATGGGCCAAAATTAAGAGTGAAAAAAGTCGAATCTTGGGAGGCAAAGACACACATCCTGGCGCCTGGCCCTGGATGGTCAGCATGCAGCTGATTACCAATAGTGGCCAAAGGTCCCATGCTTGTGGGGGCTCCCTATTGACCCCAACCTGGGTGCTTACAGCTGCACACTGCTTCAAGGGCACCAGGTGAGAGGATGGGGAACGGGTTGGGAGGCAGCCTCACTCTCTCCAGGGTCATCCTTCAATGTTTCCCTCTCTCTGTACCTCCTTCCCATCCTCCCTCCCCTCCCCTCCCCTTCTTTTCCCTCTCCTTCCCTCATCTTCTCTTCCCTTCTCTCTTTTTGGGGGTCTAGCTCTAGGATGTGTTGTCTCTGCTGATTTCTGTTGAGGTTTTGCTGCAAATGATTCATTTTTGGCATCTTTCCAGAATCTATCTTGTAGTATCTCTTCAAGGATTATCTCTTGGGGGGGGTGTAGTGTTTCTCTCTGGAGAGGGTCTCTCTGGGGTTTTCTCTTTCTCTCTGAAGCTCTCAAGGGCCTCTTTCTAGGGATTTGTTTTCTGAGAGTCTCTGTTTATAGGGTCCCAGGTCTCAGAATTTCTTGATGTGCCTCTCTCTGGGAGATTTTTTTCCCTTTCTAAGTCTTCAGGGCTCTCTCTCTCTCTCTCTCTCTCTCTCTCTCTCTCTCTCTCTCTCTCTCTCTCTCTCCCTCTCTCTCCTCCCTCTAGTTCTCTCAGGCCTTCAGGAAACTTACCTTGAGATTCCTCCAGAAAGGATGTACCATCAGTGGATGGGGGTAGGGAGTGAGGTGAAGGGCCATTCTGGGTTCTCATTTCACTGGCTGTCTCCTTAGGGACCCGAGTCAGTGGCGTCTGGTTGTTGGTGCTTGGGAGGTACAGTGGGCAGCACCAGCCACCCTCAGCCCCCTTGAGCAGGAGCGGAAGGCAATCCGTATTCTGCTACATGAGCAGTACAACTCTTGGACTGAGAACAATGACATTGCACTGGTAGAGATGAATAAGCCTGTTCACTGTGGCTACCTGGTCCAAATTGCCTGTCTACCCCGGCCTTCGGATGATCCAGTCAAGGACTCAGAGCCCTGTATCATTGCTGGCTGGGGATACAAAGAGGAGAATGGTAAGTCAGAGATGGGGCTTTGGGAGGATCATGGGGCAGGTTCTAGAAGTCACTGGGAATATGAAGTTGAAGGGACTGTGGGGTTATAGTAGCACTAGGGAATATTTCAGGGGCTACAGGAATCATTAAGCATCACGGAGGGGAGTCAGAGGCATCTTAATGAATCATGGCATATCGTGTAAGGTTCTGGTCATCATGGGGGCATCACCGGAAGAGGATCATGGGTAATGAGAAAGCACAAACTTCATAAAGAGACCCAGAGAAACATGAGGGGATCACAAAGGGGTCATGGGGATACATATTACAATGCCATGGCCCTCACTCATGCAAGTCTTCTAGATCTGGGCCAGCTGCCCTGGTAAAGTTTTCTTATGGATTCAGGGATAAGTCATCCACCCTTCTTCTATTTACTCCTTACCAAGGCACCATTCTTCTATAGAGACACTGCCCTGAGACATTCTTTATCCAAGTAATTCTTTGGACTTTCCCTCAAGATAAACGTGAACAGTCTGAGCAGTTCTAAGCATTTACTACTAGGTCAAAGGGTGCGTATTAAAGGTGATCTCAGTGCCTGGTTCACAATCTTCCCTTCTCCCCTATGTAGATCCCTTTCCCATATATATTGATGCTTCTCAAAACACCTTACTTCCCAGTTCCTTAATCTCCTTACCTCCCATGACCTATACCTTGTTTGCACATCTACTTGCACCCTTGATTGCTAACATCATAAGTGTTTTGCTTCTATGATCAAGAACTCTGAAGTTAGGACTTCTGGGTCATGTGATTAACAAGCTGGAGGATTAGACAATTTTTCTTATCTCCCTGACTTCTTAACTATCTTAAAAACAAATTATATGCCAAAGATAAAGTAACTTCAGGTGTTTCCATGATTTAGTTCACCTAGAATCTGAAAGAAGGTTAAAAAAAATAACAACCCATGAACTGATACCCACCCTGATCTCACTCAGGACCCCTCTCCTACCTTCTACTAAGCTACTAGCAGTGAGACTGCACTATACAACCCCAGGATCTAACACAGCCTTGCAACAAAACTTGACCCCATATCCCAGTCTCTTTTCCTCCTTCCATCTCATCAGTGCTGTGGAGATCTCAGCTTCAGGCTAATAGCCACCACTCTGGGGCAGAACTGCTCTGGGGCAAAAGCTTTACAGAGCCAGCACCATGATGGATAATGATCTAAGCTGCAAAAGATTTTGACAGGAGAGCAAGGAACAGAAGGAAAGGGGAAGGATGAATATTGGCTTGAAATATAGCTCAGCACCCCACCCCACTCTACCCCTCCTCTCAGAGCCTCAAGAGATCCAGACTGTAGAAATCAACCCTATAGTACTACTGCAGCAGCTTTCTGAACTTCTGGTGCCGAGACAGATAACTGAGGAGCAGAGGGAATGGGACATAACACTGGAGTGTGTGTGTGTGTGTGTGTGTGTGTGTGTGTGTGTGTGTGACTCTGTCAAGTCTGAAGGGAAGAGCTCAGCATATAGATGGGGCCGGTTCTGTTCCCCCTAAAAGTCACTCGTGGCATAGACCTAGCCTAATGAGACACGAATTGCCCAGTGCAGGAGGATGAGATGCTTTGAAATCCAGGCCCCAAAGAAACCATAATTAGAGAGGAAGGAGTTAGAAAGTGAGGAATAGGGGAAAATAAGGAGAAAAACCCTGAAGTTACCAAAGATTCCAGGAAGAAGAAAACTCAAAGACCTTGAACATGTGCACATAAAACAACAAGGAAAATATTAACAGAAGAAAGAAATTTGGCTTCTAAATTTAATAAACAAGTTCAGGTATCTGTGAATAAATATTGTCAAACAAAGGAAAATGATCTGACACACAGACACACAGAGACAGAGGATCTTGTGGAATTTGAGGAGAATATGGGATCACAATACACTGTAAATAAGTGGTTTAAAAGACAAGTGAGAGTTATGAAAGCAGAATATATGGCCTGCACAGCAAAAATAATGGGTAGAGTAGAAAAAGTGGAATCTGAAATGACAAATCTTAGCAAAGAAACAAAAGAGAGAAGAGTATATTGGAAATGCAAATGTATAGAAGCGAAAGACAACCTAGGAGAAGATAAGCAAAAAAAAAACATTAAAAGAAAATATGCTCATTATTCATGCAAGCAAAACATACTGATTTCAAAGATAGGCTATAGAGAGACAACTTAAGAATCATAGGACTCCCAGAAAAACATGATAGGACAAAAAGTCTTTTTTCTCAGTTTCTGACATTTTTATTTAAAGTTTTGAGTTCCAAATTCTATCCTTTCCTCCCTCCCTTCCCTCCCCTCTACCTGAAATGGTAAGTAATCAGATATAGGTTATACATGTGCAATTATGTAAAACATTTCCACACTAGTCATTTTATACAAGAAGACTTGAATAGAAGACAAAAATGAAAGAATGGGTAAAATAGCATGCTTCAGTCTGTATTCAATCAATACCAGTTCTTCCTCTGAAGGCAGATAGTATGCTTCATCATCAGTTCTTTGGGATTGTCTTGGATTATTGTATTGCTGAGAATAGCTAAGTCATTCACAGTTCTTCATTGAACAATATTGCTGTTACTGTGTACCACATTCTCCTGGATCTATTTACTTCACATTGTATCAGTTCATATATGTCTTTCCAGGTTTTTCGGGAACCATCCTGCTTGTCATTTCTTATAGCACAATAATATTCCTTTACAATCATATACCACAGCTTGTTTAGCTATTTCCCAATTGATGGGAATCCCTTTCATTTCCAATTCTTAAGCCACCACAAAAGAGCTGCTATAAATATTTTGAAGACAAAAACTATTAACACCATTATATGGGAAAACAATGGAAGAAAACTGCAGAACTATATGTTTAATGAATTTAATTGAATTGAAATTTTATAATGTAGTTCCACAAAAGTATTGATTCACCCATAGACAGGGTAATGCAAAGTTCTGTCCATGATGACACAGACTCTTCACTGCTACCTCCACCTGACTTCTACATCTGTCTCAGTCTCCTTGTGTACTTTTAAAAAGGAATATCTTACTGGTCTCTCTGTTCACACTCTGGTTTTGTTGTCCTTGGCTGCTACATTCATTCATTCATCATTTTTGCATTTCTGTTGTCTGGGATATTCAAGAAGCACATAAGTTCTTCAGTTCTGGGGTTTTTTCCTAAGACTCTTTCAATTATCTCTTTATTAATTAATTCAAGACTCTTCTGCATCCATCAGAAACACACAGGAAGGAATGGAATAATGTGTTTTGAAGAGCAATGGAGTGCAAGATGCAAACCAGGATGACTTACCTAAAAATATTAGCTTAACCATAAATGAAAAAAAGATGGACATTAAATAATAAAGAGATGCTTTGCAGAACTACATTATAAAATTTTAATTCAATTAAATTCATTAAACATATAGTAAGTGCCTACTACATTCCAGGTACTATGATAAGTGCTGGGGATACAACTAAGAAAAAGAAAGTCCCTGCTTTCAAGGAGCTTACAATCTAATGGGGAAGATGACACACAAAAAGAAGCAGGAAAGTGGGGGTGGCATACCAGGGTATACTCAGTGTGGGGACATCATGTTCTGTGGAATTCGAGCCAAATAGAGTTGCAGATGGACAGTGGAGAGTGACATGGAAAGTCTGGATTCTTCCCTCTATAAAGGAAAGATTTGAGAAAGTGAATGAAAGGGGAGAGGGGAGCAAGGGGGTAGAGGGCAATTATGATGTTCATGAGTCAGTTTGAGGGTCAGCAATGAGGTGGTCCCTGTAGCCTTAGGAAGAAAAGCGTATGCAGGGGGTGGATGAGGAGGAGGTGGGAAGAACTAAAAAAGCAGGGAGGTAGGAGGGAGGCCTTGCTTTGGAATGTGAGGGAATTCCACTAATGAATGCTTCTATGGGTGGAGATGTCCTATGGAGGGAGATGGAGATCTTGTGCAGAATACGGTTTAGAGGATTTGGTGCTTGTCTTACCTTGGGGTGGGGAAAGTCAGAACTCTTAGGGGCAACTAGTGCATGGAAGAATGGGAAAGAATGGACCCAGGCAGAAAATATTGAGGCAAGTGGAGTAGCTAGAAGGAGGGTATAGATCAGTGGTGTGCTGCATAATCAGGAATGTGTATGCACTTGGGGAGACTCCTACTACTGGGCAATGCCTATTCTGTTGCTCACAGGAATTGAATTTGTTCTGGGAATGAGGCATGACAGAAAAGAAGAATCCACAGAGTAAGCTCTGCAATGCAGCAAAAGAGACTGCCTAGTGAGGAGAGTCTAGAATATATAACTTGGAAGTTTTGATTCCATGAGGGATACGGAGAACAGATAATTACAGGGGTCATGAATTGGAGAAGGAGGGTCTAGAGTAGATAGAAAGAGGATGGATAATGAAGAGGATGAGAGAAACCTTTTCTGGGAAGGAGCACAAAAATGAAATTTTAAAAATTAATGAATAGGATGAATTGAAGGGGAAGAGAGAAAGGGAGAATATATTTGATGGAGAAGGAAAAAAAGGAGAAGAGTGAAATGACCAGATAAGACAAGGAAAGAAAAAGGATCTAATAAGCAAAAACCCAAAGGGAAGGGATAGTTAATAGAAGGAGGGGTTTGGAGGCAAGGGGGAAGCAAGATATTGGGAATAGGGCCACTTTAAAAAAGAACAAACTAAAGTAATTAAAGGAAACATAGTGCTGTTTTTACAACAGAAGAGGGAAAATCATAATTTGAAAAAAACTCCAATGTTAGTGACAAATGGAGAAAAATATAGTTCTCATAACTTTAAATGGGAATGGATTGAATAATCCAATAAAATGAAAAAGAGTGACAGATTGGATAAGAAAATAAAACCTTACAATCTGTTGCTTATAAGAATCACATTTGAAAAATGAAAACATAACACAAAATAAAATTGAAGGGATGGAAAAAATTTACTATGCATCAAATGAATCCAAAAAAGCAAGAGTCACAATTATGTTATCTGACAAAGCAAAAACAAACACCCAAAATGCAAAAAGGGATAAAGAAAGAAACCACATTTTGCTGAAAGGAACCACAGACAGCACACCAATAACAGTAATAAACTTTAATGCTATAACCATCTTAGTGTATCAATTCATAAAGAAAACATTAATTGAGCTAAAAGAAAACATAAACAGTAAAACAATAGTGACAGAAGACTTCAATATTTCTCTCTCCATTTTGGATAAGTCTAACAGAAAGAAAACAAAAGGGAAAACAACTGAACAAATTGCTAAGAAACTAGAGATTCTCTAGTTGATGGCAGTATCTAAATATGACAACAAAAGAAAATGCATATTTCTCTGCACCACATGGAACATTTACAAAAATTGGCTGTGTACTAGGGCACAGAGATATTGCAAACAAATTTAAAAAGACAAATAGTTTAATACATTCTTTATAGACCACAATGCAATAAAATAGTCATTTGTTCAGGGCCCAAAAACAAAAGACAAAAGGCCCAAATAGAGATTTTAACAATAGGAGTGAGTTAAAAAACAAATCATAGAAACAACTAATGATTATGTGAAAGAAAATGATAATGATAAAACAACATGCCAAAATTTCTGGGATGTAGCTAAAGCAGTACCCCAAGGGAAAAAAATAATATCCATGCAAGCTTACACTTACAAAGTAGAAAAAGAGAGGATTAGTGAACTGAATATACATTTGAAGATTAGAAAGTCAACAAATAAGCACACTTAAATCAAGCACAAAGGAGGAGATTTTAAAATTAGAGAAGAAATAGATAAATTGAGAACAAAAAATATAAAAATGGCAAAACTAAAAGCTAGTTCTTTGAAAAGACTGATAAAATAGATAAACTTTTAGTTAGGATTAAAGAAGAGGTTAGAAAATGAAATCAATAAAACAGCGAATGAATAACATGAAGTCAAATCAAAATGAGAAACAAATTCTAGTTAGATCATATTACAGTTTTATACACAGAATAAAAAAGAAATAGAGGAATAAATTTAAAAATATAAAATATTAAAACTCTCAGAAGGCCAGATAGAGATCTTAAATAACCCAATGTCAGAAAAGGAAATAAATCTAGCTGCAAAAGAATTGCCAAAGAAAAAACTCCTGGTCTTGATGGATTCATGTGAAAATTCTATCAAACTTATAAAAAAATTAGTACCAATGGTTCACAAATTATTCTCAAAAATTGAGAAAGAAAGCATCCTACCAGAATCCATTTGTGAGACAAATATAGTTCTTATACCTAAACCAGGGAGGGATAAAACACAGATGGAAAACTGTAGGCCAATTTCATTATTCCATATTGATTCAAAAATTCTAAATAAAATTTTATCAAACGGACTACAATGATTTATCCAAGAAATCATTCATTATGATCTAGTGGGATTTATAGTAGGGATGTGTGGATGGCTCCACATTAGGAAAACATTCAACATGGTTAATCATATGAAAAACCAAAACATTTAAACCATATGATCATCTCAATAAATGCATAAAAGATGTTTTGCCAAGTGTAGCACTCTTATGTGCTAAAACTTTGCGAAATATAGGCATAGAGGAAACTTTTTTAAAAACATCACAATAACCATCTATCTAAAACCACAAGCGACCATCATATTCAATGAGGATGCACAAGAACCTTTCTCAATAAATACAAGATGTGGTTGACAGATGCAGAAAAGAGAATATTCTGTGGTGTCTATTTCTTCTTGATTGAAAAAAAAAGTTGGTATTAGAGCTAGACATGTCCCTAAAGGCTCTCATTAAGTATGATGTATTCAATGAATATCTTAAAATCATAAAAAATTCTGTCATATTTTATCCTAGAGATACATTTTGTCAATGATGCATTAAGCATCAGCCTCAAAGGAGGTATATACACACGTCTACATATACACACATACACACACAAACATACACGTACATATACACACATAAGGCATTCACCCAGCAAAACATTTACATAAGGCCCTCGCCAGCATTACTGAGGATGTCCAATGCAGAGCCCCAAAAAACAGTGATTCTCTAAAGGTGAGGTTTATCCAAATGCTGCTATTTATAGAGGTGTGATATCCAAGGTTTAAGGAGGGGACAATATCTATTCAAACCACAGCTCACAAAATCCCACCAATGCTTAGAAAGTCTCCATGTACAGCAAGGTCTGTGCATGGCAAGGCCATCCCTCTGTCTGTAGCATGGGTGTGTCACTGTGTGGCTCAAAGGGAGCCAGAAGAGATATCTCTAGCCTCTTCTCCCCTGTGCTTCTCTGAAGGAGAAGTTCATTCCTGTCTGAAGGGGAAGCAGGAGGTTGGGGCCAGAGGCAGCCCACTATGATTTTTTCAGAGGAAGAGCGATACTAGGCTATCTGCTCTATATCTGTTCCCTTAAATGTTATTCGTCTGGGGGATATGATTGGGTTCCATCTAAATTTGTATCACTTCATTATTTTAGGGGTCAGAGGACCCCAACTCCATAGCCAAGGCTTGACCCCTTTCCCTTGGTGGAAGTTCCACAATGAACATAAATAGAGAATAGCAAAAAAGCTATTTAACCAAATCATGGAAAAACAGAAATCATAGAATGTACACATGGAAAAATCCATATCAGACAACACAAAGTCATGGAGCTCTTGCATTGGGAGTGAGATAACTCAGATCAACCAAGAGATAGAGTCCTAGATCTCTCTCAGGGGGAAACTTCCTGAAGTCTTTAGAATAACAAGCTAGGGATGGGGATGTGCTGGAGACTGCCTGCTACTCCTCTCACATCTTCCTGGACTCTTTTCTTTCTTCAGTAACTGGAAATGGGATTGGCCTTTCCCATCTTTCCTCTTGAAGCTGGAAGCCAAAAGTGCTTGAAGTGACTCAAGGTTTGAAGAGTCTCAAAGAAGACTCGATGAGAACTGAAGCTTTCACTTACAGAAATGCTACCCTACCCCTCAAGCAGGGCAAGGCATTCATCTCCACCAAGGAGAGAGTTCCATCCCAATGGGCTTTGGGATAGGTCACACATAGATTGTGTGTGTATGTGTGTGTGTGTGTGTGTGTGTGCGCACGCGCATGTGTGTTGTCAACCAGAGAATACACAAGTTCAAAGCAAAAGACATTCCAACAACAGGATAGCAAAACATGTAGCAAGAAAAACTTCCCTCCATATACATGGTGTTACTCTATTTTTGGCTGCCATATCCACTGTTCATTGGGGGAGAAGACCCTTGAAGGGTATGTGTGTGACCGGGGAACATGAGTAGAATGGTGCACCAAAACACGTCGCCAGACCACCTAGGTGTCTGTGACATATCATGCCTCCAGGGCTGTAGAGAGCAGATAATGCTTTGATTTCTTCACTGATACCCATTCCTCTGGAGCTCTGTCCCTCTGTCTGAATGTTTTCCTTTGCTCAATCCCTGTTATCTAAATGATACTTCTGCTGCTGCTGCAGCTGCTGGCCAGGCTTACTCAGTTTTTGTTGAGCCACTCTCTGCTCCCACCTATTGGTCTTTGGTAGCTATTCTTGGGCGATTATCATCAGCTGCTTTCTCCTATCCCCTGCTGGACTGCAGCTGCTAGGCAGTCTTTTCCTGAGGGGAGAAAGTTAGCGTCTTTAAATCACAGTTTATTAGGACATTGCAACCAAACACACCCGGTTTGCCAACAAAAGCCAGGAGAAGCCTTCAGGCTAAGATTAAATCTGTTTATGTGGCTTTTTTTTCTTCTTGCTGGACTGAGGTTCCCAAATCCGAGTGTTCTATCTGATTTAGGATTAGAAAATTCATTTCATGTTGTGTCAAAATTTAGCATTGCTGGATTTCATTGTTTTTGCATCCTGTATCTGGAGGACTTCATTTAGCATTGGAAAGAATCTCTGTGGAATTTGGGTGATGAAATTTTCAACTTCAATAATATCCCGATTACCATGCAAGACAACCAAGGTCTAGGTGGACCTTGGGGGGGTCCTGACTCATCACCTTCTGACCCAATTCCCATGTTCTGCATTCCTGCTTTTGTTATGCCTTCTCAGTTGCAGCAAAATGGTGGCTTCCTCAGACATATTACCCAGTTATCAATTCATCAACAAGGATTTATTAAGTACCTACTGCATTGTTCAACACTGGAGATACAAGTAAGAAAGTCCATACTTTTTTCAATGAGCTTTAATTTTATCAGAGGCATAACTAGAGCTTCTTCTACCAGGTTATAACTTCATCTGGATGAGTAGCTCAGCCCTCCCCCCAATTCCAGTGTCTTCTCATATCTGTTCTTTGAAACCAACACTGTTCATTGTGATTCATTTTTCAACTGTTTTGTAATTGTAGTAATTGTATATGTTGTTTTCCTGGCTCTGTTCACTTCATTCTATATCAGTTTGTGTAAATTTTTCCACATCTAAGAGGGATGTGTGTGTGTGTGTGTGTGTGTGTGTGTGTGTGTGTGTATGTAGTGTGTTTTGCCCATGTAGGTTGTGGAAATCTCTAGAATCTCTTCCCCCACTGTTGTCTAATGGCAAGGAGACTTTGATTTTGGCTGGTGAAGCAGGAGGTTGGGGCCAGAGTCTGGCCATGCTGCTTTCCTCAAAGAGAGGGTAAATTGGGCTAGAATTCTGTCTTCTCTCTTAAACCTAGGGGAAATTGTTTTTAGGTCCAAGCTATGCTCCCGATCACTATCCCTTAATGGGGAAGAAACGCCCCCAAAGTTTCTGTCTTAATTACTCTCCCACCAAATGTCAGTTCCACAATGAACACGCATAACAACTAACAAATAAACCCATTTATCTAAGTCATAGCAAAATAGGAATTAGAGAAAGTATACATAGGAGAATATTTACCAGACAGTACAGAGTGAATGAGCTCTCCCAGTGGGAGTGAGATGACTCAGCTCAACCAAGAAAGAGAGTCTCAGATCTCACCCAAGGGGAAATTCCCTGAAGTCTCTAGCGTAGTGAGTTGCAGATTGGGACATGATAAAGGTTTTCTCCTGCACATTAGCTGCTTCCTGGAGACTTTCTCTCTTCCAAATCCAGAATGGTATTTTTCTCAAGGTAGGAAGCCAAAAGACCAGGATCTTTCTTCAGGTTCATGTTGCCCATGTTTCTCTGTATCTTTCGTATTAGCCTATTCATAAAGAACAGTAATATTCCATAACATTCATGTACCAGTTTGTTTAGCTCTTCCCTATTCAACAGGGAATTTGGTTTTCAATTATTTTATTTCCAGTTCTTTGCTACTATGAAACAAGTGCTGGTGTATGTGGGGGCTTTCTTCTTTTCAATGGCCTCCTTGGGATACAAATTTAGCAATGGAATCTCAGGGTCAGGGGCATAGACCTTTTAGAGAAAGGTAATAAGAATTTATTAAGCATCTACTATTTGCCAGGCACTGTGATAAGCACTTTTACAAATATTATCTCATTAGCTTTTAATCACCTTATTTGCATAATTCCCAGTTGGTTTCCAATGGAGCTCTAACATCAAGGTCTTTGGGACTTTCAATGAAGCCAAACTGTCACAAAGGACCTTACTGAACCGCATATTTTTTTCCTGCTGATGCACTATACCTGCAAAGTCTTCACGTTGTAGGTGACACCATGCAGCTATCAGAAGGCCACAGCATTTCTCAGGCCTGAAGCACCAACTGTCTCTTGGACAGCTCCAACTGGATGTCCTGCAGGCAGCACAAACTTAATAGGTGCATCATCTTTCCTTCTGAACCCACTACTTTGCCAAGCTGCCCTATTACCAATAAGGCTCCACTGTCCCCTAGATCACCCAGGCTGCAGCCTCAGTGTCACCCTCCCCTCTTCACTCTCACCCCTCCTGTAATTCCAGTCTCTTGGAGAATCTTCCAGTTTCCTCTTTCACAGTAGCTTCCAATTACGTTCCCTTTTCTCCACTTAGACAGCTGCCATCCTTGGACCCTCGTTGCTTCTTACCTGGTTGATTGCAATAGCAAGTCTCTTCCACTCCATCTATCCTTCACTCAGCTGCTGAGGTGATTTTCCTAAAATTTCTCCTCTTCAGCTTGCTATTATTTCTTCTTCTTCTTCTTCCTCTTCTCCTACCCCTCCCCTGAAGGGTCACACAGCTAGTAAGTGTCAAGAATCTGAGGCTGTTATTTGAACCCAGGTGCTCCTGACTCCAGGGCAAGTACTAATCCGTTGCACCACCTAGCTGCCCCTACTTCTAAGATCAAATAAGAATTCCTCTGCTAGACATTTAAACCCTTCCACAAACAGGCCCCTTCCTACCTTCCCAATCTTTATGCTCCCTGCTCTTCTCTATCACCCTATGATGCAGCTACATTAGTCTATTGGAAGTTCCTCAGAGAGTTCATCTTTCATCTCTAGGCCTTCCCACTGGCTGCCCCTCATGCCTCAGTGCTCTACATACACCTTCACACCTAGCTTTTTCCTGTTTCCTTCAATTCTCACCCTGAGTGGGAGGTCTTCCCCAGTCATGCCTTCTCTCCCCCCTCATCTCCCACCCCTATGCTAGTTCCTTCCCCTCTGAGATTACATTCCATCTATTGTATGTATGTATGTATGAATGTATGTGTGAGTATGGGCAGCTAGGTGGTGCAGTGGATAGAGTGTACTGGGTCTGAAGTCAGGAAGACCTGAGTTCAAATCCAGTTTCAGACACTTACTGGCTGAACAAGTCACTTTACCCTATTTGTTTCAGTTTCCTCATCTTATAAAATGACCTGGAGAAGGAAATGGCACAAAGCACTCCAGTATATTTGCCAAGAAAACCCCAAATGGGGCCATGGAGAGTTGGACTGGACTGAAATAACCAAACAATAAATGTATATATATATAATTATTTATCTCTTCTTTCCCTCTCCTCTCTCCATCCATAAAAATGTAATTGCTTTGAAACCAGGGATTGTTTTTGCCTTCCTTTGTATCCTTCAATACTTGGCAAATGCCTGGCACATTGAGTGAGGGCTTAATAAATGTTTTCTGACTTCCCAACCAATACTGACCTGCGCATGAGAAGTGCTTGAAAAGACTTGCCTCATTGAGGGCTTGGATGATGGGTGAAAGGGCATGGGCTGGTTCTGTAGTGCGAGGGACGATAGCAAATGGACAGTCTGACCCTGGTACCCACATTAGATGAAGAGCATCAGAGGAAGGTGTATTGGGTGGATTGCCCATGGAGGATTTGCTGACACATGGGTTAGAGGTGCATGGCTGGATGAATAAACTAGGTTGTATTAGTACTTACCGGTGGAACAAGCACCTGCCCTGTTGTTCTCAGAGATCCGCTGACATGTAAGGAGGCTGATTAAGTCATACTAGTTAGAGTTTTAGCTTGGGCCAGCATTGAATAGGAGGATGGGTTCCTGCAGATTTGACCTTTGTCTTAAAGCAGTATACATTTTAATTTTGTTTTTGTCGATAGGGAATGTTTTAGGTCTTTCTTAGAAGCAGCCTCCCAGGAAATCTTTCAAGATACGGTCTGAGTGTTGTCCTGTTTAGGAGAAAGGACCAGGTTCTGTCAAATCAAATTCTTATCCTTATTTTCTGTTTACAGTACCCAAGAGCAGAGAATGCTTTGGGATAACCATCATCAATTCTCGGTGGCTGTCTCCCTCTCCATGGTTCTGTCGTTTTGTGGATAAGAATGCTTGTTTCACTAGAATTACAGGATTTTTGTACTATATGGATTACCCAATCTAATCTCATGGCTTGTAACTCCCCACTAGTTAATCCTCTTCCTTATGTCTCTCACTTCTAAAGCATTTTGTATAAATCTTTAATCAGAATATTAGAGATGAATAAAGTAGGTAACATTAATTCACCCAGAGCAACAAATAGCAATAAACAAGCAGTCTTCCAAAGGGGCCACTAAACCTATGTATGGCCTAAAGGGATGACACTTCTTGACCCTCCTGTCCTGATCTTTACACAAGTTCAAGGAGCCTTATTGGCTAATGTTTCCTGGAGGCTTTTGTGGAGTTTTTCATCTCTTGGGGTATGGTGTCTACCAGGAGGCTCCTGGGAGGCACTTAGTACTAGTACCTAGAATTAGGGATGAGGCAAAGCTAGGAAGCGTAGAGGAAGGTGGGCACAGGACTGGGGCAGAATCAGGTGCAAGATAAGACAGAAGTCCAAGGAGAGAGACAGGACAGGGGAAAGTATAGGGTGGGGAGGGGACATTTATTATTCTTGACGCTATACTCAGAGGACTAGACTCATTCTTTGAGATTCCTCCTAAGGTACTTTCTCTCACTTCTGTCTCTTCCACATGGCCCTGACATAGTCATTCGGTGAGTTCCCTGTGTTGCCACTTCAGTCCTGTCAGACACCTTTCCTTCTTCTTGTAACTGGTTTCAAACTGTAACCCAAAATCCTCTGCCCTGGATTTGTGTGTGTGTGTGTGTGTGTGTGTGTGTGTGTGTGTGTGTGGCAATTGGGGTTAAATGACTTGCCCAGGGCTACGCAGCTAGCAAGTGTCAAGTGTCTGAGGCCGAATTTGAACTCAGGTCCTCCTGACTCCAGAGCCCGTTCCCTGCACCACTTAGCTGCCACACCCTGGATTTTCTCATTTGCCTTAGAGTCCTTTTCTCTTCAATATTTTGCTATTCTGTCCAATAACCCTGAGAGCAGAGACAGGAGTTCCTCCAGCCCTTTCAACTTCTCTTTGATCAAAGACTTGGGTTGTACAAGTGTTTGGTGTGCCCAGAGAATTGTGGGGCTAGACAGGGAGGCCAGGGGCTTCTCCTCAGTTGTCCAGGTGCCTAGATGCCTGATGCCATCTTCCTTGTTGACCCCACCACCTCTTGGCTTTTCTTTGCCTTGGCCCTAAAGAATCATGTTCCACACATTTTTGTAAAGGTTGGGGTCATGGAAAGTAGGGGATCCCAGCATGATGAAAGGTTAGGGGAGGGTCTCAGAGGCTGGCCAAGGGTCATGGAGTCAGAGCAGATTTGGGGATCACAGGAAGTCATAGATTTTGAAGTAGGGTGGGAATCTTTGATGACCAGTCTGACCAGAGCTCTCTGGCTGTAGCTTCGCAGCCTGCGGCTGTTCTACAGGAAGCCGAGGTAAAGATCATTAGTTTGGAAACATGTAATGGGACTGAGTGGTACCAAGGATTCATTCACTCGAACAACCTGTGTGCTGGCTACCCAGAGGGTAAAATCGACACTTGCCAGGTAACATTCCTCCCCAGGCCCCTCAGACCCTATGTTCCCAAGTCCACCCAACCTTAACACTGTGATCCCAGCCTCCAGTTAACCAAGTTAACCAAGACCCTTCTGCCTAATTCTAATGTGAATTTGATCCAGTGAGCCTCTTCTCTTCTCTAGTCATTCATATAGCTCTCTGGGAGAGCTGTGGGAAAGTTACTCTGTACACCCCTTCTCTCATGAAGACCAACTAGTACCTGCAGACCCTCTTCTTTTCCATAAGCTCACACCTGGACATCTTTCCCCAGAACCAGGAGGTGAGGTCTGCTGGGTCCTTTATTCCATTCTCAGTACCACCCCTTGCCATGTAGACCACTTCCTGAATGCCCTGGGATCTCTCTAGTCCCAAATTAACACTTAGAATTTTGTCCACGTGTGTGTGTGTGTGTGTGTGTGTGTATCCTGAGGGGTCAGTGCCCTGATGATTTAGGTATCCCAAGGGAGCAGTGACTGTGTGTCCTAAGAGCACTGTGAATTCATGTTCTTAGAGGACAGTGACCTTGTGAGCTGAGAGGACCATGTGCATGTCAGGCAGAGGGCAGGAGCCACGGGTCCCTGTAACATGGACTGTGACAATGTTTCCTTTCTGTGCAGGGAGACAGTGGTGGGCCACTCATGTGCAAGGACAAAAGCAGTAACACCTTTGTGGTGACTGGCATCACCAGCTGGGGAACAGGCTGTGGCCGGGTGAAACGGCCGGGGGTCTACACATCCATAGGGAACTTTCTGGAGTGGATCGCATCCAAGATCGGAGCTGATGCTGTGCTTGATGACATGCCTTCACCAGTCAAGAACCCCATATTAATGCCTCGTAGAGGGAGACCGGGGAGAGGGGTGACCCTAAAAAGTAGGAGTTCTTTCATTCAAGCAAAATGGGGCATCCCCAAAGATAAATGGGGCCCCTTCCTCCCTTGACTTTTCTCCATCTGTCCTTTACCCCAAGGGGGGAGGGCTACGGCCCTATCACAGACAGGAGTTTGCAACCTTACCTTTCATTCAGGCACATTTCTAGCAGGGATACTTAAGCATTCTCAGGGTCATTTTCTCTCCTGGTCTTTCAGTTTCCAACATCATTGTCTCTCTTTTTCTTTAGCTGATGTAGGAAGAGACAAGCCCAGTTCTCTATCCAGTTTGTTTTGGCATTTTCCCTTAATGGCTACCATTTTGCCTAATCTTGCCCATAAATGGGTGTCCTTTCCTCTAATCACATTAGATCATAGGAAAGAGAGGAATCAGTTGTCTGGCCATGGCTTGCCAAAGCCCCATGACCCTCCAAGCCAGAACCCTTCATCCCACTTCTATTTTTTAATCGATTGACAAATTTCCCTTGTGGGATTTCTATGCTTATGTTGACTTATACCAACTGTACCTTTAAGGCCAATGTATTTCTCAGGTATGAGCTGAGTCAAGGAATATATTACCACATTCACTGCTAATAGTTCAAATCAGGCTGTTTATTGGGTAAAGTCTGTATGCAGGAATACAGATAGATTTTGACACAGAGTTGCCTCCACAGTCCCAGATTCCACAACTCTGGAATAGGTAGGGGCACAAATGGTACCCGGTGTACCAACTGCAAGATACATAGACTATGTGAGACCAGTGTCTCTTAGCTGAAGGTGAGTATGGAGCTGGACCTTTAATACAACAACCTTTATGAGTCAGCACAAATGAATCACTTCAGTTCATAGCATCAAGAAATGAACCCATAGGAATCAAGAATTGTAGCATGAATAAATACCGAAACTTGACAAATCATCATGAGGAGGGTTGGGGAGTACTATTACCTATAGATTGAATAAACCCAGAAGTAGGGTTAGGGTAAGGTACAAAACATTTTAAAGTCATATTACAACCATAGGGACAAATTGAAAGTTGACAAAATATATAGGATTGTTGAATCCCCAATTTGCTCAGACTCGATTCACTCATTATTAGACTTTGAGACAACAACAAGATGGTTTTACAAGCAACCAAGAAGAAATGTCAAATACAGCAATGTAATTAGCACATCCCCCCCCCCCCGCCAAAAAAAAACCCGAGAAAAGATACAAGAAGCTGGAATGTGATCCAGTAAAGCTTAGGAGATATAGGATATCACCTCCAAATCCTTTCCCTAGCAAAGTTAAGCATTCTCTTCAAAGGAAAAAATGTAGTCAGTCAAAAGCATAAATGAACTGAGAAATCTATGCCAATAAAAATCAATCCTAAAGCAGTTTTTGACATACAAAGCTAAGAAGGGAACAAGAGATGTTTTACACCTATGATTAACTCATTTTCTCAAGGCAGTCATCATAAGGGGATTAAAAAATTCAATGTTTTGATTAACAATTGAGTAATGCAGATGGGCTGCTGAGAGGAAGAGGGAGAGGAGAAGAGAGGTCTCAAATGAAGCCCAGACATCTCCTACTTGCTAAAGTTCATTTTGGGTGGTATAGAACAAGAATGAGAGCAAACAATCTCAGGGCAAATGAGAGGAAAGTAATTTCAAATCCTTGATGCTATCTTATGTTGAGGAAGAAAGGAATAATGGTGGTAGATAATGAAAAGGTAAAGCCATTTTTTCAAACCTGAGTTGATATGATAAAATATAGGCACTATGTCTACTGTTTTGTGTGTCTGTATGTTAGACTTGGAAAAGGGTTTTATAATTTAGAAGAAAAGTATGCCAGAGATCATCAAGTACAACTCCTTCATTTTAAGGATGAAACTGAGGTTCACCAATGGAAAGTGACTTGATTATGGTCTCATGGAAGGAGTTAATTGCAGAGTGGGGATTGAAATTCAAATTCTATGGCTCTAACTTTAATGCTTTTTAGCACCCATTTTATGTCATGCTGCCACCTCAGTATTTGTGAATATAGGGAAGTAAATAGCTTGTATTTCTTTTTGGACAAAATGAATAATTTGACAAAGCATAGGATAATTCAATTTGTTATTACATTGAATATATATAGCTTGAATTCACTTATTAAAAGAAAAAAGGCTTCTCAAATGACTGAAAAGAACCCAACAATATATTGCCTACAGGAAACACACCTAATGCAAAAAGATACTCATAAGTTTGAGAGGATGTATTATATATTGACATTACCATATAACTGAGAACTGCAGCCATGGCATCAGACAAAACTGAATTCAAATTAGAAAGCATTAAAAAAGAAAAAAAAAAGTGCCCATCCAAGTGAGATAATAGCATTGAAGAGGGAGCCTACTCTGGTGCAAAGAGCACTGGACTTGGAGTCAGAGGATTTGTTTTGGATCCTGGCTCTCAGACTTGTTTTCTCTATGACTCTGGATAAATCCTTGATATCTCTTGGTCTTAGTGTTCTCATTTATGATGTGATTGGGCTAGATGTTCTATATGTTTATTTTCAGGTCTAAGTCTTACAGTAATCATAAAAAAGTCTGCTCAACTAGAAAAACGTTAAAAATAATTAGGAAATTGTTATCAGATTTTAAAACATCACTAATAGAACATGAGAAATTAGATAAGGAAGAAGTTATAGAATCCAGAGATCTGAGGAAATTGTATTTGATAATATGTGGAGAGCAGAATGAGAAAAGGAATGTTTTAAAAAAATTCCCACCAGTCATAAAGATTGATTGTATTCTAGAGTACTAAGAAATTATAAATTTAAAAAGGCAAAAATATTAACATGACATTTTTCAGATAAGAATGCAATGAAATAAAAATAGTGATTAAAGAAAGTAAATGAAAACATAGGGCTTACATGGATAGTATAAGTTACTTTTTTGAATAATGCTGGGATTAAAGATGAAATGAAACAATGAAAATTACATATACTGGCAATATAAATACAATTCATCAAAATTTACAGATGTCATCACAGCAATACTCAGAGACAAATTTATATCCCAGAATACTTATATTAAAAGAGAGAAAAAGAAAATGAAAGAAATTATAAAATGAATAAATTAATATGCTACAAGAAAAGACAGATCATCATAAGATGTAGGAAGAAGTACCAAAATAGAAAATAAAAGAATGACTGAGCTAATAAAGAGAGCCAGAGGCTTTTGAGAAGACCAATAAAAGTGATTAACCTCTAACAATTTAATCAAAGGAGAAAGCAAAATACAATGATAGAAATGATAAAGAGGAAGCCACAAAGAATAATGAAGATAATTTTCAGAAACTAATATGCTGATATGGACCAACAAATGAGAATATTGAAAAAGTTAAGTATTAAAATGTATATTAATTAATTTGAAAAACTAAGAAGTAGCCTAAATAAGCCAATCACAGAGTTATCAATTTAGCGTGGCATTAATGAATTGTTTTATAAAAAGGTATGAGGATCAGGTAAATTTACAAATGAATTCTATCAAACATTCAAAGACCAAATAATTCTTGTTATGTAGATTTTTCAAAAATGGAAAAAGATACCATTCTACTTAATTTGTTCAAATATAATCTTGATTCCCAAACCTGGCATAGATAAAGCAGAAAAAGAACAAGAGTCCAATATCACCAATAGCTTGAGGAGGGAACCACAACTATGACTTCATTGGAAGAATGAACTCCCAAGTATAACTATCCCAATGTAGATCAGCACCAATTTGGTACGTTTTAGTCTTGGAGAGTTGCTGCTATTAATGTGTACCTGTACAAAAATAGAAAATAAAACACTGGCAAATAGAATAGAGTAATATGCACAGCTATTTATTATGTAGAAGTAGGATTTATACCAAGAATCCAAGGATGAATAAAAGGATTGCTCATTATTAGAAAAAATAATCAGTTTAACTAATGAATCTTTAAGGATTCATGATTTTATGGGCAAATACCTCTTCACTGAGGGGGGATACAACTTTTCAACCACTCATGGATTTTTGTTACCAGAATTCATTGCCCTGTGGCAAGCTTGATAATAAGTCTCTCTGAGATTAGTGAGATTTTCATCAGTAGATAGGTTATATGTCAGATCTGTGCCCAAGGCCTTTCTAGCTTCCTGGGCCTGCTGGCACCTTTGAAAGTCCAGGATGACCTGTATACCATGAGCAGGTATCAGAGTGTGTCATCCCTTGTGAAGCCACTACCCTCAACTCACTTGAATTCAGATATTGGTTTCTGAAACAGTAAGGCAATAAACACAACATCAATGATAATCATGAATATGCCTATGCAGTTCTGTATCACAAAGTATGAGAGACTCTCCATAAAGAAGGTAAAAGAAGTATAACATTCAGACACCAGAAAATCATATCCCATAACCAAATGTTCAGCTCCCACAGCCAGTCAGCCCACTTCATCATAACAGCAAGGAACTTTAAACACCATAGCACAGCCTAGAAACTTGCCATCCCAAAACCTCTCCAACCCCCTGCTGGGGTCTTCCCCAAAACAAACTCACAGTACAGCTAAGTCAACCTGTTCAGTTCTAACAATCATGAGGGTAGCCATTAGCAGCCACCAGCAGCCATAACGTCTTTCTCTCTCTTTCAGCATTTCCTGTGACATAAACAGACCACGTGGCCTATTAATGGATGGGAAAGATCTTCAAATCCAAATTGCTACTATAGTTTCCCAGAGGGTATCTGGCTACTACTAGTCTTAGGGTTCTAGATAGTAAGCTTGAAGGAATGGGTTTCTAGTACCATTAATCATGAAACCCCTACTGGTGTGCTTCCCACTGATGATCAGTCAGTGGTATGGCAATAACATTCCTCCTCTAAAGATTAGGTTGCACTCTCGCAAATAATGTATAGGGTAGATGCAGTGAGTATGCACAAAGTACAAAAGTAATGAGGCACACTTATGGATGACTCACAACAACTGCTGTCTGAGTCTTCATGGAGTTCTCCTAAGCTAGAATTTTCTTTGGATCGGATGTCAGTGCCATTGTAGAGTACATAGATTATATTTCTCTTCATGAGGGGTCACTTCTGAAGCATTTTTCAGGGTGAGGTTAGGAGTTGACAGGATGACCCATGATTGACAGACATCCAGAGTGACTGGTGAATATGCATTGTTTCCCCTAAATATCAAAGAACTTGTGCCAAGAGGGTAATACATTCTCACCTCCTCCCTGATTGCTGTATGGTAAAGTTTCTCAAGTAGCTTATCTACTCTCAGTGTTAAAGGAACAACATCACCTCCACCCTGGCTCCAAGGGTCACTGACATCTAATATGCAGTCTTGGTGGACCTGGCTTGCACCTTGTTGGGGTCCTATGCTACATCAGCAACAGAAAGTCTAGGCTAGAGCCTCAGGGGGCTAGGCTATAGGATGGCACTGATCATGTCACTGCTGTATGGTTTGTTTTTATGTCAATAAATAGTTTGGTAAGCCACATCTCTCTTTACTTTATAAGGCATAAAAAGAAAAACCTTAAAAACCACATGATTATGGGAAGAGACACTGATAGAAGATATATATGTATATATAAAAGCAACTCCTGGTTTTCTAGAAGGGCTGCTAGCTCTTAAAGCATATCTACAGTATTTTTAGCACCTTCCTGAAGCTTATTGTAAATTCAATTTGGATTTCTGGGTACCACCTATTGGGTGACATGGCAAGAATATATATAGAAAGGGGCATGAATGTTTTCTCTAGCCTTAGATTCCACAGGAGGTGCCAACCATGGGCAGGCACACTGTACCCTGAGGCAAGGGAGGGGTGAAAGAAACTCACTTATCCTTACATAGGAGTAAGGAAAGACCTTCTGTTGAGAGGAATGAACAAACATCAGTGTCACAGCTTCCTGTGTGTGTGTGCCAGCTAAAATGTCATGAAGCAGATTTAAGACAGTAGATCCTGTGCTGACTATCCCTGAGGACTGCAGCTTGGGGGAAGCTCACTATGAGTTCTTCCCAACATCTGTAGCAGTTGTGAGCAGCAGCAGAGAGAAGGCATTCAGGAGAGCACTGCTGTGCCCTGGGAGGAAGAGTTCTTGGTTCTGCTAAGAGGCCCCAAGGACCATCCTAAAAGCTGTGGGAGGGGGAGCTGAAGTGACATGGACATGTTAGGAGACTCCCCAGAGACCTATGGGAGGAGAGTTCTTCAGGACAGTGCTGACTCTGAAAGGCATCTGCACATCAGAATGATCTTGTTATTTGTTGTTCTGTCTTACATATCTCATTATAGTTCCTGCCTCATCTGTGAGTAGTGTAGGTGCAATCTGGGCTTTGAGTCACACATTTCTCTCACATTAATATTAACACATTAATTTTCCCCACATTAAGGAGGCTTTATTACTCCCAAGTAACATGTGATTCCATGGTTGAACCCGACATTTAGTAAACTGAAAAAGCCTTTGACAAAATATGCCCATTTCTGTTAAGAACAAGAACATGGGAATAAAAGGATTTTTCCTTAACATATTAAGAAGAGTATTTAAAATTATGGGTTAATCTTATATGTAATGGGGAATCATTACAGACCTTCCCACTAAAAACAGAAGTTACACAAGCCTTGTCAACTCCCCCCATGACTATGAGGTGTAATTCTAGCTATCAGCAGTAAGACAAGAAAAAGAAATGATAGCAATAAACAGAGGTGAAGGAAGGGTTAAGGCATCATGTTTTCTAGGTAATATGACACTGTCTATACTTAGAAAACCTCTAAGACTCCACAAAAAATCAAAATGATAAATAGCTCAGAGTAGCACTTCTTGCCCTGGAGTCTGTGAAGTCGATTTCTCTATACCTTGATAACCGTGTTTCAATGTCTTTGTTTTCCTTTAAAATCCTGTGTTTTGTTTATGCACTTAAAGACACCATTCTGAGAAGGGGCCTGTGGGCATCACCTGACTGACTGCCCAAGGGCCCATGACACAAAGGAACCACTGATTTGAAATAAAAACCCAGGGCATAAAGAACATACGTCGCCCACATGGTGGGATGCAGAGCCTTGTCCTGCACCAAGTTTCACTGCAGCAGGGAGATTACTCTTGAGTTTTTGAAGGGGAGGCCATCAGAGCATAAGCTCAGGTGGGTTCTCTTTTTTGAGAAAGCCATGATTCTAGTTAGCGTGGCTGTGAAGAGACCTCAAATATGGTCCCCGAGCAAGCCTCCATTGCTTTCTGAGAAGCAATCCACACAAAGAAATATAGAGAGACTCATCACCAGTAGACTGGCCAATGGGTGATAGATTTTTCCCCCCAAAGCAGCCCCATGACACGAAAACTACAAATTGCATCCCAGTCCTATGTAGGCCCCTTTGCTTCTAGCAGAGTAGGAGGATTTGAGAAGAAAGTGCTAAAGATCACACCGTTTTTAGACCATCTGTTGACAACTGTAAGGGGAGATCTTTGATCCATGCACAAGTAATAAATAGCTTTAGTGAGAAAGCTGGGCATTATATCACAGGATGGCAAATTGAGAGCTGAAAGGGACCCCAGAAGCCATTCATTCTAACACTCATTTTAGAGAGGTGGAAACTGAGGCACAGAGTCAGTTACTTGCCCAGGCTACTAAGTGCAGGAGGTAGAATTTTAACCCAGTTCTTCCTGACCCCATGTCTGGCACCCTATCCACTACTCTAAGGTAAACCCATAAAAGTCATCAGCATTTCTACACATCATGAACAAAAGTAAGAAGAAGCTGGCAGAGAAATATCATAGTACAAAAATGTCAAATACTTGAGTATTAATTTATCAAGGCACACACGGTCTTTAAAAGACACCACAGAGTTGGGGCAGCTATGGGGTGCCACAGCAAGCAGAGTGCTGAGACTGGAATCAGGAACACCTGAATTTAAATCTGTCCTCAGACATTTAACTAGATTTGTGAGCTTGGGCAGGTCATGTGACCCCTATCTGCCTCAGTGGACTCGTCTGTAAAATGGGTTTAATAACAAACAGCTCCTACTTTCCAGAGCAATTGTGAGGGTCAAATGAGACAATTATTGTAAAGCGATTAGCACAGTGTCTGGCATGTAGTAGGCACTAGCAGTCAGCTATTCTTAGACTTGGGACAATACAGGAAAGATGGTGGCAAAAAAAAGTGATTCATGTATTTAATAAGGAGTTATAAATACTAAATAATACATTAACACTATACATTATATTATAATTTATGTTGAATAATGTATTTAATAATAAGTTTTACATATTTAATAATAGTTTTATATTTATGTTATATTATTAATAATATATTTATTTATTAATAATTTATATATTTAACAATGACTGACATTTATATAGGATTTAAGATTTGCCAGGTGTTTTGTGCACATTTGCTTGTTTGAGCCTTATAACAACCCTGTAAGGTAGGAATGATTATTGTCCCCACTTTAGAGATGAAAAGATTGAGACTCGGTCTTACAGGAATATATACTTACAGCGTGTAAGTAACTGAGTCAGGATTTGTGCCCAGGTGGTGAGGGTTTCGGATTGCCAGAGGAATTTGTCTGTTATCCCAGAGGTGATAGATGAGTCAGTGAATCAATAAACATTGTGTCTACTATGTGCCAAGGGCTGTGATAAGTGTTATAGATAAAAATACAAATAATCAGATTCCCTGCCCTTATGAGTTCATAATCAAGTGGGGCACCCCATAATATCCAAAGGGAAGCTGAAAAGGGATGGGGGAGAAGCTTCCCAGCTTGGGGGTGGGATGTGGAAGTCCAAAAACAGGGCAGATGGTGGAAAGAAAGATGACTGGCCTCCTTAAATGGAGGTTTTGGAGACCACAGCCTCTTGTCAGAGCATATTGATGAGATGTGGGCAATGAAGAGAATTGGAGCTTTCTAGGCCACGTGGCTTCCCATGATGAGGTCCCTGGGGTATGATGGACAAG
>CM053623.1:232821604-232855175 GCA_028646595.1 Phalanger gymnotis
GTGGGGAGCTCACGCCAGTCACTGCTTCCCAGCTGCCATCTTGGCTCCGCCCCCCCCCATTGGGGCATTGTTTAAAGAAATTGTTGAGGGGATGTATAATTTGGTTGGGACTGGACAAGCTGGGCTAATCAGTCTCTTCCATATATTTATATGACTCTCTTTGAGCCTTATTTTTCATCTAAAATGGGATCATAAACTTGTACTGCCCCACTTTACAGAGTTTTTTTTTGTTACTCTGAAAGGACTGTGACTGAGAACTGTGGTCCTTACCTGCACCTCTATCTAGAAGTCTGTAGACTTCCCCCATTTTGCCCCCAGCTTCCCCTCCCCCAATATCTCCCTTGGGAATCTCTTTTGTCATCACAAAGGTTCTAGGCTAGGATTGGCTGGGTGGCAGGCACTATATGATGTCATGCTGACATTCAGTTCAGGTTGGAGGATGGGAGGGACAGGGGTACTGTGCCAGGCACTGCTGTTATCCCTCGTGGGTACTATAGGGGCCACTTTGGAAGGTTCATGTGAGTAAGTGAAGGGAGACATACATATAGGGGCAACATGTGTGTACGTGTGTGTGGGCACACAGGAAAGCATGTGGTGAAAAGTTGGAATGAATGTGGAGAATGTGTATTTAGGGACATAGGTGGGTATGTTAGGGGCTATCACGAAGAGGAATGGACTACCTTAGGAGGTCAAAGGTTTCTCCTTCACTGGAGGCCCTCCAGCAGATGCTTGTTGATCCCCCACTTGTACTGGCTTCTTACTCAGGTACAGGTTAGAGAAGATACCTCTGTGGCCCCTTGCCTCCTTTGGGAGAGAGTGTGTGTGTGTGTGTGTGTGTGTGTGTGTGTGTGTGTGTGTGTGTGTATGAGAGAGAGACAGACAGACAGAGACAGAGACAGAGAGCATGTTGGGAGGCACACATGTACAAGCAGGACACACATGTAGGACAACACATGAGAGGGAACACAGGGGACACACATGAGCTTGGTGGCAGACATGGAGGTGTCTCATTCCTCATTATTTTTCTTCCTCTACAAGGGGCTCAGCCCTCAGGGCTGGGGAGAAGAGGGAGATTGAGTCTTGGGGACATTTTACTCCCTTTCTGCCCATGGTCTTTGACCCTCTGACTCCTGATGACCCATTTTCCATCCCAGGGGGCCCTGCGGATCCCGGCCAGGGCTAAAAAAAAAGGTTGGAGTATCCCATATGGGAGGAAACTCTCATGCTCGGCCTGGGGTCTGGCCATGGATGGTCAGTATACAGATAATCAGCCAGTCTGGGGGAAGGTACCATGTCTGTGGGGGGTCCTTATTGACCCCTAGCTGGGTTCTCATGGCTGCTCACTGCTTCAAGAACAAAATGTAAGAGGCCTGAGGAAAGAGTTGGATAGAAGCTCTCCTGGGGTCTGTCTCTTCAGGGTCTGTCTCTAGGGTATCTCCCCAAGGATCTCTCACCTTAGGGGGGCCATCTCTACAATTTCCAGCCTCTGTCGATATCTCCTGGTGTTTCTCTCTAGCTATTTCTCTCTGCCAGTCTCTCTTTTGAGGGTCTCTTTCTTATGGTCTCCTTCCAGGAACTTTTTCTTTAAGGGTCTATCTCTTGGGAACTTTTCTTCAAAGGTCTCTCTTTTGGTATTTCTATGGGGGCTGTCCTTGTGATCTGTCTAGACCTGGCTCTCTTTAGGGATTTGCTCAATGAGTCTCTTTCCAGGGGTGTCTTTAGGAGTCTTTCTTTGAGAGTGGGGTAAAAGTCCCTTGAGGGACGTGCCCCAACTACATCTCCAGGAGGGCTGGGCCCTTACTGAGGGAACTGGGTGGGTGGAAACTCTGGGCCCTCACCGACTGTCTCTGTAGTGACCTGCACATGTGGCGGCTGCTGGTTGGTGCCTGGGAGATTCAGTGGGCTGTGTCGGGTCCCCTGGACCCCCGTGTGCAGGAGCGGAAACCTGTCCAGATCCTGATACATGAGCAATTCAACATTCAGCTCAACACCAATGACATTGCACTCGTGCAGATGGACAGCCCTGCCCATTGTGGTGATGTTGTGCAGACCGCCTGCCTCCCTCACTCCAGTGAGTCCCCCATCCGGCCTCCAGAGTCCTGTATTGTTACAGGCTGGGGGTTCAGACGTGGTGAAGGTAAGTCTGGGAGGAGGCTTTTGGAACATCATGGGGTTCATGTTGTGATCCAGGGGTCATCTGGGGCTGTAAGGTTGGTGAAGGTTATAGTACAGAGGAGATTTCAGGGGCTACAGGAGGTCAGAAGAATCAAGATCTCCACTTGAAGGCAAAGATCCCTGCTATAGCTCCCACAAGGAAGTGGCCCAGTGCTGTGCACTAGTGGACACTGTGGTCAGTTTCTTGGTCCCAAACAGTCTAAAAAGCTGGGTGGCTTCAGTCAAATGCTCATGTTCACTTTTACTGAGCAATCCATGGCAGAGGGTGAACAACTATTAGCGTAGTAACAAAGTATTAAATTATTACAGCTATCGCCAGGCTCTCTTTGGCTCTCAAAGAGCTGGATGACTCTTTAGTACCACTGCTGGCAACAATGGTACTACTGGTCAGTTTCTTTGGAATTTTGTGGATCACCCCGTCAGATCTCATGTCTCATTCTGACTCTGTTCCCGGACTTCTCCTTTTCCTGGGGTTCTCCAGTCAAACTTCCAAGTAGGCATGTGTGGCTCCAGGCTCCCCAGCCTGCCGCTTCAAGCCATGTCTGCTGTGGACCTTGGCTGGCTCCTTCCTTAATCCCATTAATGGTCAGGTGGTCTGTTAATTTGCATGTCAGTCATTTTCACCTCATCACCTCAGCTCTAACCAGGTGGTCAGAGGTAAGTGACACCAGATCCTGCAAAGAGATCTGGCTACTTTTTCTCACTTTTACTTCTCCTTTAAAAAGCAGCACCAGCCCTCCCCTTTCACATTAATCAGTCATCTGTGAGTGAGGCATAGTGGATAGAGTGCTGGGCCTGGAGTCAGAAAGATCTGAATTAAAATTTGACTTTGGACACTTCCCAGGTGTGGAACCCTGGGCAAATATCTTTGCCTACCTCAGGGGATAATAATAGTATTTACCTCCCAGGATTGTTGTGTGGTTTAAATGAGATAATATTTGTAAAGCATTTGGCACAGTGCCTGGCACATAGTACACATAGTAAGTGCTGTTCAAATGCTAGCTGTTTTTTATTTACAATTTGACCAGTACTTGGCTTTGGGGTTATGAAGACAAAAGTATAGGAGTCTTTGCCCTCAAGAAACTTACATTCTAAAGGGCAAAATAACACATTCATACACAAGTATATGCAAACTTTGCAAAATGGGTACAAAGTAGTTTTGGGAAACTACTAGCACCTGGGAGGGTCAAGTAAAAGTTTCATGAAGAATGAGCCAGGAAGGAAACCCAGTCCCATGGAACCTTGCCAGTGGGCATATTGCCATGAAATTTCTCTAGGAGACTGCATCCAACAGGTGTCCTCCCAACCTAGTAATAAGAAGGAGCTCCGAGTTTCAAGGTGGTGACAGGTGGCATAGCACTGCCCTATAAGCAGCAACGAGTAGGCTGATTTTGCTTAAGAAATTTTGATCTCAGGATAATAACGATGGTGTCCACTACCTCTGTTGCCATGGAGATGGGTGAAGTTGGAAGCTGTGTGAACCATCTTGCGTATGTAGGGATATTCAGAGTAAGCTAGAGGACCTGTCCAGATGTAAAGAGGGCAGTGAAATACACAAACGGGCACAGCCTATATTCTTTGAGTGGGTAAATTGAGAAAACGTGTTGTCACACTTGAATCTGTGTTGTCTACTTGGAATTAAACCCCTGAAGCCTAGCTTCACACCTTATTTCTTCTTAGCTTCCTTGGACTTTGCTGCACTGGGTTTGGATCCTATTTCTGCTCTAGGGGCTCTTCCTACCAACAGGTCTATATTCCTGTGGCCCCATTACCAAGCCTAGGTTTTCCCCACAATTATCCTGGCTTGTACCTGAGCCAGCATTTCCTAGCTGTAGCTTGTCTTCATTTCCACCATCCCTCCCAACTGGGAAGATTTAAATGTTTCCCAAGCTCTTGATTTCTTTCCTCTTTTTTGTCTAGGTGTCTATATTTTGATGACGGTATCACTATTATTTCTGCCTCTTTTGTTCTTCAGCCAATTATTTTCCATGTTTCTCTGTTCTGATTACTAAATTTCATCACATTATGAGTACACATATTCTTTAAATGTTTTTGTAAAATACTCATTTTTTTCAATTAACAAGCATTTATTTTCTCTCCATCCTTTTGTCAAAAAAGGAAAACAAAACTTTATTAAGAAATATTCAGTCAAGTAAAAACGAAGTCCCACGTTTATCATGTCCAGAAATGTTTGTCTTATTTTATATCTCATTGTGTGGCATTCATCATCATGCATCCTTTGGAATTTATTGCATTGATCAGAGCTTTTAAGTCTTTCAAAGTTTTTTGTCCTTACCTTATTGCTGTTACATGATTTTTACCCCTCCTGGTTCTTCTGTTCACTTTACTCTGCTTCAGTTCATACAAATCTTCCCAGGTTTTTCTGAAACCATCCTTTTCATAATTTCTTGGGTATAATAGTATTATTCTATTACATTCACAAATTATGGTATATAAATATAATGGAATATTATTGTGCTATGAGAAATGCACACATATTCTTAATCTACAGTGTTAACATCTTTTTTTAAACCTATCTTGTATCTTTTGAATAAAATATGATTCCAAAGTCATAGTTTGCTAATAAGGTTTCATCCTCCTAAGTATCAGGGATATTTATGAGGCCATATTTGCTTTTTTATAGTGAGATCTCTGATTCATCTTGCTTGTTAGTTATACTATATTAATTTGCTTATAGATATATGAGGTTATTATTACTACCACATACATTATTAATATTGGTTCTTTTCTTGGATTTTATCTGCTATGACACCTGGGTATGTTGATTGCTATTCTTTCCACACTGTAAGTACTCTCCATGATAATCTAATTTGTTGAATATAAATAAGCATTTCCTCCCTCCTCCTTCCTTTTGTAACACCTGTTTTCCTCGACTTTCCTGCAGATACTGCAGATACTATTACTATATCTTTAAGAGCCAAATGGGATGTTGTAGAAAAGGAAGTTTGGGCTGTCAGTTTGAAATTACAATGACAATTGTCATTCTATGAGATACTCTATAGGGAGTCGGGGAGATTGTGTGTGGGTTGACTTTGATGAGAAACTTTTTTCAATTAGAATTGTCTTAATTTCATCTTTTCTATAGTCAAAACACTATAAATAATTGGCTATCTTTGTTTTATTGTTGATTCCAGTCATTAAAAATTGTAAATTCAGTCATTTTAATCCTAAGATCAAAGATTAAGGGATTGAATATATATATAAAGATATAAGTAACTACTGTTTGGATAAAAGATCTCTCTGGCTTATTTAAAAAATAATATTTAATGATCTGGAGTCAGAGTTTGAGCCAACTAATTAATTAGAAAGAGATTCCAGTTTGTAATAACAGGCACACCTCAGAGTGTGAGTTCAGTTCCAGACTACTACAATAAAGTGAATATCAGGATAAAGCAAATTACATAAATTTTGCTTTCCCAGTGCTTATAAAAGTTATGTTTACACTATGTTGCATTCTATTAGGCATGCAATAGTATTATGTCTAAAAAATGTACATACCTTAATTAAAAATACTTATTTTGCTAAAAGATGCTAACCATCATCCGAACCTTCAGTGAGTCACAATCTTTTTGCTGGTGGAGGGTCTTGTCTTGGTATTGATGGCTGCTGACTGATCAAGGTGGTGGTTGCTGAAGTCTGTGGTGGCTATGGCAATTTCTTAAAATAAGACAACAATGCCATTTGCTGCATTGATTAACTCTTTCACTTGAACACTTGGACTCCATTGTAGGATTATTCATTGGCCTAATTTCAATATTGTTGTGTCTCAGAGAATAGGGAGATGGTCAGTGGAGCAGTCAGAACACACATAATATTTATTAAGATCACAATTACAGTAGTAACACCAAAGATCACTGACCACAGGTCACCATAACAGGTATGATAGTAATGAAAAAGTTTGGAATATCGTGAGAATTGCCAAAATGTGACATGGAGACACGATGTGAGCACATGTTGTTGGAAAAATGGCATTGACAGATTGCTTGATGCAGGGTTGCAACAAACCTTGAATTTGCAAAAAAAACACAGTATCTGTGAAGAGCAATAAAGTGAAGCACAATAAAATGAGGTATGCCTATACTAAGAAAATATCCAAACATACTTCAAGATTACTCGAGAGCTTAGATTAAATGTGGAATGAGTCAAAGGAGAAGGCTAAGGGATGACCTACAAGCTAGGTATAATAGAGTTCTGGTCCTAGAGTCAGGAAGATGTCTTTTTTTTAATGTTGCCTCAGGAACTTCCTAGATGTATGATTCTGGGCAGGTCATTAATCTCTCTGTGCCTCAATTTCACCCATGAAATGAAGGGATTGGCTTTAGTGGCCTCTAAGTTCCCTTCTAGATCTAAATCTATGATTCTATAATTACTGCAACACTTTTAGGTTTAACAAGACTCTAGGGAACTACATTATCAACTCTTTCTCTTAAAAAATTCAATTTTAAGAGTTTTGTTTTCCTTTTTGTTTCCTTCTGCCATTGACAAAGGAACAAAGAAAAGAAAAGCCTTGGAACAAATAAGCATGGTCAGATAAAATAAATTCCCACCTTATTCATGTCCAATACTGTATGTGCATCTTGAGTCCCTCACCAGCTCTTGTTAGGTGCATTCCAATCTCGGTCTGTGGTCCGCTGTGTTGCTATTTCAGATCATGGATTAGAAATCATTTTATCCTCTTGACCCACCTCGCTCAGGTCTTCCTTCCTTATGAGAAAAGTTGTTCTTACATCCTATTCTATTTCCAGTCTCTGATGCCTTAGAATGCAGTCTACTTCCTCGTCTCCATAACTCTTAAAATCCTTTGTTCCCTTCAAAGCTTAGCTTGATCACCCAGAGGCTTATGGGGCTCACAGGGCATGGTCATAGAGTTATGGGAGGTAATTGGGAGTCCCAGTGGGTCATAGCAGGTCATAGGGGTCACAGGAAATTATACAGTTTGAGATGGGGCAGGGAATCCTAGGGGTTAGGCTTCCCGTTGACTGGTCTAACATAGTTTTCTGGCTATAGCTGGGTTGGCAGCACCAATTGTACAGGAAGCAAAAGTGATGGTCATTGATTTGGACAAATGCAACGAAACTGATTGGTACCATGGGGTTGTTCATCCAAACAACTTGTGTGCTAGCTACTCAGACAAGAACATGGACACTTGTGAGGTAATAACTGTTCTCCTGAGGGCCCCTCAAGTCCTGAAGCCTTCAGACTCTCAGGCCTATGATATGGAGAGACCCTCTTTCAGTCTTTCCAACCGAACCCATGCTCCTCCTAGGTTCTGCCCATTCCCACTAGTTCCCTCCAAGGTCCCAAGGTCCTGTATCCAGGGATTCCTTTTGTCCTTCCCCCATCCTAATTCTAACCTTCATTGTACCCCAAAAGTCCCTTCTCCAAGCCACACAATATGCTAGTTATATTACCATAGAGGAAAAAGACAGTTGGGAAGTTGAATACCCTCCCCTCCCCGCCCAAGGACTAACCAGCACAATCAGTTACTTCTCCAGACATACACACCTGGAAACTTTTGTCTGAGACCAAGAAGGGCTTCTCTGTTGGAACTTTTCCTTCATGCTCAGGACTGTCCCCGAGTCCACACCATCTGAACACCTTAGACCCCCTCTAGCTCCAAATGAGGACCTTGCATATGTGCTGAGTGGGGAATGACCAGTGATCTATAGATCTATAGACTCTATGTTCCAAGGAGGCAGTGGACATATGTGCTGAGGCAATAGTGATCATGTGTTCAAAGATATCAGTAGCTGTGTGTCCTGAGCTATGGCTGTGTGCTATGAGAGGATTATTATATCCCTTCTATGCAGGGAGACAGCGGAGGGCCTCTCATGTGCAAGGACAATGAGACTAAAATGTATGTGGTCCATGGAATTGCAAGCTGGGCAGTTGGCTGTGCTCGGATAAACCTACCAGGTCTCTACGCATCCACTTGGCACTTTCTGAACTGGATTAATTCCAAGATTGGTTCTGATATGAAGATGACTAACATGCCTTCAGCTGGAGAGACCTTGGCCTCAGCATCACTCCATTATCCAGAAATTCTGGCCAGAGGGTCAGCTCAGAAGCTTGAAGAGGACTTCTCACACTCAAGCATCCCAAGGCAACCTCCAAGATTGGAAAACAGGGCCCCTCTCCCACTTGACCTTGCTGCATCTGTTCCTCACCCTCCAAGGGGAAGAAGAGCTGCTGTGGGGCCATAGCTGCATCAGCATTCCCAGGACCATTCTCTCTCTTGGTCTTTCTGGCTTTCAACTTCACGGTTACATTACTTTAGCTGGGGAAGGAAGAAACAAACCCAGCTCACTGAAGAGTATTTTTTGTTTTCGATCATTGGTTACTGTTTGGCCTGATTCTTCCCCATCCATGGTGCCCTTTCTTGTCACATCAGATCACAGGAGAGGCTGAATCAGTTGTCTGGCAATGGCTGACTAAATCTCATGGCTCCCCAATGCAGAACCCTTTCCTTACTCTCATTTTTTTTTAACTTTTTTTAATGACATTTCCTCTATGGATTTCTTAAGCTCAGTCCTGTGCTGACTTATGATAACTGTATCTTTAAAGCCCAAATATTTCTCAGGCATCTGAGTTGCATCAAGAAACATAGTACCATATTTCCACTAACCAATAAAGTTATTCATTAGTCAAGAAGTATATTCTTTATATAATGTGGGCTACTTCTATCTTGCAGTCCTCCTTGGGTCACAAAGATTTTCCCACTTTGGAATGTCAGAACTTTCATGAACTGGGAAATATATGGGTTCCATTTGAGACCAATGACCCTCAGTTGGTGGGAGCTGAGGGGTGGATGGGGGTGAGGGCTTTTTATAAAATTATCTTTATTAGCACAAACCCATCAATCAGTTCTAGTACCAAGGAATGGTTTCATAAGGAATAAGAACTATAGTGCAAGTAAAGATTGTAGCTTTAGCCAACCATGACGGGTTATAAAGCATACTTTTATTCCTGGGTTAAGTAAATCCAGAAGTAATTCTTGGAGTTGGAACAAGGCACAAAATTCACACAAATTATGAAACTATGGGGGATAATTGCAAATTGACAAAATTTGTTGGATGGTAACGGAGATTAATCCCTAAATTAACTGGCCAGAATTAACAGAATTGTTAAGTTTTGAGATTGTAAGATAATTTTACAAAGAAGAAGGAAGACATCCCCTGTTTTAAAAATGTACCAATATCAATAGCCAAATATGTTTCTACAAAAAAGGAAATATAAGAAACTGGAATGGAATATATTAACAATTCAGAAATGAGACATTGCCCCCCAATATTTTCAGAGGAAAGAGGTTGAGTACATGTATCAAGGGGTGAATGAGAAATGTGACTGAAGTCAGAGAGGGATGTGCCCTTCATCTTATTGTTTCGTTATGTCTTGTAATTTCATTTAGTGCATTGGAGAGACTCAATTTACTAGTTATGATTGGGATGGGAGAAGGCACTGATGAACCTTATGTGACATATAGTTGAGAAATTGATAGCAATCAGAGGCAATTTTTGGCAAGCAAAGGCAAAGAACTACACCATTTGATACTTGGTATCAAATACTTGGAATCAAATACTTTGCAACTGAGATTAGTTACAAACTGAAGGTAATTGCCATAGGAAGATTAAACAACCAACAGGACAGTCTGGATTAACAGCTGAATGACATGAATGGGGGGAGGAAGAGAATGAGGGAGGGGAAAAAAGGGAAAAACAGAAAGATAGCAATCCCAGTACAACAATTCTATCCCAAATGGGAGGGTGGAAAAGTTAAGTATTGCAAAAACAGTTAACAGTATGAAATTCAGGGGTCATGTTTAGTGTTTTTTGACAAGGTTGGAAAAGGATTTTATGATTTAGAGCTGGAAGTGATCCTGGAGATTATCTAATAAAACTTTCAATTTAAAGATGAGGAAACTTAAGACTGTAAAGGGAAAGTCACTTGTCTAAGATCTCACAGTAAGTAGCAGATGAAGGATTAAAATCTACATCCTTTGATTTCAGATATAATTCTCTTTAAACAGTTTTGTCTACTCCTTAGAACTTATGAAACAAGATTATATTAATTTCCAACAAGAATAACAAAGTCAAAGATATTTCAATTGAACAACCATTTCCTTGAAGATAAATGGGTTGAAATCCCTTACAAAAAGAAAAGGGTTATTAAATGGAATAGAGAAAAGCCAACAATATGTTGCCTATAGGAAATACAATGCAGAAACATTCTCAAATATAAATTGGAAAGGGTAAGCTAAAATTTATTATGTTTCAGGTGATTCCAAGTAACTGGGGGTTGTGGTGCTATCATGAGAGAAAATTGAATTCAAATTAGAGAGCATTAAGAGAGATCAAGATACTATGTTTAATGGTACTCATTATAATGAGAAAATATCATTGGAGAAGCAGCCTATTGCAGTAAAAAGATAACAGGCTCTTGTATTGGGAATCAAGATGGGCTCTTATCACTTATTCAACCAAGTGCCCTTGAAGAGTTTGGCCTTTGTTGCTCTTGGGGCTACATTGAACCATAGCCACCCCAAGTACAAAGAGCAATCCAAAAACTGGGAAACATTCAACCACCCTAGTACCCCAAAATGCCATTTGTTTTAACAATTCAGCTAGCAGCTGCTGTGGAGGTGAAAAACCAACATGAGCCCAACAACAAGAACACTGCAAGCCCAGGTTCTTTTGATCTGCTTTACTAAGAAAAGCAATGTTAAGGGGTTAACAATCTTACTTTAATCCCACATACAAATATCATTCAGTCAGCTCAGGGGGAAAAGCCAGCACCCTGAACTTCAGAGCAAACACGAAAAAATTACAGACGTATATTTAGGAACAGACCAAATACAATTCAGAGTTACCAAGAAACCATCAACATCTGAGTTCAGCCGGGAGCTCTACATGGCTGGCTCAGAGTCATGCGTCACTCCTGCTGTGGCTTAGAGCTACAAAAGAGAAAACCAACCTCTGTGTTTATACATCTTGTTCAGGGTTAAAGGTGAGTCACATGTGTCACTCACGTGACCTAAAATTGTCCCAAAAATTCGACTTAAACCCACATGGTCTAAAAGCCTCTGATGTCACAAACATGTAACTGAAACCCATGTAAACTAGGCTTTCCCTTGAGGCAAGGAGGTCATCAAAGACTCCTAATTTAATCAAGGAAACAAAGGCCAAACTCTTCAAGGGAACTTGGTTGAATAAGTGCGAAGAGCCCATCTTGGTTCCCAATACAGCTCTAGATCCAGTGGTTTAAGTTTGAATACTGGCTCTGCCTCTGTAAGCTTGGGCAAATTACTTCACATGTCTTGGCCTCAGGTTCGTTATTTATAAAGTGAGGTCATTGGACTGCATGCTCTTGAAATTTTCTTTTGTTTGAGTCCTTTGGCCACTATTAAATATCCATGTACCCAATTTGAGGACTAAATTTATAAGGTAAAAACCGACTTGTAAAAATAATCATGTACAAAAGTCAGTATCAGAGGGAAAATTTGAAACCACAGCATTGGCATATGGGAAATTCCCTAAAAAATCCTGAAGTAGGGAGTTACAAGCTCAAATAGAAAGCTATGCAAACTGGGAGCTGATAAATACATAGTAGGAAAAATACAACCTCTGCATGAAAATCCACAGAACATTCACAATAATTGATTGTGTTTTAGGACTTAGTTATAAACAAACTCAAAAAGGCATAAATTTAAGCACTAGAATTACAGATCAAAATGCAATAAAAATAGTGCTTAAAAAGGCATGTCTGATATAATATAGAGATAAAGATGACTTTTTGAACAGTGCTGGTGTCAAATGTAAAATAGAAACAGTTATATCAAGGCAATGACAATATGAAAGTAACATATAAAAATCTACACAATGTTGCTAAAGTGATGGTAAGAAGCCAATTTCTACCACAAATGTTTTTATTAATGAGAAAAAAGGAGAAGGTGAGCTGTTTATAATGAAAGAAATTACAAAATAATACACCAAGAGCAAGCATAACACAAGTAAGGGAGAAAATAGTAAATAAAAATGAATGATCGAATTAATAAAGAAAGTTTTCCACAAGACCAATAAAATTGATACATGATTAACTGATTTAATAAAAAAATTGAATGGGAAAATCAGATGGCCAAAAGGAGATATGAGAAAAGGAGAGTCACAAGGAATGAAGAATCATGATAATTGTCAAACGGTGTACATAGTGACATGCCAACTAATATGAGAATATAAAATAGAAAGATTTAAAAAATAAAACATTCTCACTTAAAAATCAGGAAATAGCTTAAATTAGCCAATCATAGATGAGTAATTAAGCAGGTTATTAATGAGGGGCTACATAAAGAGACACTAGGATCAGACCTATTCCGAAAAAAATTCTATTAAATATCCAAAGAACAATTAGAAAGATAGGGTACTCACTTGTCTTAGGAGGCAAATACTGTAATGGGAAAGAGTAGAGAAAGAACAGTAGGATATTACTAATGAACAATAACTCAAAAGAGTAAATAAATACTGGCAAATACAACAATATGCATAGATACAAATGGTTAGTCATGAAACAGGACTTATACTAAGAATCTAAAGATAACTCAAGGATTATCAGAGAAAGAATCAGTGTACTTGGCATTTCAATACTTTCATGAATTTCCCCTATTGATTAAAATGACATTGTCATTTTTTTTTGTTGTTCAGTAATTTTTCAGTCATGTCCAACTCTCCATGACTCCATTTGGGGTTTTCTTGGCAAAGATACTGAAGCAGTTTTCCATTTCCTTCTCCAGTTCATTTTACAGATGAGGAAACTGAGGCAAACAGAGCTAAGTGACTTACCTAGGGTCACACAGCTAGTGCATGTCTGAGGCCATATTTGAACTCAGGTCTTCCTGACTCCAGGTCTAGGGCTTCATTCACTGTGTCACATAGCTGCACCCTTTAAATGATATACCCTCTATTATCTGGGAGTTTCTGTGGCCAAAAAATTCATTGCACTGTGATCCCTTTCTCAGTAAATGTAGTGTACTGGGAACTTTTCTCACTTCCTGGAACTCCTGAAGCCTGTGCTCCCTGCTTGGTCTTCCTGAGCCTAATTTCTCCCTTCTCTAATCCATTTTCCACACAGCTTCTAAGGTGATCTTCCTAAACTGAAGAACTGAGCATGTTATTCTCCAGTGCATGTCAATGGCTCCCTATTGCTTCTAGGATAAAATTTAAAGCCTTTCGCAACCTGAACCCAACTACTTTGAAAGTTACTGTCTGTGACTCTCCTTCTTACCCACTTATGGTTCCTTAGACATTCATACATACCATCCTTTCCCCCCATTTTCATTCCTGTAATATTTGCCTCATTTCGCCTCTCAGAACCCTTAAATTTTAGCAAAGCTCAGCTGAAGTACCACCTTCTAGATGCAGCTTTGCCTTCCTTGCTGTCTCCTTATAGTGAAGGTTTATTTGGAGCCCTCAAACTGTCCATCTGTTCCTCCCCTCCTTTGATGTCCATCCTAGCTTCTTTGGTACTTATACATTTCCCTGATGACATCCTTCTCAAATAAATAGGGATATGAGTCAAATTTATGAAAATAGGAGCTATTCCCCAACTGATAGTCAAAGGATATTAACAGACAATTTTCAGAAGAAGTCAAAGCTGTCAGTAGTCATAAAAATGCTCTAAATCACTATTGATTAGGTAAATGTAAATTAAAAGTGCTCTGAGATACTGTCTCATGCCTATCAGACTGGCTAACATGACAGGAAAAAGAAAATCACACATGCTGAAGGGACGTGGCAAAATAGAGGCACTAATGCATTGTTGGTTGAATTGTGAACTGGTCCAAATATTTCAGAACTATGCCCAAAGGGCCATAAAACTGTGCATACTTTTTGGCTCACCAATACCACTACTAGGTCTATACTTCAAAGAGATCAAAGAAAAAAAGAACCCATATATACAAAATATTTACAGCAGCTTTTTTGGTGGCAAAGAATTGGAATTTGAAGGGATGCCCATTAATTGGGGAATGGCTGGATAAGTTGTGCTATATGATTGTGATGGAAAACTATTGTGCTATAAAAATGATGAGCAAGATGGCTTCAGAAAGACCTAGGAAGACTTACATGAACTGAAACAAAATGAAATGAGCAGAACCAGGAGGACAGCGTATACAGTAAAAACAATATTGTACAACGATTAGCTGTGAAAGATTTAGCTACTCTGATAAAGACAATGATCCAAGACAGTTCCAAGGGACCCATGATGAAAAATGCTATCCACCTCCAGAGAGAGAACTGGTTGAGTCTGAGTGCAGATTGAAGTAAAATTTTTTAACTCTATCTACCTGCCTATCTATCTATCTATTTATCTATCTATCTATCTATCTATCTATCCATCCATCCTTCCATCTGTTCATCTGTCCATCTATCTATCTATCCATCTGTCTACCTACCTACCATATATCTTTCTTTTTCTTTCCTTCCTTCCTTCCTTGCAACATGGTTAATATGGAAATATGATTTGCATGAATTCATTTATATAGTTGAGATTACACTTCTTGACTTCTCATGGTGGGGAAGGGGCTAGAGGAAGGGAGAGAATTTGGAACTCAAAATTTAAAAAATGACTGCAAAAAATAAATAAGTGAATAATGGAAATTTAAAAACAGGCCTTTATTTCTGGAAGAATTCTTGAGTCATTAAAGAAGCTTGAAATTTCTGAAAATACTTAGATAAATAAATGGTAGATAAGTGTATAGAGTTAGATAAAAACATTCATTCATACATATACACACATATACACATACCAATGTACATACATAGAAATAGATAAAAATAGACATACTGATAGAGAGATATAAATAGATCTCTTCACCATGTTGTCTACAACCCAGCCATTCTTGTCAAATTCTTTCCCTGGTGGCATGTTTTGGGTTTTATTGAAGTCAATTAGCTTTGATTTTTCCTTATATAGTCTGTTCCACTGAGTTCCTGGAGATGAGGGAGAAGGCTAATGCTTATCCTAGTCTTTGGGGTTTCTTCCAAGTTGGAAGGAAATGGCAGCAGGGCAAAGGTGGCAGAGGAGGTGGAGAGGATGCTCTTTCTCTTTGAATGGGTTTGAAGCAAAAGTAGTCTGAGCATGTCCAGATCACCTAGCCTGGAGGTGAACCTAGGAGGCAGATTATCTGCACATGCCTGGACAAACCCACTGTGGTAAATAGGGATGTTGCCATGTTGGGTGAGGACATGGCTCTCTCTGGATCCCTTCCCTATATTCTCTTGCATTTCTTTTTTATACCATTCTTACAGTGGATCTGGCTGGGATGTGCCAAAGGTGAAGGTGGCACCAAGGTATGAGGTAGATGAATGAAGAGTTGCAGAGAAATATCTCTTGAGGATGCTCCCCTAACTCTACAAACATGAAATCACTTCTTTTAGAATAAATAGGATAGTCCACAAGAGATAGATTTTTTTTAAAAATCCAGTGGTTTTCTGTGGCTTATTATGTCTTATCTCTGTATCTCTTCATTTCAAAGCTTCTCTCTTCTTTTGAAAGTGAGGCATGTATTCCCATCCCAGCTTTGTCTAGTTTTTCAGCTTTAGCTTCTCTTTGTGGTATTTTTTAGAGGCAACACCGGGCTTCTCTTTTTATCCCATAGCACTTGACTCATAGATCAAAGTGTGACTTTAAAGAGTCCCTTCCAAGACCACTCCCAGAAGATGCTAAAATTTCCTGACAGTCCAAGAGAACTTTGACCCTCTGAAAATCACCAGGAGATGAAGCACTGGAAAAAGGGGGATGCACCCTCTCCCAAAGGGGCTGCCAATCTCCAGGACAAGCATTGGCACAGCCTAGATTTCACAGGGCTGGTGGGATTCTTTAGGGACTCCAGGTGCTAAGGCATCATGCTCCAGAACTTTGTGGCACCACCTTCCCTATGACCCCTAATTGCTCACGATTAGATCAGAGTTATTCACCTGGGGTCCATGAACTCTTTTTTTTGTCCCAATAATAATATTTCAATATGATTGGTTTTCTTTGTAATCCTATGCATTTTATTTTGTGTATTTTAAAACACTGTTCCAAGTGGGGGTCCATAGGCTTCCCCATGCTGCTGAAGGGGCCCATAATACAAAAATGGCTAAGAGAGTCCAAAGAGTTTGGCCTCTCTGTCCACACAGGGAAGAAATGTGAGAAGAAGAATTGCTGTTGGCCCCTGGGCTCTGACAGGCAGTTGGATGGGCGGTCCCTAGAGGTGTCTTTAGCTTGAGTAGAGTCTTCCAATGATCAGGGCCCAGAATCGAGCAGAGTGGATATCCCTTGGACAGGAGTCCAAGCATCTCCCTGAAACAATGGTCCATCTCTTTAAATACCCACATCTTCCTTTTGGGATTGGATGTCTATGAGTCACTCTGTGACACACTTAGAGGCTCTAAAAATTGAAAACCAGTCTCCCTAAGCAAGCAATAGAGAGAGCCAGTGGGTATGATGAGGCTGCATCACATAACAAAATCTTAGGGAAGAGAAGGAAAGTACAGGAAATCACACAAGAAATGTGGAAGCTGCTCAAATGGTGATAAGTAGGAGATATCCCATGGGCTCCATGTTCAGCATATTGGTCAGGCCCCCTTGTGGTGAACTGAGGGAAGTGTGGTATAGGAGGGGAGCTGTATCATGGTAGCACCTGTAGAGTCTTCCTGTCAATGAGCTCCTGACAACTGGTCCAGTGCTCTTGGCACCCAGGATGGTCCCACTAGTAAAGAGATTCCAAAGAACTCACTTGTTGGGGGTGCTTCCAAGGCTTGGAAGTTGGACTGGATAACCTCTGAAGTCTCCTCATATGCTGAGATGCCATGACCTTCTGCCTTTGGGCTAAGTGACTTCCTCTCTCTTGGCCTTAGTTTCCTCATCTGTAAAATGAGTCACTAGACTTGCCGATGTCTCTTTTAGCTTGAACATTCAGTAGCTTAAGCCTGAGAAGACGAGAGAATGAGTGAGTAACTTGTGGGGAAAGGAGCAGAGACCAGGCTGAACCCCAAGGGTAGATAGCTTCAGGCCCCAGGAGTGGGGAGGCCAGGCTGAACTCCAAGGGGAGATACCTTCAGGCCCCAGGAAGAGAGGGCAGTCTCTGCTCCTTGGTGTCCCCTTTAGGTTTTTACTTTTCACTCACACCCTTTCTTCCTCTCCAGGCCCCCTACAAGGTGAAGACTGCCAGCTTTTTCTTAGTCTTTCCCTTCTTCTGGTCACCAATAATGACACACTTTACCTCATTGATATTTAAAGGGAGTTGACAAAGAAGCACTTTGAGGGTGATGGCAACCAGATTAAAAATATGAAAGCCCCCAGTCCTTCTCTGACAGTGTAAGACTATGGGGGGGGGGCAGAGGGTGCTAAGAATCATTTCTTCCTAGGATCATCCACCAATATTAATTAAATTGTTGGTATAATGGAAAAGGAGAGGAGAGCTGAACAGGAAAAAGAAGGCATTCAAGTGTCACATAAGGACTGATGGAGAACAGTTCTCATTTCTGGGGCACAGCCTTAAGATAGTGATGGGAGGGAAGGAGAAGCATTTCCATGTCCATCATCCAGATGAGGGGGAAACACAATATACATAAAATGAATAGGAGATCATTTGAGAGGGGAGAACACTAGTGGCTGGATGTAGAAGATGGAATTTGAGCCAAGTCTTAAAGGAAACCAGGTATTGTTAGAGGCAGAGGGAAGAGGGAGTGCAGTCCAGGCCTGGAGGGCAGCCATTGAATGAAGGATCCCACACATGGAACAGCAAGGAGGTCCCTTTGGTTGAATGAATGAGTGAGAAAGCGTCCAGTAGCATTTACTATGTGCCAAGCTCTGTGACAGATAATGGAGATACCAACAGAAAAAGGAAGACTATCTCTGCTCTCCAGGAATTCCCACTCTAATTCGGGACAGAGTGTAGCTATAGGGCAGATGGAAAGGGCTGAAAGTCCTTGGAGGCAATGGGGTATTTGTAATATTAATTGAGACTTTTTTACTGTTTTCTCTTTTAGTCCTTATTTCAACAAGCCCCTGAAGAGTTTGGGCTTTGTTTCCTTGATTAAATTAGGAGTCCTTGATGACCTCTTTGCCTGAAGGGAAAGCCTAGTTTACGTGGGTTTGAGTGATGTGTTTGTGACCTCAGAGGCTTTTAGACCACATGGGTTTGTCGCATTTTTGTAATGCTTTTAGGTCATGTGGGTGAGTCACATGTGTGCACCTTCGATCCTGAACAAGATATATAAACCCAGAGATTGGTGTTCTCCCTTGGGACTCTGAGCCACTGGAGGAGTGGCATGTGACTCTGGGCCAGCTGCTGTTAAGAGCTCCCTGGCTTGTGAACTCAGATGTTTATGGTTTCTTGGTAATTATAAATTGTGATCTGGTCTATTTATATTGTGTATGTTTGTAACTTGTTTGTATTTGCCCTGAAGTTCAGGTTTCTGGCTTTTCCTCCTGAATTGAGTGAGTTTATATGTATATGTTGGATTGAAGTGAGATTGTTAACCCCTTAACGTCACTTTCCTTAGTAAAGCAGATCAAAATAACCTGTGCTGGCAGCTCTTGTTGTTGGGCTTGTGTTGGTCTTTCACCCTCACAACAGCTGCTAGCCAGCAGATGGAAAGAATGCTGAATTTGGAATCACAGAACACGGGTTCAGATCCTGACTCTGTTACTTACATCTGCCTCTCAACTGGTTCTTCTCTTCGCTCCAGGCATTTTCCCTGGTTGTTCCATGCCTGGAACGCTCTGCCTCCTTATCCCTTTCTATGACTTTCTTCAAGGCTCAGCTAAAATCCCAACCCTGCCAGAAATCTTTCCCATCCTCTCTTAACCACAGTGCCTTTCCTCTGCTAATATTTCCTATCTATCCTTTCTCTAGCTTGTTCGTACATGTGTGTTTGCTTGTTGTCTGTCTCCCTCATTAGAATGTGAACTCCCTGAGGGCAGGAACATCTTTTTCCTTTCTTTGTACTCTCAGCATTTAGCACAGTGCCTGGCATATGCTAGGCACTTAGTAAATGCTTATTACTGACTTCTACTTGAGTAAACTTGCTTCTGGAGGCAATTTCCAAAGGGGGAATTTCCAGATTTGGTATGAACAATGACTTCCTTTTTTATTCTGGTGTAACCTCCTGAGAGTCTTTGAAAAGAATAATACTATGCATTTGGTTGTGTAAACTCAAGTCTGTCTCATCACTCACTTTCTGGGTCTTCCTCTTGTCATTAACATGATTGGTTGGGGAGTTCTCTGAGGAATGCATCCTAATTGCCACTCCCAGTTTCTAAGCGTATTGGTCTTATCCTAGAATTGCTCAAATCTCTCCCCAGAGCAGCAATCCGATCAAAGAGTCTCAGTCTTGGGCTTCATTTCTGACTTGTTTATTTTTGCCTGGCATATGCTTTCATTTACATGAGGAAAACTTTAGTTAAATTTAATTTCCCTTGCAACACAGCAGTGGTTTGAAAAATGGTGGAGAGAATGCCTCGTCCAATACGGTCTGGAGTTTGCCAAACCTCCAATGTTTCTAAAATAGTTCAATGTGTCTGATAATGAACCCCATGGATGACTGGAATAGTCCAGCATGAATTCCAACTGGGTCATCGTGTTCGTCACAAAGGAGGCTAATTAGATGTGGGTTTCCATCAGGAATGGCCAATTAGGGGGTCTACCAGAACTCTTCCAGCAGCTATAGATGGGTATCCAGCCAGATCCCACTCACAGCAAATTTTTGGAGTGTTTGGGTTTGAAGTGATTAGAAGAGGCAGGCCAAATCAGCAAGGTCAGACCAGGACTAGATAAATTTATGAGTGTGTCAGAGTATCATGGAGCCAGATTTGGAAGGGGCATCAGAGGGTATCAGCTGAATGACAATAAGTGTTCGTCTGGCCTCTGCTTGAAGGCCTTCAGTGGTTAGGAACCTGCACCTCCAGGAGCAACTCATTATACTCTGGCCCAGCTCCTTTTGCTAGGTAGTTTTTCCTTACTTTAAGCAGAAATCTACCTCTAATAGAAGGCAGTGAAGTGGTGCAGTGAATAGTGTTGGGCCAGCAGTTAGGAAGACCTGAATTCAAATCCAGCCTCAGATCCTTACTAGTTCTGTGATGCAGGGCAAGTCACTTAACTGCTATTTGCCTCAGTTTCCTCATCTGTAAAATGGAAATGAGGGATGATAATAGCACCTGCCTCTCAGCTTTTGTGAGGTTCGAGTGAGATAGTGGCTGCGCCTGGCACATAGTAAGTGCTATATAAACATTAGCTATTGTGACTAATCTCCACCCATTTCTCCCAGATCTGCCACTTGGGTGGAACTGAACCAAGAGAGGTCCATGGCAACATACTGAAGATACAAGTACTAAAAGACAAATTTTCATATGCTCCCTGAGTCTCTCCTTTGGTTTCAGTGGATGTGGGGTTGGGAGGCAGCTGGCCCATATTCTGGAAATGGTCCAGGGGTGAGTCCACCTGCCTGACATTGGCAGTGTTGACAATTGCCATGGAAAAGAATGAGGGTAGCCATCCTAGGGGCTCTGCCACTGAAGGGGACTCAGGAGAAGCTGCAGGTTTGGGGCTTGGGCTGGCCATGGGAGCCAAGTGGAAAATCATGTGTAGGTGGGAGCAAGGAAAATTGGCATTATTATTTCAAATTGATTTCCCACCACCACCACCACTACCACCACCACCACCACCACCACCACCACCACCACCACCACCACCACCACCACCACCACCACCATTATCATCATCACCACCACCACCACCACCATCACCACCAACATCACCACCACCACCACCACTGGCTTTCACCTTTAACTGGCTGTCCAAGTGTTCCAGGCTAGGACCACAGTTGTGGCATGTTATATCCTAGGGGTGAATTGTATGTCTTTGGTATTTCCTGTCTGGACTTGGCCAGGTTTTCCACCTTTGTTGTTGTTCAGTTGTTTTCAGTCATTTCTGACTTTTTATAACCCCATTTTGGGGTTTATGTGGCAGAGAAAATGGAGCGGTTTGCTATTTCCTTCTCCAGTTCATTTTACGGATGAGGAGACTGAGGCAAACAGGGAGAAGTGACTTGCCCAGGGTCACATGGCTAGTAAGTGTCTGAGGCTGGATTTGAACTCAAGAAGATGAATCTTCTGACTCCAGGTCCAGTGGTCTGTCCACTGCACCACCTAGATGCCCCTATTTTCACCTTAGGCCTTGACTATGATGGAAGATGGACTGAGCAGAAGCTTAGCTATTGGGAACATCTTTACTTAGTCCTGCCTTGCCCCACCACACACCTTAAGGGCAGGTGTCCTCTAAGGGCCTGGCAGTCAGGGCAAGGTAGGGGGAGGCAAATGGGAAATAGGAGCCAATATCCAGAACAGAGGACTGATGAGCCCTCAGGGACAGGGGGAGCTGAGCCAGCCTTTTCTTCAGAAAACACAGCAAGGCAACTTTGTAGTCATACCTTTCTTTTTATGTTCCATCCATTTTACACAGTAACTCTCTCTTTCCCAGAGAATCATCCTTCACAATGAAGAATAAAAAAGGAAAAGTAATTCACCAACTAACCAATATGTTCACCAAATCCACATGCCATTTTCACATCCATAGAACGTGAAGAAGAGGAAGAGTCTCTTTACAATTCTTCTCTGGGATCAAACTTGGTTGTTGTATCTTTGCAGCGCTCAGTTTCAATTATTTTGTCATGAGGCTCAAGGATAATATTTATAAAGCATTTAGCACAGAGCCTGACACACTTTAGGTGTGTAATAAATGCTTATTTTCCCCTCCTCCCTTTGCGGTCCCTATTCTTTCCTTTTTCATTGCTTCAGTCCTTATATCTGTCTATTATCCTGGTTCCGTGACATTGCTTTGAATCAATTAATGTAAGCTTCTTCTAATGTAAGGCTCTTCTGGGTTTGTCATGTCCATCGATCCTTAGGGCATCATTTTATTCTCTTGGGTGCATGACCACACTTGGCTCAGTCATTCTCCCACCCACTGCCTTTGTTTTCCACTTCTTTGCTACTAAAGATAGCACGCTACCTTCTTAGAGACTTGGAGGTGCTCAGTGTCGAGGTCCCCACACTTTCCACCTCCAAGATTCTGGGATCTGATCCTTTCCTAAAATCTCACACATGAGAAGACTTGGCACCAGAGAAGGGAAGTGTCACACAGTAGAAGAGAGACCGGCACCCAGAGTTCCTGGTCCCAGACTAGTGTTTGTTTGTAGTCCCCAAGGCTATATTCCAATCTCTAAGGCTTCATAATTTCAAGAATACCAAATTAAAATGTGAGTATCAGGGGAAAGAGGCCACATGTTATCAACAGACCCCTTACACTCTAATGGTCTCAGAGAAGGAAGGAGGGTACATTGGACATGGTAGGTTCATGACCTCCCAAATCAGCCCATTTTGCTTTGGAACTGCTCTATTAAGAGGTTTTTCTTTAACTCAGTTCTAAATTCTAAAGTTGTTTTCTCTCCTGATTCCTCCCCCTTCCCTCCCATAGCCATCCCACCCTGGAGAGGCCTCTGCCTTGAGGCCTACCCACTCTCCTTCTTATTGACTTTCTAGCCTGGACAACCATTTCATGAGGGGCCCAACCATTATGGCTTCAATTATGTCTCCCTCCCTCTCTGAACATCTCCATCTTCTTGCCCTCACAAGGAAACAGGCCCAGAAAACGGAAGCCATTTGTTTCAAGTTGAATAGTAAGTTACTGGCTCAGCAAGAACCAGAATCCAGACTCCTGACATCTGTCCTGGGGCCCTTTCTATGGCATTCATAGTGGTGGAGGCAGGAGGAGTGGGCACTTGGAGCACAGTGGAACTCTCCGGGCACAGACTCCCTCAGTCTCCATCCTGGGTCAGATGCAGGCAGACAGAAGAGGTAACCTAGTATAAACACCTGATCACCTGAACACTTCCTGGTGCAGTCTGGTACAAGCCTCCCCATTGTCCATCCTTATTTTTAGTCACTTTACTGCTTCTCCTGAGCCCTCTTCCCAGTTCCCACAGCTCACTTAAGTGGCCACAAACTGATGGGAAAGGGGGAGGGAGTGGCCAAGTTATTGCTGCCATCCCTGAGCACAGGATCAGCCTCATTCCTTCACACTTAGTGAAAATGGGAGGAAACCAGGCCCTTCTCCTACTAAGGTCTTGATATACCTTAAGGAGTTCCTGTACGAGGAAAAGCCAGCTTTGATGCAGGAAACATCACGGCAGTGCCAAACAGCTGCAAGGGTGAGATTGTGCCACCTTTCCAACGTGGCTTCCTCTTCAAAAAGGGAAACCCCAGCAAAGTTAAGACAAGCTTGCAATGGAAGCATTTTATTTTAGCTGAAGACATTTCCTAAGGATCCGTGAACCTCTGAGGATCATTTGGATCAGGGCATTAAGTGGGTAGGGATCAGAGATCTAGAAGGAAAAGAAAAGATGAAAACTCGATGGGAACTCAGGATGGAGAACCTGGATTTTTCAGAGCTAGGAGGTGCCTTAAATTCTAAAATGTTACTCTGGTGTACTGCAAAGTCTCATAGCAAGGCTGTTTCTTGCTCCCAGCAGGGAGTGTTGATGAGCTCTTCGTCCCCTAGATGGCAGCAGTACCGCATGAATTCTGTACCCAATGACCTCCTGGGGCATCATTGTCCTTGGGTAGGAGATGTCCTCTAAACTATAGGATTGGGGTCACCAAGCAGAAGGATGATGCAAATATCAAGGTATCCCACTGTGGCTGTATCGAGATCCCTGGCAGGGGCAGGGGGAATGAGGGAATAAAGCTTCTGGAACACGGACTGTGGTAGCTACAGACCAAATTTCGTAAGTGCCTTTTTCTCCATCTCCTTTTCAACTTCTTCCCCCCTCTCTTCCCTCACTCCTCCTATTCTCGCTTTCTCTTTTAGGGCTTCCCTAATCACTCCTGTCAGGGAGGAATTTAGGTTACAGTATAAACTCTTAGACATGGAATCAAATGAAAGAATCCCAAAATGTCAGAGCTGGGATGGGTCTTAGAGCACAGAATGTCAGAGGTAGGAGGGGCCTTAGAACATAGAACATAGAATGCCGGATCCGTGAGAGAGCTTAGAACCCAGACTATCATAGCTGGGAGAGAGCATAGGACAGAAAATGTCAAAGCTATGAGAGAGCTTAGAAGATATGAGGGCAGAGTTGGAGAGAGGGGGTCTTAGAAGATAGAATCTGGAATTGTCAAAGCTGGGAAGAACCTTAGAACATGGGGCAGTATACGGTCTTAGAATATAGAACATTTTCCCTCTCCTTATTGCTGCACCCTCTGACTTCCAGACTTGTCCAAGGTCCTACACAATAAGCAGACAAACTAGGTTTTGAACCTGGGTCTTTTGACCCTAATTCTAGCACTTTACCCATTGTAAAAGACTGCGTCATCACAGGCAAGGTCAAGTAAGTAGCACCTATGTTGAGGAGAAGGTAGAAAGGAGTTTCCTCTTGGCTGGATGTGGGATGCACACACAAGACTCAGAGATGTTTTGTCAGAAACATATTCTGTGAGCTCCAGAGGCCTTAGATAGCTGGAGTCTCCTTTGTGTTATTACCATGCCCAGCTCTGAGTCAGCTGCCTTCTGGTTTAGGCATGTAAGGAATTCCTAATTTTATTAAGAAGATCTAATTTGTGAGCATTCTTAGCTGGGAGGACCTTGGGAGAGAAAGGATCAGAACTGGGGGAAACCTTGGAGCTGCAAGGAAATTGAGAATATAGAATGTCAAGGAGGAGATCCTAATGGTTTATAATTCCATTTGTAATTTGTTTATTATTTACTCTTTTATAATGGGAGTTTAATAGCATAAATTTAGTAGAGGTCATTCATTCCATTCCCTCTATCTCATTTTACAAATGAAGAAACAGGCCCAGTGTAGAGAAGTCACTTGCTCAAAGTAATGCAGTTCATGACACAGCTCAAACTAGAACTCTACTAGACCTCCTTGTGGGCAGCTGGGTGGCTTAGTGGGTAGAATGTTGGGCCTGGACTCAGGAAGAGCTGAGTTTAAATCTGGCCTCAGACACTTACTGGCTGGGCAAGTCACTCAACCCTGTTTGCCTCAATTTCTTCACCTGTAAAATGAGCTGGAGAAGGAAATGGCAAACCAGTCCAGTATCTCTGCCAAGAAAATTCCAAATGGGGTCACAACAAGTTAAACACGGCTGAAAAACAACTCAATATCAATAGCCCTCATTGACACCCAGTTCAGAACTCTCTTCCTTACATTGCATTGCTTCCCTTGACTATTTTTGGGTGGGGAGAAGGGAGACAAAAAGCAGTTTTCCCAGCATCCTCATGGAACACCTAACATGCCCACACCCAGCCACCCTGCTCTCTCCCAGGACAATGCCTTCCTCTAGTCTTCCTCCCTGAATAGGCTGTAGAGGATGTTGTTGCTCCTTGCAGCCACTAGGTGGTACCATCTTCCTTGCCAATAACTCCTGGGTGACCATTTGAAGGCTCTGGCTGGAGGAGAAAGCCTGAAGCCACTGAAAAGTGTATTTGAGAGGGCTAGCTTGGTAAGACCTGGGGAGGAGAGAAAGGCTAGTTCCACAGCATTAGCGATGTGGTAAATGATGACAGTTGGTAAAGAGAGATTGACCATCAAAGAGTGATAGAACTTCACCCTTAGGTGGGACTCAGGGACCATCCAGCCTAGCTTGTATGGCAATGGTAATGCCCTCCACAACACTCCTGACAAGGGTGCTCTGCTTGCACACTTCCTGGGAGGGGGTCTCACCACCTCCTAAGAGGGCAAACCCATTGCACTCTGGGGCAGCTCGTCTTGTTAGGAAGGTTTTCTTGTTATCCTGCCTAAATCTGCCTCTTTACGGGTTTGCCCCCACTGTTCTTTGCTCTGATCTCCAAACAGCCAAATATCTCTTCAATATGAGTCTGCCCAATGCTTGGATGCTGCCTCCTCACCCAGCTCTGGTTTGTAACTTCTATCTGGATGATCATTTTAGGGAGGGAGTTGCAGCTCTGAGTCTGAACCTGCTGAGATTCAGAAGCACAGGGAATGAAAACCCAGGCTCCCAGCTAGGGTCGCCAAATGGAGAGGCCGGCGTTACATGAGCTGCTGCCAGTTCAGGTACAGGGAACAACACATCTAGCTGGCTTGTCTCAACAGCAGGGACAGCAGAGCACACAGTAAGAGCCTCTCTGTTCATCAGCCTGATTGGGAGTCCTAGGAGAATGGCATGATCATATCCTCATCTACTCCTGCTCTTTTAGAGGAGAAGCAGCCTGCCACAGGGAAAAGGAGGTTGGCCTAGAAACAGGGAGAATCTAGCTGGATTCCAGCTCTGCTCTGAACTGGCTGTGTGATCTTGGTTAGTAATCCCTACCTAGTCTTCTATAAAAGGTGGTTATCATAATTTATAGGAAGCTAGGTGGGGCAACAGAGAGGGTGCTGTACTTGGGGTCAGGAAGATCAGAGTCCAAATCCTGCCCCAGATGCTTAGTCTCTGTGTGACTCTGGGCAAATTATGTTCTCTAAGCTTCAGTTTCCTTGAAGGTAATAAGACCCCCTCCCTCAGGCTTGTTGTGAGGATCAAATGAGAGAACATACAGAAAGAACTTTGCCAATCTTAAAAGATTAGAAAAATGTTAAATAAGGATCCTGTTGAGTTAGTGCTTTACATTCTTTGCTCAGTCATGTGTAGTAGGAAGTATAAGCATTGCCATCTCCACTTTTACAGAGGAGAAAAATGTCTCCCCCATTAATTAGACTGTGAGTTCTTTGAAGGCAGGGGTTGTCTTATAACTTTTTTTGAATCCTTAGCACTTGGTACATAAGGACTTCAATAATTTTTGTTGACTGGACTGGCTGACTGACTGATTATTCTGGGTGCCCTCAGGGGACAGTAATGGACTGAAGCTGCTGAGACAGATGCTGGCATTTTGGAAGGGGTTACTTCCTCATAAAGCTGTCCTAGGAAATGGACTGCCTTTCTTGAGAAGTAGTGAGGTTCCCATCACTGGAGGTCTCCAAGAGAAGGCTGGATGACCACTTGTCGGGGATGTTGTTTTGGGGATTCTGGTTCTGACAGAAGTTGATCTCAAATGCCTCCGATGTCCCTTCTGGCTGTGAGTGTATGGATTTCACAGCTCCCGTCTGTCTGGGAGAAGGCTTCATGAGAGCTCAGTGATGCAGGAATGGTTGTCATGGGGAATCACAGTGACTGGGTAGCTCTGCTCAGTTGCTTAGGGCTGTTTGGAACAAGCTGCCCAGGCTAGAGCCCTGCTCAGGTCATTCTGGGAAAGAATGTCTACTCACCCTCATTGATGGTGACTGAGGTGGGTAGAAGATGGAGCCTATGACCCTGGACAGTGTATGCCCACTCTCTCTCCTTTATCACAGGCTTTGAAGCTAGGTTAAAATAACCCTCCTATTATAGGCTCCTTCCTAAGACAAAGGGCCCAGCTACACTTTGAGGATCTCTCACAGCACCCCGAATACTTGTAAACAGCCACACATCCTGCCACATCCACTCCATAGCTCCTAATGTTGCCCTCTGACACCAACCAGAACAAATCCTCTCTGATATGCCAGCCCTTATCTGCCATGTCTCCCCTTAGTCTTCTCCAAGCTAAATATTCTCAGCTCCCTCAACTGATCTTTGCGCTGCACCTCCTCCCAGTGACTAATGTCCTCCAGACACTCGTTCACTCCCAGTGACTTGCAGGCCTGGGTAGGGCTCCAGCAGGGAGTGACTGGAGTCTTACTCTTTTGCTTTGCAGCAGTACATCACGCTATGACCTCTCTGTCTGGGCAGTTCGGTTTGTTTCCAGCAACACTCATTCCTTCCCTGCTGTTTTGAGCTTGAGCCGGTGGCTGCTGCTTCTTAAAATTCCCTGTTCTCTGAAGCTCACCTTCCTGAAGCCCTCTTCAACTTGAAGCAGTTGGTCAGTTTTTGCTGCCAGCTTCCATTTGCTTTCCTTTTCAGTTCTGTTGTTATTCTCAGTCTCCACCAGATGGCGCTTGTTACCTTCCCAGGAGACCAGCTCTCTAATAATACATGGAAATAAGGGACCCATTCACTCCTTAAAACCAAATCCTATTGTTCTCATTCCTTCTTTTATAATTGGTTCAGGAGCCTCAAGCCTCATTTGAAAGGTCTCCTAGGGAATAAAGGAACATTCTCTCCTCAGAAACGGCAAAGGAGACTTTGTTTCCACCCCCATGCCAACTTAAAATTAATTATCACTCTAGCATCTAGATGATACATCTTCTGTTCACATTGGCTATTCCTTATAGGCCAGGGATTCAGGGGGAAACACCCTATTTTTCTCTCCAATCCTTCTTCCATCTCCAACTTTTCCTATGGAAATCAGGCCAGGTTATTACATTACCCTGGAATGCTTTAAAAATATTTTTAAAAGGGACAGGAGATTGTGTTAGTTCTTTCTGGTGAAAGTATCCAAGAGCCTGGGAGAGACGGAGGTTTGCAGTTCTTGTTACATGAGGAAGAGACATCTTGACAGTGAAGGCTGTCCAGCAACAACACAAGATGCTTTGGAAAGTAATGAATTACCTATTACCAGATATCTTCCACTGAGAGCTAGATGGCACTTGAAAGGTAGGTTGTAGGAGGGACCACCCTTGTCTGTCCCTTATCTGTTGTCTGACATCCAGAGAGTCTCCTGAGAAGAGATAATGTGCCTGCTCCTTTTCTCTCTGACCTTTCCTCCCCCAGTCTGTGACTTGCCTTAATCTGGTGACTCCTTTGGAAAGCCTTTCATTCTTCATGGATCAGAAATTATATGCCCAAGAGCCATGCAGAAAGAAAGAGCAGAACAGCATGCCAGAAAGAGCTGAAATACTATTTTCCGATTTCTGGGTGTATGACCCTGGGTCATCTATAGCTGAGCCTCAGTTTCTCCATCAGAAAATGTCAATAAACTCAAATTAAAAAAAACAGAATGTTAAAAGAAATAAATTTATAAAAACAACATGGCTAATATGGAAGTATGTTTGCATTATTTCATATGTGTAATTTATATCACATTGCATGCCTTCTCAATGGGTGGGGGAGGGTGGGGGAGGTAGAGAATTCGGAATCCAAAATTAAAAAAATATTGTTAAAATGAATAAATAATAAATTTATTAAAAAGAAAATGACAATAATTATACTTGCACTATTTCCTTCATGGGCTTATGCAGAAAATATAACTATAAAACATCAGAGAAAAGTATACATTAATAATAATTAATAATTATACTGGATATCAACCACAACAACAATAAAGCCAGCCAATCACATGTTGAAGAAGAAGCATTGACCAAATGGCTGAATCATGTGGATTGGTTTGTGGAAATGGATGCTATTTTGAACCAGATATCACCTCTAGAAACTACAGAAGGATTATCCTTAAGGAACCCAGCCTTAGTAATTAGTCTATACTATAGAAGGAAATGATGGACACTTGGTAACAGCGCTAGGTTGTAAAAGATTAGCACCTACTGAATATTAAACAAGATATCTTTCATGGACTTAATAGATGCCAAATTCTCATTCTCGAGATAAAGACCTCTTACATATCCAGGAGAACTCAACCAAGCAATTGCAATAGCCCTGGACCATTAGTACATTAGCTCTTGCCTACAATGATCCAGACACAACATGATTCCTGAAACAATATGTATTATACATGTTATCAACCCCAAGACCTCCCCACCATATGGCCCCACCATATCCCAGCCCCACCCCAATGTCTAAGCTATATGGCATGAAAGGCTCTCAGACATTTCAGTGGTTCATCTGCTCCTTGGGTGCATCAAGGATGTTCTCAGGGAACCTATGGAGATGAGCTTACATCTCAATACTTCAATACACTACAAAAGCCAATCTTTTCTCTGCCTTTCTCCACCATTTGTATTTAATGTCCATGGAACATTAAACATAAAAAATCAAAAATAGGATAGAAACTTGTCCCAGGACCATCTCTATCCAAACTCCACTGGAAAAGGTGAGAAGAATGAGACAATGATGACAAGAAATAGTAATGATAATAATACTATATCTAGACTAGAAGAACCCTGCCCTCTACCCTGTCAAGCCAACTCAACTCCTACTTTAGAGCATAGTGTTGTTGTTTGTCATTGTTAGGAAGTAGGGGTTAAGTTACTTGCTCAGGGACACACAGCTAATAAGTGTCTGAGACAGGATTTGAACTCAAGTCCTCCCAACCCCAGGGCCAGTGCTCCATGTGGACCATGATATTTTCAAACTGTTAGGACCTAAGAAATCATCTACTTCAGCCCTCTCATTTTACAGGTGAGGAAATCAAGGCTCGGAGACGGAGAATGACTTAGGCTTGTAGATGTGGAGTTGGCAGGGACCTCAGAGGTCATGAGGGCAATCCCTTCATTTTATAGATAAGGAAACAGAAACACACAGAGAGAAAATGACCTGTCAAACCACACAGTTAGCAAGTGGCCCATCTGGAGCTGGCCAAGGTTTTCAGACTCCTCACTTGCTGTGTCACTTGGCCTCTGGGAAGAGTGAACTGAGGGCTACTCCTTGTCCTGCCACTTCTTTGATGGGCCTGAGGTCCTGTTCCTGAATCTCAGAGAAGGGAAGAGACCAGTGATTTAACATGCTAAAGTTTTAGGTAGCCTTTCCATTATCCAGATAAGACTAGAGGCTCCTCCATCCTTAGAGTAACTCTTCAGAGTTTCTGTCAGGGGATCATAATGTTGCAGGGCGGATGCACTCTGAAAATGACTCTTCATTAGTCTCAGGTTGCTGAGTTGTGCTGAATCACAGAATCTCAAAGTTAGAATGTCTCTTAGGAGTCTTCTAGTTTAACTCTGCTGTTGTTGTTCCATCAATTCAGTTGTGTCTGACTCTCCATGACCCCGTGTGGGGTTTTCTTGGTAGAGATATTGGAGTGGCTTGCCATTTCCTTCTCCAGTTCATTTTACAGATGAGGAAACTGAGGCAAGCAGAGTTAAGTGACTTGTCCAGGGCCACACAGTTAGTAAGTATGTGAGGCTGGATTCGAACTCAGGAAGATGAGTCTTCCTGACTCTAGGCTTACTGTTCTATCCACTGTGCCACCTGGTTGCCCCTGATTCTACTCTGCTTCCCCCTTGAAAAACAAAGACCTCACAAAGCTTCTTAAACTCTGCCTACTCCAGGAAGCCTGGGGATTGTAAGCTCCTTGAGGACAGGGACTTCCTTCCTTCCTTCCCTCCCTCCTTTGTTCCTTCTTTTCTTCCTTCCTTCCTTCCTTCCCTCTCTCCCTCCCTCCTTCCTTCCTTCTTTTCTTCCTTCCTTCCTTCCTTCCTTCCTTCCTTCCTTCCTTCCTTCCTTCCTTCCTTCCTTCCTTCCTTCCTTCCTTCCTTCCTTCCTTCCCTTCTCCCCAGTGCTTAGTACAGTACCTAGCAGATAGTAGGTACTTAGTAAATGTTTATTGACGATGAAGACACTAACCTTGGAGGGCAGCTCTAAGCAGTGCACCAATGCCTCTCCTATTCTGAGGCTGCCTGAGGCAGTGGTAGGACCAGAACCTTTGGAATGGTGCCATTGGCTTGTTCTTTATACTGTGGGTATAAAGTTGAGTAGGAAGGAGGAGGTTTCTAGGCAGGTGAGACCTCTGCAGAAAGAAGTGTGGCTCTAAGACCTGTTGCTCCTGGATGGTGTTTGTTCCATTGTGGCTCCATTTTCTGTTGTGTTGTGTGTCTGTGGGTGAGTCTTATGTCCTGGACTGAGCTGGGAGTTGAGATCTTGGATATGGAGAAAAGTGAGGTTTGGGGCAGTGAGGACCCTATGTCCCAAGGTCAGGGTCTTAACTTCAAAGGCTCAGGAGTGGGAAGGGACCCTAACATTTCCCTAGCACCATCTTTTGGACAGGGAATCAGGAAATCTGCATTCAAGCCCTGGTTCTGCCATTCACTAACTGGGTGATCTTGAGTAAAGCACTTTGCCTTTGTGCCTCAGTTCCCTCCTAAAAAGTGGGGTTCCTACCTTCCAGGGCTGTGGTGAGGACAGTTCTTTGATGAACCTTAAACACCAGAGATTTGGGAGTTCTATCTGTGGCTCCATTTATTTATGTAGGACTCTATGTCCATGCTGGGAATGGGGTGGGGGCTTCCACAGATGGAGAGGATACAGTCCCTCGGAATAACTATGGTACACAACTGAGACAAATAAGCAAACAAACTAAGTGCTGTGGGTTTTATGAGGAAATAGGTTATTTTCAGCTTGGGGGATCAAGGTAGGCTTCTTGAAAGAGGTGGCATTTGCTTTGGTCTTTAAGGATGGAGAGGATTAAAACAGGTGGAAAAGGTCAAGTGGGGGAAAGGTCAACCTTTTGTAGGCATGGTTACACTTTCCTCATCTGTCACATAGAGACAACTTGGTATGGTGGCAGGAGAACCACCATAGTATAAAGGACAAGTCTACACCCAGAGGTTCTGGCTCTCCCTGAATTTACCTGCTACCCTCTACCAGGCAGCCTTGGGATTGGAGATGTACTGGTAGCCTCCTCTGAGCTGCCACCAAAACCTGCTGCCTTCCTGTTCCCATGGCTCAGCTTCCCTGCCTGCCCTGTTGTGGTAATACTTCCCAAGACTTCTAATGACACCGAGTTTTGCCTAATTATCTGCCTAAATGAAAGAAGCCGAGCCAGGAGTCAGAACATCGAAGAGGGGGCATTTGGGGTGGTGATGGTGCATGATGTGCATCTGCAGGCATAATCAGTCAGAACCACTCCCCTCAACATCTGGGAGGGCTTCTGGGGGAAGCAGGGCTTAAGAAGCTTGGGGAACTTTTGTAGGGGTGGTGCAGGGCAAAGTCCTGGATTTCATTCTCCTTTTGCTGCTCACTTTCTCAGTGTCCATAAGCTAGCTCCTTTCATCTTTAAGCCTAAATTTCTTCACTTGTAAAGTGGGAGCAAGGTAGTGTAGAAAGTCCTAGATAATGTCAAACACCTCTTCCAGCTTTTAATGCTGGGATCCTGTGAAATGAGGATGATCATCTTTGCCCTGTGTGCTGTCGATAACTACTAAATGAGATGCTGAAGAGGGAAGAAGTGGGGCAGTTTTTCTGGTATGCAAATGTACAGTCCTGCTTGAGATGAGAAATGCTGCTTTCACTTCAATTAAATTCTGAACCTTCCTCCTTCTCAGCTCGAGTCCTTCCCCTCCCTGGAAGGAAGAGAAGCACCGATTTCAATCATATTGCATCTTAAAAAACAATACAGCTGAGTATGTTCGGGTAGTCACAGTACCAAGGCAGAGTTGCAGTGAGATGCTTCTTGATGGCTCCCAATTACTGTCATCTGTCCAAAGCTCCTCTCTTCAATTGCTCACAATTGTCTCGCCCAGAGGCAGTTCATCAGCACATC
>CM053623.1:232855675-232868175 GCA_028646595.1 Phalanger gymnotis
CACACACACACGCACACACACGCACACACAAAACTCAGTGAAGAATCCCTTTAGTTCAGACTGTGGGATACAATTGGATAGATAACTTGTTGAACCATTAATACATATATTTTGGTCATACATGGAAACTAGATAATGAGTTAGGCCTAGGATCAAGGAAGGAGAGTGTGGGCTGGGTTACGTCTGGGAGACTGTAAAGTTCTTTTAAATACCCACCCCCTCAAGCTTCTCAGTAAAACATAGGCCCATTTTTAAGACCAACAGTCTTTCATGCTTGTTGCATGGCTGCAAGTTGTGGGATGCTCCAGTCTCTGAAGAACTGAAGACAAGGATTACCCAAAGGGCAATGGAGAGATCCCTGATGGACATGAGCAGCCAAAGAATGATGAAAAGCAGGAAAGCAGGTGGCATTAATGATGTCATCAAAGAAATGTTAGATGGAGAAAGATGAGTTGGTTCCATGGAGAGAAAGAAGGATGACTGATGGACAGCTCTTGTTCCCCATTGTGTACAATTTTGCATTGTCACGAGAAATAAAGGAATGTTCCCTCTTCTCCTCCTTGTATCATTTGTGGGAAATTTTGGGGAGGATGAGGACAAGAGTCACATAGGATGGACAGACACAGATGGGCCACAATCTAAATCAGCAAAGGAAGCCCTTATTTGGATGCAATTTCAGATCCAGTGGAAGATAGGAGTCCTAGCCCTTTCATGCCTCTGAAGAAGTCTACCTGTGATGTCTCATGATGGTGGGAAGGTGATCTTGGGGTACTGAATGTGATGCTAGAGCAGTTTGAGGTCTGGCAGGTTCAGTGATACATGTGGTACCCAGGGATGTCATCCTCCTCCTACCAGAACCTTGGACAATGACCTTAGGAATCCAGATGAGCTTTTTCCTCATCTTGTCTGGGACCAGGTTTCTATGCCATTTCCCAGCCACCTCCATGCCATGTTGCCTCCCCACCTCCTTTGAAAGCTCTGTCTTTGGGTGATTTTTCCCTGTTAGAATGTAATCTCCTTGAGGGCAGGGGCTGTATTGTTTGCTTGTACTTGTATCACCAACATTTAGTACATGCCTGTCAAATAGCAGACACTTATAAATTCTCTGTCTGCTTGTCTGCCTAACTAGGTGCAGAGAACGTCATCGCCATCAGGTCAGCAGGGATGAGTTGGGCACAACAACTTGCAAATCATGATGGATGGATTGAAAATAATTCTCTAAGAGTATCTCCGTACCATTCTGCAATATGTCTACTGTGGGCCACAAGGGTTAGGTGCTAATCGATCTGATCACTCATCTTTCAGCCTAAGTCTCGGTCTGAGCCAAAATGTGAAGGTCCCTCCCCTGCATTATGGTGTTCCACTGTTGGCAAAGTCTTCACTGGTGATTCAGCAGGGTGTACTAGAAATCAGGCCAGACCTGGTGTTAGGGCACCTGCCTTCGGGCTCTGTTGATTACCAGTCATGTGACCTGGAGCAAATTCCTTTCCCTTTCCAGGCCACGGCTTTTTCATTTGTGAAATGGAGATGATAATCCTTACTCATTCCAGGGGCTATTTTGATGCTCAAAGCAGATATGGATTAGATGGCAGGCTTAAGTGGGTCCAGAACTTATCATCGTTAATGTGTTGGTGTCAACTTGGCTGGAGGTCTCTAGTGGAGAGCCCCAGGGATCCAGGAGTCCTGTGCTGGTAAGCATTTTTAATCAATGACTTGAATGAATGAACAGGTAGCATACTAAATGCATTTGCAGATGACAGAAAGTGTGTGGGGTAGCTACCATGTTGGACAGAAATAGGATACGAAGAGATCTCAACAGACTGGAATGTTGGTCCAAAGCTAATAAGATCAAATTTAACAGAGGCAAGCATAAAATCTCACCCTTTGTTTCATCAACATAAGAGAGTTATTCATTCATTAGTCCACATGAAAAAAGATCAGTGGGGATTGGTGGACTGTAAGCCACATATAATTCAACAATGGTTGCAAAAAGAGAGAGGCCCAGGTTAGCAGAGAAAGAAGGGTACGACCAGGTGCACTCTGGTCCTGCTGTAGTATGTATAAAGAGTGCTTTGTACTCTGGTCAGACCACACTGGGAGAATTGGAGTCAGTTCTGGGCAACCCAGAGAACATCCCTGGAGAATATCCAGGAGAAGACAATCAGGATGGTGGAGGGCCTTGAACCCATGCCATATGAGGATCGGCTGAAAGAAATGGCCTGTGCTGATGGGCAGGAGAGCTGCCTTTAAGCAGCTGAGAAGCTCATCTGGATGAGGGATTACATTCACTCAGTTTGGCACCAGAGGAGCAATGAGTGGGAACAGTAAAGGGGGAAGTGTAGGCTCAGGAAATGTCAATTTGAGCTACCCCAAAGAGAAATGAGCTCCCAAAAAGGCAGAGGGTTCCCATTCCTTGGACTTTTCAGAGTGAGCCGTGCCAAAGTGGAGTGAGCTCCCTCAAGACCCAGATGTTGTAGACTCAAGTACAAATTGCAGCAGACATTGGCTGAGGCCCCTTCTAAATCTGATGGTCTGGGATAGCAAGTAATGGATCACAGAGGCTCCAGGGGGGAGATATTGGGAAGCTCTCTTTCTTCACTCTGGGGAAGAAACCCAACTCCCTCCATGAAGTCCATGAAGGGTCCCCTACCCTCTTCTTGGATGGCCCTTCCAATTCCAAATCCTATGACCTATGATCTCATGGTCTCCAAAACCTCACAGAGTATCTAGCTCCATTCCATTTGGGAGGCATTCTTTTTTCTTTTAAAAAATAAGCTTTGTTGATACCTTTTATCATTATAATCAGAGTCATTTCCAAACATTTTCCCTCATGCCTCCTCTACCTGTAACAATATGAAAGAGCAAGGCAAAACCACCCAACCTGGTGACCTTGTCTGACAGTGTGCGTGACATGGCATACTGAGGAGTTCTAATAAGCAGCAACTCCTTGTTCTGTGCTCCATGATTAATCACAACAAAGTCTAGTGTTTCGGCTAGCCAAAGATCATACATTTATATGGTTAGTGCAGAGTAAGTATCTAAGACAGGATTTGAACCCAACTCTTCTTGAGGCCAAGCCCAGTGTTCTGTTCATTACTCCACAACTGAGTTGTCTAGCATCAGAGAAGTAGAAAATAGCAGAACCAGAATTTGAATTTAGGACTTCTGACTTTTTTGCCATGGTTCCTTCTATGGCATGGTCTCTAGTCCCCTCACCATCCTGATTGCCTTCCTAATGTTGCTCTATAGCTCATCAAAAGCCTCTCTAAAATGTGGTGCCAAGGACTGAACATAATTCTCCAGATGTCTGCTCAGGGCAGACCACAGTGGGATGTAGTTGCCCAAGGTGGCTGACTGAGATGAGACATTTGTAAGATGACTAAGACTCATTTGACTGAAACTGATTGTCTTGATTTCATATGAATGTGGCTGGGTGTCCTGCTTTCCCCCTTGGCTAAAGTCCTTACAAAAACCATCTATGCAAGGTGCCTTCACTTTCTACCCTCTCATTTGTTTCTGAATCCTCTACAATCTGAGTCTTCTGTCCTCCTTCTGCAGGTGAAACTTCCTTTCCCAGAGGAAACGTGATCCATCAGATCTGATGACTTTTTCTCAATACTCATCCTTCTTGAACTCTCTGACCCTTCTGATGATCCCCTCCTCCTGGATCCTCTCTAGGTTCTCATGACTGCTTTCTCTTGATTTTCTTCCTTTTCTTCTAGGAATTCCTTATCAGTCTCCTTTGCTGCATCCAGGCCATGCCCGCTAACTATAGACATCCTCCTGGGTCCTCTTCTCTTCTCCCTTAATTTACTTGGCGATCCCATCAGCTCCCGAGGGTTCAATGATTGTCTCTATGCAGGTGACTGATTGCCAGATCTACCCATCTACACTTAGCCTCTCTCCTTATGTCCAGTCTTGTCTCACCAATTGCCTTTTAGACACCTCACACCGGATGTCCAGAAGGCATTTCAAACTCGACGTGTTCCAAACAGAACTTGATCTTTCCTTCCAGACCTTCTCCTCTTCTGAGCTTCCTTCTTAAGGTAAAGCCAGCCACTCAGGCTCTCAGCTTTGGTGACATCTTCAGCTCCTCACTGAGCTCAGCCCAGGCATGATGTGCTGGAGATAAAGAGTGAAAAATGAAACAAAAGATAAGGGTGTTTTTTCTTTTGGCCATAGTAACATTCAAAGCCTATCCACTGAGGGCTGTGATCAGCATCAGCAGGAGGGCACTGATGAACATTCACGTGATGGAAGAAATGGCCCCAGGGACATCACTCCCCCTCTGAGCCTTAGTTTCTCCTTTTGTAAAAGGAGGAGGGTGTACTAGAAAATCTCTACATTTTTTATCAGAAGAGGACTGCCATTGGGAAAAAGCACTAATGTTTGGCCTTGGGCTGGTCCATGCTGCTTCTCTGATTGGCTGACAGCTCTGTCCTATCCTAATAACCATAATTAAGAAAATAACCCCTCACAAATTGTGGGCTTTCACATTCATTATCTCATTGGAGTTTCAGAGAGCCTTATGTGGTATGTAAAGGGAGTATCAGAGAATCTCAGAGTCAGGGGCTTTAGAGGGTATGTAGTCTGGCCTAGACCTGAGCAGAATTGCCCCTGCAACATCCCTGATGAATGAACATCTAGCCTCCACTTGAAGCCCTCCAGTGACAGGGAAGTCATTCTCTTCTGAAGGAGCCCATTCAATATGCAGATCATCAGCAAGTTTTCTTTCCATGGAAATTAAAGCTCTGCTGTGACTCTCAGCCATCGCTGCCTGTTCTGCCCTTGGGTGCCAAGCAGAGCATCATATTGCTAACTCAGCCTCCATTGGTCCTCTTCACCTTTGCTCGAATTCAGGGAATTTAGGCTGATAAGTCAACCTTAAATGTGATTTTGATCCCTCTTGCCAGGCTCTTCCTCCTAAGTTTTCTCTTGTGCTGAATCCTCTGCTTGAATCTTTGGGCAAAGAGTGTCATGATTTTCTACTTCTTTCTTTCCATCCCCCAGTCACCCTTTTGATTTCTGCATTTTGCATAATATGGCACTGGGCTGAATTTAAACCAGCCATTTGCATTTTGGAAAGACCAGGCTGAAAAAATGAACTCATTCTCCTCTGTGCTATGTCTAATCACCAGTGAGAGAAATGGTAAACAGAACAATAGAGAAAACACCAACTGCTTCCTGATAGAAACCATTGACGCAGAGAATGTCGGAGCTAAGGAGATCATAGAAATAAAATGCAGAAGTTCAGAGCTGGGGGCAACTTGGGAACATAGAACATGGACTGTCAGAACTGGGGGAAAGGATAGAGAACCTGAGAACATAGATCATGGAATGTTATAAATGGAAGAGACCTTAGAATTTAGAATATGGAATGCCAGAGCTGAAAGAAGAACCTAGAACCTCAGAGATGGAAAGGACCTTAGGACTGGGAATGTCAAAGCTGAGAGGGGACTTAGAACAGGCAGTGTCAGAGAGGGAATCTTAGAACAAGGAATGTCAGGGCTCGGAGGGGCTTTAGAACTGGGGATGTCGGAGTATAACTTCTTGGCTGAGCATCCCCCAAGCCTCCAGGGTTGGTTTCACTTTCTTCTCTAATATATAATTCACTTATTTTCCCATTGATTTTTGTCAATTCCAATCAAGTTCAGTAGCGATCCCATTAGGAGCCCATTTGCCAGACGTTAATTCCATTCCCCATGTCCCCATTAGAGCCGAGGGGGTCTCAGCACAGCCACTCTCCCAGTTCCATTACAGCCATTAAGAGCTTTGATCCCTCTCTGGCAGATGGGTTAGGCTGAGAGCCATCTACTGAGGCTCCTCTGAGGTCAGTGCCCTGCTTCAGGTCACATGGGGAGGAAGCCGAGCTGAGGGCCATTAACCATGAAACAGTGTTTGATCCAGGCTGAAAACATCAGAGTTGGCCTCGGATGCTTCCAGAGGGAGGGTGTAGTGGTAGAAAAGAGAATTGGGCTGGAAGGCAGCAGACGGGGCCTCATCCCCCAGCTCCGCCACTAGATAGCTGAGCTCCAGGGAAACAGTGTGGTGGAAGGCGATAGGCTGGACTTGGAGCCAGCTAGATCTGAGTTCAGATTCTGCCTGAGACACCAGCTGTGTGGCCTTGGGCAAATCACTTGTCTGGGCCTCAGTTTCTGGGTCTGTAAAATGGGGAGATTTGGAGTAAAAGGGTGCTCCTGGCCTTTTCACACTTTGGAAGGCAATTTGAGCTCCCAGATCTCCCAGCTGCTGGCTGTTTGTCCCCATTGGTCCCATTAATCTACTGCCCTACACACATCAATCTGGCCTTCCTGGACATGAGTCACAGGGAGGTTAAATAGGTTGCTTGTGAGTCACATGGCTCCAAATGACGAATTCATACCCATCTTCTGGGTGCTCTTTCCCATACATCGAGCTGCCTGTCTGAAAATAGGACCCAAGGGGGCTGGCATGGAGGGCAAGGGAGCCAGGCTGATGGGAACAATAAGGGTAGGACTAATTAGCTTGAGTCTGTGGCACCTGAGACACCTGCCAGTGCAGCTTCTCACCAGCTTGCTGGCCTCTGAGCCAAAGCTAAGGAGGCATTGCTTAGAGCCTCCATGGTCCACCAGGGCCTCTCCTGGATGGGCTCTGCCAGGACAATGGGTGAGTGTTGAGAGGATTCCTGGATTGAGATTCAGGAGACATGGGTTCAAATCCCAGCTCTGTCTTTTACTAGATTTGTGACTTTAAGCAGGCTCCTTCCTCTCTCTGAGATTGTTTCTTCATCCTATAAAATGGGAGTAACAATGCTTGTGACTAGCCACTTCATAGGCTCAGTGGCCATGTAGTCTAAGCTCCTCCTTTTACAGAAAGGGAAACTGAGAGAGGTGAAGGACTTGCCAGTGGTCACAGAGGTGATGACAATGGAGAAATTTGAACCCAGATCCTCTGACTCCACTGAGGAAAGTGCTTCATAAATCTTAAGGCACTAAGAAGAGTCAGTTGGGCTTTTTAACAGCACCAGTAAGAGAGTGCTTTGTGAATTGGGATGAGCCAAATTGTAATAATAATAATACCAAAAATGGTAATAATGATGCTAACACTTGTAATAGTCCAGGGAGCGCAGACTTCAGATTTCAATGATGGTGGAAGTTCTTCCTACCTATTCAAGTCACCATGTTCTCTGTAACTCAGTTTCAGACTGCTTCCTGGGGACACTGAGAAGTTACATGAGCAAGGTCACAATCCAGCATCTCTTAGAGGCAGGATTTGAACTCAGGTATTCCTGACTTGGAGGCCAGCCCTCTTCCTGCCATGCTGGCCTCCGTCTTGTGAGGCGCTCTATGGGAATATTAATAGCTGGAATTTATAGGGAACCTTAAGGCTGGCAAAGCACTTAGGCCAACAAGCCAACAGGCATTTATTAAGCACCTACTAAGTGACAGGCACTGTGCTTTATACACATGATCTCGAGATAACAAGGAATATTATTGTGATTGTTGTTTCTCTCTATTTTTGCCATCAAAGATGAGATTATGATCTCTCCCTTCCCAGGCTCTGTCTGCCTCTGTCTGTCCTCCTCTCAGCCTCTCTATCTCTAGCTATAGTCTGTGGGAGATGACACCTGTTTTCCCCTGTGTCCTGGGAGCTGGCCACTCCCCAAAGCTCAGGTCCTCCCAGAGAATCTGCATGGGAGGAATGAAATAGGCCATTTTTCTTCAAAAGGATTGCTTGGAAAACAGCGTAATTGGAGATTTACCTCTCGAGTGTAACACCAGCACCAGCTTTGGTCAAAGCTGATGTGACCCAGGAGGCCCCTTCAGATTTGGGGGGACTTAGATTTCCCTTGGTCCAGTCAGATTTTCCTGGAGAAGAAGCATGTCTCCTACTGGACATATTAAACAAATTGATGAGCCATCCATTATTGGGAGGGGGATGAGGCTTCAGGGAAACCATGGGAAATGTCTGGCATCACTATTCCCATGAAAAGGCATAGCCTTTCTTTATTTATGACAACCAAGGCATGGCAGCTAAGGGCAGGGGATCAGTGAAGCCAATTGTTTTGGCTGGAATTTATATTCAGAGAGTCTCAGAGAGGGGAAGGGACCTTTGAGGGTATTTGGTTCAATACCTTCATGAAGCCCAGCTTCCTTCTATGGCATTCTAACATTTGGTCCATCCAACCATTTTTGGGGCCCCTCCAGTGATAGGGAGCTCACTGCTTACAAAGAAAACTCACATCCTTTTGGACCACTCTGCTTGTTGGGGGTTTTTCCTTATGTTGAGCCACAATCTTCCCTTCAGTGACTTATAAGTCCTTATAGACAGAAGGCATTTATTAGAGATATTCTGGTCCAACTCTCTCATTTTATAAATGAGGAAACTGAGGCTGGGGAGGGAGAGCTGAGTGGTCTGCTCAAAGTCACACGGCTTCATAGATTTAGAGATGGAAGGGTACATAAAAGATCATTTCTTCCAATCTCTTCCTTTTACAAATGAGGAAACTGGGGCCCAGGGAAAAGAAAGGTGGCAGCTAAAATCATAGCATTTGCTCATCAGATGAGCTGGAGTATGCCTCTCTACTAAAAAATGGTTTGTCCCCTACCATGGACTGGTGTAAAGGATCAGCAGCCTTTTGAGTGAGAGTACAAATATTATTAATCCCATTTTTTTTTTACAGATGAGGGAAATTGAGATGCAATGGCCTGAAGGGGCTACCAGGATCACACAGCTTGTAAGTGTCAAAGCTATAACGAGTACTTTTAGCATTATATTGCCCCATGACTCCTCCCACCCTTTACATTGCTTCTAGGTCCACCCTCTGGGACCAAGCAGAGCAAGGACAATCCCTCTTCTTCCTCTCAATGTTTATGTTTCCCCAGAACTGCAGGGGAGGAACTGAAGAGAAGGAAATGAGACAACCTGACCCAATGGCAGCCAGTCATGAAGCATTTCAAACTCATTTTAACCATCCTGCCTGAGGATGGAAAGCCAGAAATAGTTAACAGAATCACAGAATTTAAGAGTTGGAAGGGATCTTAGCACTCACTTAGTCTAACCCATGCCCCCTAAAAGAATCCCCTCTACTTCATGTCTTATAAATAATTCTATAAAACTCTGCTCAAAGACCTCCAATGACATCTGAAGGCAGCCCAATCAACTTAGGGGTAGCTCTAATTGTTAGGTTTTCCCCCCGACAGAGGCCCAATTTTGCCTCTTTACAAAATCCTGATTCTACTCTCTGAGACCAAAAACAAAAAAGAAGTTAAATTTCTCTTCACTAGTGCAGCCCTTCAAATACTTAAATCCAGCTGCCATATTCTCTATGAGTCTTCTCTTCTCCAGGCTTAAGTTCCCCAGTTCCTTCAATAAGCAGGGATTTGAAGCCTTTCAGCACCTTGGTCAATGACATTTCCTCAGCTTTTGCCTGCATCCCCAGTTACAGAGATGTATGTTTGGCTTCCATGGTCCAGTAGTTAATACTTTGGCATATAGAGTTTTCTGGTCACAAAACAAGTCAATTCCATCCTCCCTTTTGATTCTTCCCACCTCTATTCTTGTTCCATAGCCCCTTGGGGGGGAGGGGTCATGGGGAGTCATCACAATTTTACCCATGTTGCACCTGAACCCCAGGGACAGAAGCAATGCCTAGAGTCGCAGCATTAGTGAATGCTACAGTTCCAAATCTCTAGTCCTGTGAAATCTGGGCCTCAGAAAGTTGAATTTTGGCCCATTGGAGGCTATTGTTTGTGTCTTTCCCCTCCTTCCAATGCTGATTCATTCCACTGAAGAAGTTTTTGGGCAGCTGCATTTGAGCTGCTGGTCTGGAACTGCTACAGGGGCACATTCACATGGATGCTTCATGTCTCCTTGCTCTGGGGGAAGGAGGAAGGTACTTCCAGCTTGGGATTATTTTCCCATGACTTACACCACTTCACTAACACCCCTGAAGGTTATAGTCTTAAAAAGACATGAGAGTCCCTGAAGTTAGCCTGGGACCAGCAGGTTTGGGTGCTTTATTGCACAGGATCTACTCCAGAGCAGGCCCCTTGGGACATTCTGGAAATCATGAAGGAGAATTTTGGCCCATCTACCCCCAGCCTAGCTATTACTGGATCTAGAGGGTTCTCTGGGACAGCTGCAGTATTTGGAGAGGACTCTGGCCCCAGGTGGCAGGCCAATGATGCTGGGGATGGGAGGTCATTAGATCCTGGGCAACATCATCCACATTTCTCCCTTTGGGATCACCATGGTAACCTGGCCTCTTTTTCCCCACCTTTCATGTTGAGGGAGAAACAATAGCCCTTCATAACCTTGGATGAGGTGTCTCTGGTTAGTGACATGGACTCTTGATCTTGAGTTGGCAAAAAGGATATCCTGGGGCTGAGAGGCTGAGGTTAAAACCATATCGGTCTGTGACACGAATAGAGACAACGTAAGCCCTACTTCAGACTTGTTGTATCCATAGCATTGAGAAATAAGAAACAGCAAACTTTTATTGAGGGTCCTTAATAAGAGACAAGATACGTTAGAGCTAGACCAGGGGTGGGAAAACTGTGGCCTTGAGGCCACATGTGGCCCTTTAGGTCTTTGGATGTGGCCCTTTAACTGAATCCAGACTTCACAGAACAAATCCCTTTAATAAAAGAGTTTGTTCTGTAAAACTTGGATTCAGTCAAAAGGCCACACCCAAGGAGCTAGAGAGCCACATGTGGCCTTAAGGCTGTAGGTTCCCCACCTCTGATAGACTCTCCTCTGTCCTATCAGGTCCTATTTGGAGACCAGGGGTCAGTTCCAGGGGCCATATTTTAGGGAAGAATCACAAACTAGCAAAACATTGGAAGGGACTTTAGGGGCAATCTAGTAAAACCTTACTGGTTTTCTACAACATCTTTGACTGATGCACAGCTCTGCAGTGATGAAGATCCCACCACTACCTGAGAAGGCAGCCCTTCCCACCTCTCTCTCACCATTCCACTTTGCATTTCATTTGAGGAAGCTCTTTCTGACCTTGAGCCAAAATTGGTCCCTGGAACTCCTCCTCACCACCACCCCTCCATTGCTCTTGGTTCTGCCCTCTGGGGCAAGGCAGTACCAGGCTAATCTTTCACATGCCAAGTTCTCTGTGTCTCTTTTCTTTTCCAGGTTAAGCATGCCCAGTTTCCTTGACAGTTCCTCATAGGCAATGAATTTGAGGCCTTTCACTATTCTCTTCTGAATACCTCATTGTCTTCCATCTTTGTTGTTGTTGTTTGGCTGCGTCTGACTCTTTGTGACCCCCATTTGGGGTTTTCTTGGCAGAGATACTTGGAGTGGTTTGCCATTTCCTTCTCTGGCTCATTTTACAGAGGAGGAAACTGAGGCAAATAGGGTTAAGTGGCTTGTCCAGGGTCACATGGCTAAATGTCTGAGGCCAGATTTGAACTCAGAAAGATGAGTCTCTAGGCCCTGCACTGTATCTACTACACCACCTAACTGCCCTATCGTTCGTTTTATGGAAACAGAAATTGAAACCCATAGCCATGAAATGACTTGTTCAATGGCACAGAGAAGGGGGGTGGTGGTAAGTGGAACAAACATTTATTAAGCATCTGTTATATGGCAGGCACTGTGATAAGTTATTTACAAATATTACAACAATCTTTTGAAGCTTTTTATTTGTTTATAGTTTTACAGTTCACATTTTACAGTTGAGGAAACTGAGGCTATCAGAGGTTAAGTGTAATTCAAGGATCACACAGCTAATAAGTGTCAGAGTCTGGATTTGAACTCGAGTCTTCTTGACTCCAGACACTGTGATTTATCTTGCCTTGAAAGGTCTGGATAGGAACTGGAGTTCGGACTCAGACTCCAATGCTGTCTGTCCCCATGTGGAACCCTTTCCCTGCCATGCCATGTCATGGTGTCCTCTCAGGCTCCTTCCAGCTTTGAGCTTCTCTGAATGGAAAGCAGAAGTTTGTTGTCACCTTCTTTTGGATGCTTGCTTTGGGGGATGTTGTCATGTTCTTGGATCTTTTCTTGTCCAGAGATGTATGTTAATGGAAATCTGTTTTTATTGCTGCCATTCACTCTGGCAGCATGGGATAATTTTCTGTTCTTTGAACACCCTCCACCTTTCTCCATCCACATGCTTTTCCTTTTGATCCCTATGCCTTGAATTCCCTTCTGGCCTTCTAACAACAAATACCCTCCAGGGTACAACTCAAATATCTCCTGCTTTAGGGAGATTTCTAGGCAGAAACAACTTCCATCCTTTGAATTCCCAAAGCACTTTGCTTCTATCTTTTCTACATATGTACTTGTAATCCTAAGGTCAGACTACTCCCCACCCAGATGTGAGGGCTCAGATCCCTTTGGTGACCTCTCAGTTATTTAATTAGCTTTCTCCACCAAGACAGAGCCTGAGAATATCAGTATACTACTTCTCTTTAGAACCATTCAGATTTACAAGATTTAGAAAATGATGCAGCCTTATTTTCAAATTAATGGATATGCAGAAAGTATATTTGAGGCCATAG
>CM053623.1:232873175-232911220 GCA_028646595.1 Phalanger gymnotis
ATATCTCCAGTGACAGGGAACTGGTTCCCTATGGGGGAGGGGGATGAGGAGGAGGAGGAGGAGAGGGAGGGGAACTTGTTCTATACTTGGACAGCTCCCCGTTGTTAGCAAATTCTGCCTTATAACAAGACAAAATCTGCCTCTGTGTAAATTCTCTCCTTTGGACCTAATTTTGCCCTCTGGGGCAAGCCAGAATGAATCTAATTAAGTCTTGATTGTAATTAAGGCATAGGGTCCTACTTAAAGAAGTGATTATTTTGCACAAGAGAAGTGTAAAAGGAGAAGCGATCTATGAAATTGTTAATTGTTCTTTCCTGCTGGGGCCATTAACCAGGCCCCTTTCTCTAGTCATGACATACAAAGGATTTCCCCAAACCAGAACCATCAAATTAGGCCTGGGGATGATAGCACAGACAAATTCCACCCCAGGCCAGTTGTTTGGTGAATCCCACCAAGCCACCAGAAACAAAGACCAGATGCTGCAGAAGTAAATTCTGGGAAACTTGGCAATGACAGCCTCAGCTTCTGCCAGAATCAAGGACAATCCAAATTCATCTCCCCCACCCCCACTGGTGTGATGTAGTAAGGGCATGCTTGAATTTGTAATCAGGAAACCAGGATTCTGGTCTAGACTAATTCACTGTGTGATCCTTGGCAAATAAATTCCATCTTTCTAAGCCTTAGTTTTTCCATGTGTAAGATATCAGATCTGATTTTCTCTATGGGCCCTTGTAGCTCTGATGTTCTTTTCTGTGGTAGCTCTCAGCTCTGACATTCTATAAAGCAGTGAGCTTCCCGTTACTGGGGATGTAGAGATAGAGTTTTTGCTCTGGCATTCTGTCCTAAGCTTCACCCCAGCTCTGCCACTCCCTGTTTCTGAGATCTCTATAGCTTGGAAGTTTTTTTTTTCTATGCAGTCCCTTCTAGTTCTGATATCTATGTTTATGAAAGGGGTCACAAAGGAAGTCATTGAGAGAGCCAGGCTTAGGACCTTCTAGTTCAGTGTTTTCCCTCCTTTTGCATCCTTCAGGTGTAATTCAGGGGACTTTGAAAAACCACCTAGCTCAGGATTCCCCTCCTGTTTTTGAGATTTCCCCCTTTCCCCTTCTCTTTAATCTTGTTCACCCAGAACCTTCTGCATTTGAGGCTGCTGCTGGCCTGGCTTTTGTAGGCTGCCCTCATCCCCATTCTGTGTCAGGCATGACTCAGGCCACCCCAGGGATGGGGTGTTAACCTGCACCAGCCACCTTCCCTCATCCAATATGAGGATTGCCATGGAAACCTCTTAGCAACTGGGAAAAGAGAATGGATGCAGAGAGATGCCTGTGGTAGTAGGAGCTGAGCCATGCCAAGGAATGAGGTTCCCTTCACCTGGAGGCAGGGAACAGGATCTGTGATTTCATAACTGCCAAGTGCACAAGCCAGAGGAAGCTAGGAGATGGACCTTCATGGGGACAGCTGAAAGAGTATTAAAGAGAAGAAGCCAGCCTTGGTGTCAGGAAGACCTGAGTTCAAGGATTTTCTCTTACTGGCTGTGTAACCTCTGGCATGTCATTTAACCATCAAGTGCTCCGGGTAACTCTCTAAGGCTAGAGGTTACAGAAAAATTGCTGGCCTGAATTGGTAGAGAGAGCTCTTCACTGGGTGCTTCCACATATCAATGAATACAGAAGTCTGGTCCAAAAGGAGAAGAAAGAGCATTGAACTAAGGGTTGACAGGCCAGCTCTGCCACTAATAATTAGCTGGGCAAGTCACTCTCTTCTCTGAGCTTCAGTTTCTTCTTCTGGAAAATGGGCTTAACAGTGGTGGTACAGTGGTTCAAAAAGCCTGCCTCTTATGCTTACTGCTATTATGACCTTGGATGAGTCACTAGGCCTCAGCATCACCATCCATAAATTAAGGGAGTTGGCCTTGATGACCTCTAAGATCCCTTCTAGCACTAGAGTCAGGAGCCTCAGATTCTATAATCCCCACTACGCTTCCATCCAAGGGTCAGATGAAAGAATTGATGGGAGAAAGAATTGGTTTTTCATGGGTCCTTGTGTCAAGAGGCAGCAGAGATTGTGTAGAGAGAATTACATGGAGAGTTAAGAGCCCTGTGCCCTAATCTTGGATTTGCCACTAACTTCCACCATGGCTTCATTCATTTACTCAAACCATGTTGGACTCAGATGGATCCCTACATCTGGTCATTCAAAAGTGGAAGAAAAGGACCTTGGAGGGCACCTAGGATGGGGAATGGATGAGTGGGCAGGCCAAATGAAGGAAGAGAGAATGAATTTTAGTCTGTAGAGGAGTGGTGGTGGTGGTGGTGGGGGAAGACAGGAATAACGCAGCTTATTTCATGAATAAAAAAGGTTTCTATGTGTACAAAGGATTAGGTTTGTTCTGCTTGGCCCTAGAGGGCAGAACTATTCATCCATTTACCCTGCGCCTCTCCCCATCTGCCCTGCCACTGATGTCTCTCTCTCCACCTGGTACAGCAGTACTCTTGGACTGGACATCCAAAGATCATGTGTGCCTCTTCCCTCTCCGGCGGGGGTAGTCCACCCAGCTCTGGGGTTGAGCTCTCCTGCAGGGTGAATGTGTAAACTCCCCCAAACCATTATCTCTAGCCAGCCCCAGGCTGCTTCCCATCCCACCTAGCCATCCACCTGCTTAGACACCATGCCATATGTCCAGCTGCTGTCCTCCAGAGCCCCACTCATCTTCCCACACACTTTCCCCTCTTGCTCCAGGAACAGTGGGAGCAATAATGGAATCTCTATGACCATAATTTCTGTTTTTGCTTTCTTTTTGTATCCTAGGTGTCTAGCACTGTGACTACCACATAGGAAATGATTCATAAATGCTTAGCAACTGGCCCAGCAATTCTGGAAAGGACACTTGGTTCAACTGCCCTGTGGCTGTATTCACCACCCTGACTCCTCGGACTAAAGAAACTTTTCCGGACGCTGCTCCCTCATGTGTGCTGTCTCCCTTGTTAGAACATAGGGTCCTGGCAGTCAGGGACTTAAATGCCTCATAACGCTTGTTGATTGATATTTGATAATGGAAAAGGCATGCCAACACACTGCCCCACTACTTAGGGTGCCCTGCCCCGATCACCACTATATTACCCTTGTTCTCTCCTTCACTAGAATAGAAGCACCCTGAGGGTAGGGAATGGTTTTTCTTTCCTTTGTATCCATAGTACTTAGTACAGTGCCTGGGATGTTGTTATTGTTGTTAAGTTGTATCTGACTCTTTATGACCCCATGGATCATTGCATGCCAAGCCTTTCTGTCTTCCACTATCTCCCAAAGTCTGCCTAAGCTCATGTTTATCGCTTCCATAACACTATCTATCCATCTCATACTCTGATTACCTTCTTTTTTTTTGCCTTCAATCTTTCCCAGAATCATAGTCTTTTCCTGCTAGTCCTGTCTTTTCATCCTGGCATGTAGTAGGCAATTAATAAATGCTTTTGAATAGTCATTCAACTGGGAGTGATGGGGGAGAGCAGGGTGTCCAGCCTTAGGTCAGTGAAAGGAATGATGTTCTGACCCTGAGGGCTGGCTCCCAGCATTGACAACTCCAATACCATATCTGTATCAAGCCTTTAAGGGCAACATAGAAATGGGCAGCTTTTGCACCTGGGGGTGAAGGTCACCCTCTCTGGTGGTATCAGAGTAGAGGCTGGATGATATTAGTCAGGGATTATGTTGGGGGAATTCATGCTTAAATACAGGTTGGACCAAAGACCTCCGAGGTCTCTGCTATTTCTGAGCTTCTCAGATGTGAGGATTCCTTTCTGTTTCTATTTTTGTGACTGCAAAAATTGGGGGCGGGGGGGTTGTATGTCATCTCAGAAAGTCCACTCTCTGTCCTGAGCTCCAATAGAATGGAAGCTCTTTGAAATCAAGGACTTTGTTTATCATGTCTCAGTATCTCCAGCACTGAGTACAGAGCCTGGCACAACATAGGTGTGTAATAGATGCTTCTAAGATCAACTTGGTTGCACTTTGAGACCATGAAATAGGCCCAAGCCTTGGGGGGGCTTCTTGCTATTTTGAATGACCCAGGGAGCCCCATTTGGATCGTCCTTCTCACCCTACCTCCTACCCTGCCAAGCCTCTGTGTACAGCTAGCCCAGCTGAGCTGACAGTTCAGTGTGGGCTGCTTGGAGCAATTCAGAGGAATTTCCTCACACTTAACTTCCTAATTAGCCTGCCATGACTGCAGCCTTTGCCTGTAATTAGTCAAATGTTAACCCTCCAGTTTAGAGCATTTGCCTTAAATTAATGCCCTGTAAAACTGGAGAAACACTCCCCACTTCCATTGTGGCTCTCTGTACCCTGGGTGGGTGGGAGACTGAGCGGATAAGGGGCACCTTGGACAGCAGCCTCAGTTCAAAGTCTGTCTCAGTCACTAGCTGTGTGGCTCTGGGCAATTCAATGAAACTCTCTGAATCTCTGTTTCCTCATGTGCAAAATGAGGATAATAGCACCAACTCCAACAGGATTGTTGAGTGGCTTGAATGAGTTAAATTATACCAAGTGCTCTGCAAACCTTGATGCACTATGTAAACACCATTTGTTGTTATTAAGACCAGGTACTTTTTCCTCCATGAAGCCTTCCTAAAGCTTCTGTTCTCTTTAGAAGAGAGAACATCAGAGCCAGGAGAGTGCTTAGAACAGATTGTATCAGACCTGGGAGGAATTTTCAGACATGGAATGTCAGAGTTGGGGGGAACCTTAGAACATAGAAGGTCAAAGCTGGGAGGGATCTTAGAACATGAACTTTCAGGGCTGGACTGAACCTCAAAACAGTGAATCAAGAGGTAGAAGGGCCTGGGAACCAAGGACACAGAATGTAAGAGCCTGAAGCATAGTTTCCCTCTCAGTCTTAGCCATTCCAAAGCCAATATGGCCACCAGTTTATGTGGTAGTAAGAACTCCCTATTTGGAATCACAGGGCCTTGATTCAATACTGGTTATGTCACTTGAGTGACCTCGGGAAAGTCATTTCTTTTCTCTGGGTCTTTGTTTCTTCATCTATGAAATGGGATGAGGAGAAGGGAGGTTAGGCTCAGTGACCTCCATGGTTACTTCCATTACCTGCTAAGAGTAAGTTTGTAATCCAGCTTCATTACTGTACCATCCCTCTCTAGCTTTGTCTCTCTTTAGGTCCCTCAAAGAAGGTCAACACTGGTCATCTTCCCAGGTCTTGGCCAACTCTTGGAACCTCAGTTCCTTGGAGGACCCATACTTAAGGTCAAATGGACTCAAAGTCAAAGGATATGAATTTCAATAATCCTGGCTTGACCACTCACAAATTTAGGGTAAAACCACAAATTTCAAGCTGGAAGGCAGCTAGTCCAACCCAGAGAAGAGAACTGCGGCCCAGAGAGGGAAAAGGACTTGCCCAAGGTCACAGTTAGTGGCTTCCCACCCACCAGTGTCAAGGGTAGGATTTGAACCCAGGTTGCCCCATCCTGCTCTTTCCCACAGCACCAGGTTGCTCTATTCTAAGTTGTAAAAAGCATCCAGTCAGTATCACAGTTGAACCACTGAGGACACAGCAATGCAATTTACTACTAGCAATATGTTTAGGGAAGTCATATCATCTTTATGGGCCTCAATTGTCCAACCTATAAAAGGGGAAAATAATGTCTTCATTAGCTCCCTCACAGGATCATGATAAAGAAAGTGCTTTGTAAACTCTGGCCATTTCCAAACCATGACCCCTTGTACTTGGATCATTTTCCTCGTTCCTCTCCCTGTGGGACCTAGGCTTTGTCTTTGAGTCTCTGACCTCAAGTAGATGAGCTATCACCTGATTTTTTCTGGACCCAACACTCTACTTCTCTTTCCAGATGTTTTGGGAAGGGGGGTGACTGTGCTTCACACTCCTGTAGTCAGTAATTATTTCACAGAAGGACTTTTACACGCATGACCTCATTGGATGCTCGTGGCAATCTTGTGAGACAGTAGGGTGCGGATGAGGAGTCCCATTTTTATTCTTGAGGAAATAGACTCAGAGAGATGAAAGTGACTTGTCCAAAGTGATACAGCAAGGCAGAGAGCAGCATCTCTGATCCAATTTATCTGTCCCTCAGGCCAGTGTTGTTCCCAGCATTCCACACTGCCTCCTGGTCATGGGCCCGCCCTTCTGAGGGAGAGCACAGCAGGCTACTTGTCAGGACACACAGCACTTGACCAAAAGAAATAATACAGAATCACTCCCCATCCATAAAGAAAACCTAGACCCCAAGCACTTAAAAGCAATGGTGCATTTTAATGAAAGCAAACGTGTGCCAAGCAGAACAAAGGACATCATTAACTCTGCTGAACATCCTCCCCAGAGGGTGGAAACACAGCAGGAGAGATAGAAATAGCAGGAGGTGGAGAGAGCAGGGCTGAAGAGGAGGGCCTGGCCCCTCCTTTCAGGGAAAGCTCTTTCTCACTTTTCAGGGGCTGGGAGCATGTTTGAGAGAAAGGGATGCTGAGGTGGTAGCTGGAAAAAAAAAACTGGTCAGGGAGTCAGGAGACTGAGATTCTAGCTCTGACCCTGCTACTAAGTCACTGGCTAACTCTGGGCAAGTCACACCCTCAGTTTTCCTATGTGTAAAATTGGGAGGAAGAAACTGGTCTCAATGATTTCCAAGGCTCTGACATTCTCTGTTCTAAGCTTCCTCCCAACTCTGTCATTTTGTTGTTTAAGACCCCTCCTGGCTCTGATATTCTCTGTTCCATGGTCAAGCAGCCAATCTACCAACAGGCATTTATTAACCACCTACTATGTGCCAAGCACTGGGGTGGGCACTACAGATAAAAGGACAAAAGTGAAATTGTCATTGCCTCTGAGAAGTTTACATTTCTGTTGGTTAAAATAATATAATTTACATAGAATTAGGGCAAGGGATTCTGTTTAGTCTACAGAGTAGATGCTTAATAAATGCTTGTTGGTTGATGTAAATAAAGATAAACACAATATATATAGGAGGGAGGGGGGGGATGTGTGTCCTGGCCACTCCTCCTGTGTTTAGGGGAGATAGACTCTATCTTGCCTCCTCTCTCATGCCACTCTACCTCCATGAAAGGCAGGAGAAGCATGGGCCATTATAGAAACACAAAGGAACTACTAGGCAGTTGGGGGTGGTGGTGAAGGGAGGCACTAGTTGCTAAGAGGCAGTAGGAGACACTTCATGTCAGAGGCAGCTTTTGGGCTGGCTCCGAACGAAGCTAGGGAAGGGGAAGGAGAGAGAGCATTCCAGGTTGGAGCAGGGCAATGTGTGCAGAGGCACAGAGATGAGAGAAGGTTGTGTGTGAGGAACAATCAGGAGGCCAGTTTGGCTGAACCACAGTGTGCAAGAGGAAGACCAGAGAGCTAAGGCACAGGAGTGCCAGGACATCCATTCCAGAACTGCTTTACTTGTATGGGGGAGGGGGACAGGGAGGAAATATGTCTTAGGGGGACCAGAGAGCACATGGTGGGGAGGGGGAGAGGGAGAGCTGGGAGGAGATGCTTAGGAAACTTGGTCTTGAGCCTGGCCTTCAGGGCTTCTTGGCACACCTCCCAGAGGGACATTTGCACCTCTGTGGAAATTTCCTTTCAAGAGGGAAAAAGTGAGGGGTGTCAGTTTGCCAGGGTCTGCCCCCTCATCCAGAACCTTTTCTGTCTGCCAAAGCTCAGGCCTGGAAAATTGTCTGCCTCCCGAGGCCTCGCCTGATCTGCTCTGAGAGAGGTAGGCCATCTTAGCCCCTCACATCAGCCTGTGTTAGTGCTTATGAAGCTTCTACAGCCCAAGCTGGAGGAGGTGGCCTCGGGGTCATTCTCCCTAATTTACCAAGGAGGAGCCCGAAGTTCAGAAGGGAAGAGACTTATTTATGGTGGTATTGTAAGGGGCAAGACCAGGAAGTCACTTTTGAAGAGGGTGACCCCAGTTCTCTATCTGATCCTCCCATCATTACCTGAGCTTCCATCATCTAAAATGATCGGGTTGCTTGTGAGATGATATTGAAATCCTTCACATCTTGAGTTTTCTACAACTATCATTCTGTGATTATTTCTGAGGCTGCTTGTGGGATGTGAGACTGCAGGACACTTAGCTCCATGTGCCAGGCACTGTGCTAAGCCCCAAAGATACAAAGAAAGGTAAAAACAACTGTGCATATTCAAGACAGGTTGGTATTCCCTTCAGGCGGAAGGCACTGATGGGGGTGGGGTGTTCAGGGAGAGGTAGGGACCCGGAAAGACAAAAGATGGAATTGGAGCTGAGTCTGGAAGGAAGCCAGAATAGCTAGAAGATGGAGGAGAGGAGGAAGAGCCCTGCAGATGTAAGTAAGGCCCAGTGAAAAGGGACAGGGTGGGGTCAGTGTTGGGGCAGCAAGGAGGCCAGGGTCACAGAGAGAAGGAAAGTGCAAGAAGATTGGAAAGGTGGGGAGGGAGCAGACTGCAAGGGTCTTTAAGAACCAGAGAGAAGGTTTGAAAAATTTAATCAAGGACATAATAAGGGCCCACTGGAGTTAACTGAGTAGGGATGGTGGTGACATGATCAGATCCATATCATTGGTACAGGGAACTCTCTGGTGAGGACACTACTATTAGCAATACAGATAAAGAAGAGTTCTGATGCTTCTAGCTTTAGAATTGTCTGAGACAGAGAGGCCAAATCACTTGCCCAAGGTCACACAGGCAGGATAGGGCAGAGGCATGACCTTTACTCTGGTCTTCCTGGCTCCATCTACTGCCTCTCAGGGGGTGGAAATGGGGGCAGGGTCTTCATAGGAAAGTATTCTACATACCCAAAACACTGGAGAAATCTCGCTTATGTCAATCTGAGCTCAAGTCAAACACATACAGGAATTTTCTTCAAAGATAAGGACTATTTATAAGCTTCAGAGGGATGAGGTGGATGGGGGTGGGGTAGGGAGGACTGAGTCTCTATGATCCTATAGCAGGAGATTATGACAAGAGGCCAGACAAAAGATATTCCAGACTCCAAATTGGGTGGAGGCTTTCAGATTGAAGGGGATCACAGGTCTAGAGTTGAGAAAGAGCCCAGAGGGCAGCTAGTCCAACTTTCATTTTATGGAGGCAAATGAGCCCCAGATTTGTGCATTGACTTGCCCAGGGTCCCACATGCAGTAAACAGTAGAGCTGGGATTCAGACTCAGGTCCCCTGACTCCAAATCCAGCCCTTTTTCCATTTAATCACACTGCTTCTCCCCTTATTAGGGGAGCTTGATAGGGTCAGAGTCTCAGGTGGTGGCAATCTCAAAGATGCAGCCTCAGCTGTCTGTGGAATGACCATCATTACAGACTTTCCTACTTAGAGCACTTAATCTCATCTACTGAGCACACCCAAGAGCAGCTAGAATACATGTGCACATGGGGGAGGAGAAACACAGACACAACACACGGATCCCCAGGCTCTTTCCCTGGGTAAGTGAGTGCTGGAAGAGACACACAGAACCAAGCCTAAGGCAAGAAGTTTCCAGATAGTCTCAAACAATTCAGCCATGGCCTTTTTGAATGCTGGATTCTCACCCGGGGCCAAGCCATTCTCCATGAATATCAGCCCAATTTCTATCAGCCCAAAGATCCTTGAACCATGATCACTCTCATAACTACCAGCAGCAGGCACTACTTCCTGAACTCTCTTTGTTTCACAATACTTAGAATGCCCATAAGAGTCTCACCACACAGCCGAGCACTAGTTGGTTCGGTTGTGTTTCAAAGCTGTGCTGCTAATCCTATCTAATGCCTAGCCACTCTCTTGCTACTACTGGCCATGGTTCTGAAAAGTCTATATGGGTCAGACAAAAATATGGTTTACTCTGGAGTGAATCTATTGCTGTTCAGTTATTTCAATCATGTCTGACTCTTTGTGACCCCATTTGGGGTTTTCCAGACAGAGATGCTGGAGTGGTTTACCATTTCCTTCTCCAGCTCATTTTACAGATGAGGGAACTGAAGCAAACGGAGTGAAGTGACTTTCCCAGGGTCACATAGCTAGTAAGTATCTGAGGCCAGATTTCAACCCAAGTCCTTTTGAATCCAGGCCCAGTGTGCTCTATCTCCCTAGCTGAGCCCCTAGCTGCCTCTCTGGAGTGAAAGACTGAGGTAAATCCTGACAAAAATTGACTTGTGACTAATGCTATAAAATGAAAATGCCCCCTGCCCCCCAGTTCACTCTTCCTTTGTTCTATGAACAGCTTTTGCTTAGTAGAAAAGGTGGCACCATCTTAGGGGTCATCAGTTATTCGAAGTCTTGGCTAATTGGCTGGTAAAGGGAAGGTGGAACATATGAGTGAAGAACCTTGGAAAAGAATGACAATAGAGTAGAAGTAAAGCTCCTACTGAGATGAGAAATCTGGGCTAGGCTCCAGAAGTGGGCTATTGACAGTAGGGATTACAATTAAGGAGCTTGAAGACTTAGAGGCAGCTAGGTGGTTCAGTGGATAGTGCACTGGGCCTAGAGTCAGGAAGACCTGAGCTCGAATCCAGCCTCAAACACTTACTAGCTGTGTTTGCCTGTTTGCCTTAATTCGCTGGAGAAGGAAATGGAAAACCACTCCAGTATCTTTGCCAAGAAAACTCCATGAACAGCATCTGCATGCTGTGGTCCATGCTACGGGTTCCATGCGGTTGCAAAGAGTTGGGCACGACTGAATGACTGAACAACAAACCTTAGGGCTTAATCCGACGTGTGGTAAGGAGGTATGTGTCACTCCTATGTTGGCGGCAGGGAGTTTTGGGGGGAAGGATGCAGGGGTGTCAGGGGGAGGGAAAGGATGCCTTTATCATGGAGAAGTAAGGGTTAGAGAGGAATTATAAACTCCGGTGGCTCCCTATTCCCACTAAGAGCCAATATAAACTTCTCCATCAGGCACACTCTGGCTCCCACTTACCTTCTGAGCTTTAGGACCCGTTACTCTCCTCCCCACACCCCAGGGTCAGCTTGGCTGGCCTTTTTTCTGATCTTTACAAGCATATTTCGTTTCCCATCTCTGGAGCTTCTCACTGGTTGTGCCTCCTCCCAGCTGCCTCTCAGGATCACTAGTTTCACTCAGACTTTAGCTGAAATTGCCTTCCACAGGAATATCCTGGTCCTCCACAGCTTTTCGTGTCCCCCCAATCACCTTGCACCTCTTTTGTATACACACACATGTACACACAAGATTAGTGTGAACAGTGATATTATCTTCCCGATAGAATGTGATCTTCTGGAAGACAGCAAGACTTCACCTTTGCCTTTGTGTCTCTAACACTTAGCATAATTTATGGTACATAGTAGGAACTTAATAAGTGTTTATGGATTGATTTTGAAAGGGAATTCTGCTTGAGTATCTGCTTTTGTCTTGGTTGCTGCTGTTTCAGCAGATTGGTCAGCAAAGTTCGACACACTCATCATGGTTATGGCCAGTGCAAGTTTAAACAATAAAGTGTGGCCCTGCTTCCTGAGTCTAGTCATAAATCTCAGGTTTCAATCCATCCTCTAGGCTGCTACCAAAATAAACTTCTTAAAGCACAGGTGTGGTCATGTTGCTCCTCTGTTCAAGAAACTGCCATGGCATCCTATTGCCACTGAGGTAAAATTCAGCCCTCCCTATCAGCCTGGCATTGAAAGCCCTTCTTGTGTGGCTCTAATTTCCAGCTTATGTCCTGTTGTTTCCCTTCCTGCCCTCTTCATTCTTCCAAACTGGCCTACTCACTGTCCTCAGACTTGGCATTCTAACTCGCCCTTCCATGTCTTTGTATGGCCTGTCTTCCATGTCTGGAATGCACTCACTCCTCACCTCTGCCGCTTTCAAGAGTCATGACATTTACCACTATATTCAGGAAGCCTCCCTTGACTCCCCTATTTATTAGCCCTTGGTCTCTACTCCAGTGATCATTTATCATCTGTGTACATGCTGCATCTCATAAGAATGCAAGCTCCTCAAGTGCACACACTTCCGCTTTTGTCTTGGTATTATTGCACCTAGAACACAGTGGGGGCTTAATAAGTGCTTGTTGAATTGGATCGGCTCAGTGGCTGGTACTTCTAAATTTCAGTCAGTTGCAGCAGGCTGGCTAGAGAACAAGGGTTCCAAAACCAAGGACACATAAAAGAGCTTGCTTAATTGCTCCCCCATTCCTCCCTTGACCTTAGATTGTCAATATTTTACACAGTTATTTGGGTCACACTTCAACTCCTATCATCAACTTAATTTTCTTATTGTGTGATCTCCTGCGAGTGACTTCACCTCTCTGATATCATTCAGGGGAGCCAAGTGTAAATAAAGCAATGACAGAGATAGGCTGTTAGTTTTCCAGAGGGTAAATTACCCTCTGATTTTCTGATTGCCTTGGGGATGTCTCTTTAATGTTTTCTGATAGAATTGGCTCACTTGGGTTCCTGGTGAGAGTTTTATCTGGAACCAATTTCTGACTTCTCCATCTTAGGATAAAAGAACTCAAGGTTGGAAGGATCTTGGAAACAATGTTATTCAATCTCTTCTCCCGTGCAGGAATCCTGTGGACATAAACCATAACAGGTAGCCGCCCAGCCACTACTTGAACATTTCCACTGATGGAGAGCTCACCTACTTCTTGAGACAATGCTTTCCACTATTGGTAAACTTGAGGGGTTATGAAGGTCTTCCTTAAGGTTGAAAAGAAACCTGCTTCTTTGTAACTTCTCATTTGTTCTACTTCTCACCACTGCTAAGCAAAACAAGTCATCAATTAATTCCATAAACAGTTATTAAGTTCCTTGTAGGTGCTAGGTATTGGGTTGGGGTTGGGGAAAGAGATAAAGACAAAATAGTCACTGCCCTCAGGATGCTTACATTCTATTGGGGGAAACAATATGTACCCAGGAAAGTATATACAAAGTAGTTTCTGGGATGGGGAAAGGGAATAGCAAATGAGGGGATTAGAACAAATTTCTAACCATTTTAAATTGAATACTCCTTTCCCGCAGCTTTTCAGATGTTTAAAGACAGCTATAAAGCCATCTCCCTCCATCTTTTCTTCTCTTATTTATATTCCCAGGTCCTTCAATCAGCTCTCATATTATAATGCATCTTACTTGGGATGAGTTTGTCAATGTCCTAGTGACAACATACCTCGAGAATTGAGCATAGTACTTCAGGTGGGGTCTGATCAGGGCAGAGGACAATAGGGTGATCACCTCATTCATTCTGGACAACGGTACTGTAGATGGGGCTTGCTAAAGCTGAAATATTCATGATATTAAATGGGGTTTGACATCAGTAGGGTTTTGGAGACAGAAAGACACTTAACAGTGCCACCAGTGCTGCTTTAAATAGTCCCGTGAAAGGACAAGAATGATTGTTGCTTTGGGATCAGAGTTGTGGGAGAAGAACAGAAACATTTTTAAGGGCCAATTAAATAAAATGAACGTTGATTTCATGAAGTCTCTTAGAGAAGAGCTTCCATGCCAATAGAGCATACATTTTCCAAATCATGACTTATAATGGTGCCTATAGCCCCCAACATGGTGGCATTTCCTTCTTGGTATGTGAAAGGAGATGAGAAGGAAGGCATTGTTTGTCCTTGAAGAAATATAGACGATTGCCCTGGTCTGGGATTTGGATGAATTCATGGCAATTGTCATGCAAATCATATGGATTTGTAGATTGCTGCACTGCCATATTAATTATGTCTATGTTTGTAAGTGGGATGGGTATGATTATCCTAAAAACCAAAGAAAAAGAAAGAAGGTCTCAGGTGGGCAATTTCTCTGCTGGTGAAAGAAATGCAAGTGAACCAAAATTCAAGATATGATTGTCACCTGCATAAAACATGGAATAAGTCATAGGATGTCAAAAGAGAAGGGGGAATCTTAGAACAGAGAATGCTAGAGCTGGGAGGGGATGTAGAACATGGAATGTCAGAGCTGGAGGCAGCCTTAGAGATGATCTAGTCTCATCTCCATCAGCTTCCTCATCTGTAAAATGAAGACTTTAGCTTCAATGATCTCTATGGTCCTTCCAGCTCACATTGGTGATTCTATTATCTTACAAGAGAGGCAGTGTGATCTAGTTAGAGGTTTTGCCTTGGAGTGATTGAGACCTGGGATCAAATTGTGCCTCTTAGTCCTCCTTGCTAAGTGGCCATGGCCCAGTCCCAGCTCCCTAGGCAACCTTCTAAAGCTAGAAGCTAGAGAGGAGTTGTTGATCTCTGTTGATGGAGGTTGTTTCTCTACTGGGAATTCCACATTTAATAAAATTCAGGTCTGGACTCCATTCCCCCAAAGATAGTATACAGGAAGCAACTATTGCCCAAAGAAGGGGTGACTAGTAAAGGCATGCATTATTATGTGTTAGCATAATAATGGAAGAGTACTGGCTTGGGAGCCAGACAGTAAAGTGGGCAACCTTTAACCCCTCTATGCTTCAGTTTCCTCTTTGGTAAGATGACCGGGTTTTTATCGGATGCCCCCAATCACTTCTGGATCCAAATCTAGAATTCTGGTCTAGCGTCATATATATGATAATTGGGATTTGAATCCTGGTCTTCTGAGATGAATACTCACAATATCTACCATCTCTAGAGGGCTTTAGGGTTTATGGAATACTTCATATTCCTTATCTCACCGGATTTTCACAACAGCTATGGAAGGTAGATGCCATTTTTATCAGCATCTTACAGGAGGAACCTAAGACCAAAGTTTCCTTTCTGTTCTACATCCTATAATGTTGTCTAGAAAGCATTTTGAGCTGAGCACTGTCCAAAGATCAAGGGAGGGATAATGGGGTGGGGGCCACAGGAAGGCTGCGGAACACCAGAAGAATGAAAAAGATGCCACCCAGGAAAGATATGCCCAGAAAAAAGAGGGGCCATTATAGAGTGAGAGCATGGGGTAAGAGAAGGACCAAGAATGAAAGGAGGGGGCCCTTCTAGCTTTAGAATCGTGACCCTCGGATATTCTGTGTTGGAGTTCAGGAAACATTTCCAAAGACATTTCTTTACCACATCTTCACAACAGCTCTGAGAGGCACTTCCCAGACAGCACCTCCCAGATGGCCACTCCCATCTTCTAGATGATGAAACTAAGGGACAGAGATGGGTAACAGTTGATTTGGCCAAATCACACAGTGACTAGTGGGATCTGAGGCCATTTGGTGATGGAGTATGCTTTAAAAATGGAATCGTGTTCTTCTCATGGCAACCAGTCTACCTCATTGCCTTGTTTTGCACAGAGTAGATGCTTTGCATCAGAGTTTTCTGAACTCTCCTTCTATGAGAATGCCCTAAGGTCAATCTGGGGGCTTTACTCCTAAATCTCAAACCAGCTACCAGAATGGGGAAATAACTAAGGAGCCATCACCCAGATCATGTTAGAATAAGAAACAGAGCAAGAACCCAATGAAGCAGCGGGGAGTGGGGAGTGGGGAGAGCCTTGCACAGAAGTCTAGGTTATATGGATCCAAATCCTGAATAAATTATTGGCTACCCATTTAATTTTATTCAAGTAATTCCTCCTCAATTTCCTTATCTGCAAAATGGTGATAATATTTCCTGCCAAGGCTCCCTCCAAGAAGCTATTGGGTAAGAGATTCTTTGAGATATCATTTTACACATACCGGATTCACTAAGATGATTGAAGAGGAAAGTGACAAATGTTGGAGAGAATGTGAAAAAACTGGGACACTGATTCACTGTTGGTGGAACCATGAACTAATCCAACTATTTTGGAAAGCAATCTGAAACTATGCCCGAAGAGTTATTAAACTGCCTATACCCTTTGACACAGCAATACCACTAGTAGGTCTGTTTTCAAAGATGATTAGGGAAAAAGGAAAAGAACCTATATGTTCTAAAATATTTATAGCAACTCTCTTTGTGGTTGCAAAGAACTGGAAATTATGGGGATTCCTGTCAGTTGGAGAATGGCTAAGCAAGTTTTGGTATATGAGTGTGATGGAGTACTACTGTTCTATAAGAAATGATGAGCAGGCAGACTTCAGAAAAAACTGAAAAGACATATATGAACTGATGCTGAGTGAGGGGAGCAGAACCAGGAGAACATTGTACACAATTACAGCCATATTGTGCAGTGACTAACTTTGGTAGACTTGGCTCTTCTCAGCAATGCAAGGTTCTAAGACAACTCCAAAAAGTGCATGATGGAAAATGCTATCCACATCCAGAAAAAAAATTAGAGTCTCAGTGCAGATTGAAGCACATTATTTGCTCTCTCTCTTTTTTGTTTTGTTTTTTTTCTTTCTCATGGCTCATTCCATTGGTTATATTTCTTAGCAACATGACATATATGAAAATATGTTTAATGTGAATATATATGTAGAGCCTATATCACATTGCATGCAGTTTTGGGGAAGGGGGAGAAAATTTGGAACTCAAATCCTTGTGGAACTATATGTTGTAAACTAAAAATAAATAAATTTAAAAAGAAAAAAAGAAACGATGAGCTCGATGATCTTATAAAAACGTTGATGGACTTGCATGAAATAATGAAGAGTGAAATGAGCAGACCCAAAAGAACATTGTATACAGTGACAGCAATATTATTTTAGCATCATCTTTGGATAACTAAGTCATTTTGACTATTATAAATACCCAAATTAACTACAAAGGACATGTGAAGGAAGGCACTATCTGTGTTTAGAGAAAGAACTGACAAATATAAGTACATATAGGATGATTTTACATATATATATATACATATACATATTTGTGTCTAATGGTAGCCATCTCTAGGGCAGGGGGGTGGAAGGAAAGAAAAAACAGGAAAAAAAGGTTATATGATAACTTTAATATATATTTTAAAATAATAGCAAATTGTACATCATAGTTTTACAGTTAATGTACAATCATCTTTTTTTCTATCCTACTATGTGATGGAAATTCTTGTTTTATTTCTTAAGTTTGGAATAAAATGAATTAAAAAAAAGAAGCTATTGGGGGGAGCAAATGAGATGTGAAACAGGTATGACCATCATTAAGATGGAATTCTCAATAGTTTTTCTCTGGACCTTGTACTGTTTGTACTGGACTTGATCTGTCTGAACATATTATAGAATTCAGTTTTTAAACACAGAATCATAAAATGTCAGAGCTAGGAGGGGTGTTAGGGTGGACCATCTCTTCTGTTTCTCTCATTTTACAGATAAGGCATAGAAAAGGAGGCCGAAAGCCAGATATTGGCCAGGCCGTCTTATTGCTTTAAGAGATGAGCATGTTGACCACAGCTATATAGCTGTTTGACTCAAACCAATATGAAACAGACAGTCTACAGAATGTAAAGGATGCACAAAAGCCTGCGAAAATCACAAGACTATTATGCTGTCAAGTGAGAGATGATGAGTTCTGGGTGACAGCTTGGGGGCACCACACCCAGGAAAACACTGCTATTTCCCCCATCATATTGTCTCCCCTTGTCAAAATATTTTCTGTCAAGGGAAAGCACTTATACTCTAGAGCATTCTGGGTGGGCTGGCAATGCAGGAGGGGCTGCTGATTCATTCCCAAATATTCTTTCATGTTATTGACACTAGAGCACATTGACTGGAGAAGAGAGGCAGCCCACATCCCCCCATAATTATATTAATGAGATGTGGGGAATGCCTCACATCTGTTTTTTAAAATGATTTTTAAAATTTTCAACTTGAAAGTCATCAACAAATACTAACATTCATCGATACATAGGACAGAAAAAAGAGGATTGTATAGGAAACCATGCTTTTATTATGGACAGCTCATTAGGCTTTTTGAAAGAACATCAACTTTAACATGGTAGTACTGACACTACCCTTCTTGACTGTGATCCTTCTGGAATGTTTTGCTGCTGTCTTCTGTTTATTTTGAAAAATTTAATTGACCCTATTTTCTTCTTTTTTCGCATTACAATCACTACCCTTTACTCTCCCCACATAATACTTCCCTCCCTCTCCCCCTCCCCCTCCCGTCCCCCTCTCCTTCTCTCTCTCCCTCCCCCTGTCCCTCCCCCTGTCCCTTCTCTCTCTCTCTCTCTCTCTCTCTCTCTCTCTCTCTCTCTCTCTCTCTTTCTCTCTCACTTCTTTCCTGCGTAGGTTCTACTTGGGTTTGACACCACTGGTCTAAGGTCCCACTACTGAGCTCAATCCCATTACTGATTGCTATGGAAGTTTTGACTTACTCTGTTTAGGCAAATGCTGTACCCAGGCTTAGTGCAGAAACCACAAATGCTTAGCCCACTGTAGTTCAGAACTTCTGAGCTCAAACCTCAGCTTCCCTGGTAGCTGGATTACAGGCACCCATCTATTACTGGCAGTTGTTTTCCTCTTAAATGTAGTTAATGTACAAATTGTTCTCCTAGGTTTCCTCACTTTACTCTACATCAGTTCATGTAAATCTTCCCAGATTTATCTGGATCTATCCCTTTACTAATTTCTTACAGAATAAAAAACAATTTACATTCCTAGGCCAAAGTTTGTTCAACTGTTGCTCAGCTGATAAGCACCCCCTTAGGTGGTGGGTTTTTTGCCACTACAAATCTGTTAGAAATATTTTTTGTACATATAGGTCCTTTCCCTCTGTCTTTAATCTCTTTGGAGATTATCCTTGAAGTAGCAATTCTGGATCAAAGTGTATGTACAAGTCAAAGACTTTGGTGGGGGGGTAAAATTCTGTATTGCTTTACAGAACATCTGGAACAACTTCACATCTCCATCTAATGTGCATTAATTAGCATGCCTATCCTCCCACAGCTCCTTCAGTGATTGCCATTTTCCCTTTTTTGTCATCATTCCAAATGTGATGAGTGCAAAGTGGAACCTCAGAGTCATTTTAATTTGCATTTATCTGTTGTTAATGGTTTGGAGTAATTTTTTCATATGATTATTGGTGGCTTGCATCTTTTCTGAGAATTGCCTGTTCATTATGGGGGAATGACTCTTGTCCTCATATATTTGTATCCATTCCCCACATAGCTTAGATAGCATATCTTTATCAGAGAGGTTGGTTGGATGCTTCCTCCTCCCCTCTCCCCACCTCCCAGTTAATTGGTTTCTTTCTTATTTTGTCTCCACTGATCCCATTCATGCCAAAGTTTTTTTTAAATTGCATGCATTTTATTTCTTTGGGGAAGGTGTCTCCTTTGTTGCTCTTCTTTTCACCCTCCTCCCAGCTCTGGTCCTGACCCCTTTCCCTGATAATTCCATTGTTAGAAATCCTCCCTGACAGTATTATCAAAGCCAGAGCTGTTTGTCAAAGATGTTCATAGAAGCTCCACGTGTAATTCCCCCCAAACCCAACAAAACTAGAACCCCCAATAAAAACAAAAACTGGAAGCCATTGAAATGCCTGATGATGTGGCAATAGGAAACAAATTGTGGTGCCTGGATGCATGAGCACACAAGTCAGTTAGTATGGGCAAGCGTCAGAGACACAAGGAAGTCTGAAAAGATGCAAGCATAAAAAAGAAAAAAAAAAGGAGAATCAGAAGGATGGGGCACACACTAATGTAATCACACAAGGGGAAGGGAAGGAGGATAACAGCCAAACTGTCCTAATGGGGATTCAGGGGTGGGGGTGGGGGAAATGCAAAACTGTTATATTGCTCTATACATGAAAATGAATTAATCTTGAATGTATATGTAGAGCCTATATCAGATCTCATGCTATCTTGGGGAGGGGGAAAATTTAGAACTAAAAATCTTATGGAAGTAAATGTTGAAAACTAAAAATAAATTCTAAAAAAAGAAAGAAAAAAGAAGAAGAAAAGAAAATGAATTAATCCCAATGTAAATAGTTATTAAGGTAGCACATTTGTGTTGATGCTTAATAGTGAGTTTCTAGTAAAATATTTAATTTTTAAAATGAGAAAAATGACAAACCTTCTGTAGCTACCTGTCGCCTCCAGGATACAACAGAAATCTTTCAGTGCTGAATTTTTAAGGCCTATCAGCCTACCTTTTCAGAGTTAATAAATAATCGTGTGTTCTGTATTCCATCCAAACTGGACTATTTGCTCTTCTCTCAACCCAGTACTCCACCTCTCACCTCTGTGCCTTTATCTAGGCTGTCTCCTATGCTTGGAATATATCCCCCCATGACCTCTGCTTCTTGGAATCCAGACCTGCCTTTAATCCTCAGTTTACATCCTATTTCTTATGGGAAGATTTTTCCTGATTCCCTTGCTTGAGAGAGCTTCCTCTTCCTCAAATTATCTCATATATATTTAGCTGTTTACATGTTAGATCCCTCAAGCAGAATGGAAGATCGCTGAGGACGGGTATTGTTTTTTTCTTTTGTCTTTTTATACCTAGCACCTTGCAATTAATTGCCTTTCACTTATTAGGTGCACACTAATGTTTATTGAATGGCATCAGAAGAATGTAATAGGGAGAAGGAAAGAAGGGAAGGCCCATTGAATATTGGGAGCTAAGTAAGAGAAAAGAGATTCTGTTTACAGGGGCTGGGGCTGCATTGTCTGTTAAGGACATGGTTTCTTTATTCAAAAATTATTGATATCAAATGACCAAGATGGAAATGTTTTCATGGTTGCACATGTATAACCTATATTTGTTTATCATCATCTCAAGGAAGAGCGATGGCAGGGAGGGAGGGACAGATTTTGAACTCAAAACTTTAAAAAATGCTAAAAATTGTTTTAACATGTAATTGGGGGAAAATAAAATGCATATCAAAAATTCTTGAGATCTTTTGTCTTTATATCACCTTTGTTTTTAAACATGTTCCTCCCCACCACACCCAGAGAGCGATCCATTATAACGAGTAATTTTAAAAAGAGAAAAAGCTCAGCCAAACTAATACATCAACTGAGTCTGACAGTATGCGCTACACCCATAGCCTCCCACTTCTCCTAAGAAGAGAGAAAGGTACATTGAGAAATAGGTTTTTGTACTATAATGAATAGTATGTATCCGTAAGTGGCACTCATTCATTAATGGTTAAAAGAAACAGGAGACAAATAGGAGTGGTTGGTGGTTCCCTACTGAGAGGTATTGAGCTATCCAGAAGTGGACTAAATCACCAAAAAAGAGTGTGCCCATTGGGTGGGGATGTGGTAGGAGCCATTGCTATTCAGATAAGGGCAGGACCTGATGCCCTCAGAGGTTCTTTTATCTCTGAGACTCTGTGAGAACAAAGAATACAGAACTTTGGGACTAGAAGGGGTAATATAGCCCTATCTCATCATTAAACGGAAGAGGAAACAGCCTCAAGAAGGTGAATTGATTTGTTATAAAGCGAGCTAGTGGACAAACCTGGACTCCAGAGTGTTTGGGGACCCCTGGGGTTCTTTTCACTGCTCTAAGCACCTGCCAGAGAGCTAGTCCCTGCCCAAAAATTGGTTTATGTTTGCCTTGTATGCTATATGTGTACATGTTGTTTCCCATCATAGAATAAGCTCCTTGCAGTCAGGGACCATTTCTTTGTCATCTAGTCCTGTCTTCAGCACTTAGGACACTGCCTGGCCCATAGTGAGTCCTTAATAAATATTTGTTTATTATCGCTGATGATATCAGTGTGTCAGTCAGTTAGTAGTAAGTAGAAGTAAGTAGTTAGTAGTGAATAGTAGACTGAAGTCTTACTAATAGCAATTTACTAAAACTGTTCATCTGTCTTCTGACTCAGAATTAAATCTACTCTGAATTCAGAACTGAAGGGAGTGGTTCAACCTTTGTCTTGATTTTTCTGTTTCCTGCCTTACCACATTTTACTGATTCCTGGGGAAACCCGGCAAAGAGTCTTTTCATTTCTGGCTCCTAAAGCCAGTGATCTTCCAAACTTGGGTTAGTCCTAAGGTAACTGCTCCCTCTACTCCAGCCTGCCACCCAATGCAGAAATCTCTGTCCAAGGCATCCCTGTCTGATCACAGCTTGAGCATCTCCCTCCTCCTCCAAGTATCTCAGAAGCCACCTGCCCCATCCCATACCTGGATGGCAATGTCCTCTATGATATCTCCAACCATGGTGACTTAGTCTCTATCTGAAGACCTCCAGTGGCAGCCTATTCCATTTTTGAATAGTCTAATTGTTGCCAAGTTTTTCTTTTATATGGAGGTGAAATCTACCTTTCTGTGACTTCTATCCACTGGCCCTAGATATCCTTTCTGGAATTATTCAGAATGGCACAGAACTCTCACATTTTGACAGAGAAAGTGTTACAGAATACTTTTTCTCTGACAATTCCATAAGGCAAGGAGTGGACATACCATTCAGTGTGTGTGTGTGTGTGTGTGTGTGTGTGTGTGTGTGTGTGTGTGTGTGTGTGTGTGTGTGTATGTGTGTGTCCCAATGAGGTATAGATATAGATTGGAAGGTGCTTTTCAACTTATAATCTCAGAGGGTTGGCTGAAGGTGAGAGGCTAAGGAATTTATCCATAGTCACATGTAGCCAGGATGTTCCAGACATGGCAGATGGACCCAATTCTTCCTGACTCCAAGATTAGATTTGTATCTATTATATGACACTGTCTCTCATATTTTATAGATGAGGAACCTAATCAGAAGGCGGATATGACTCCTCCATCCCCACCCCCCAGGGACACACAGCTAGTAAGTATTTGAGATAAGATTCAAACCCAGGTTTCTTCTGACTCCAGGTCCGGGGTTGGCACCACTGCCCCCAGCTGCATCTTCAGACTTCCCCTCCCCCTTTCTCTCACTCCCCACCCCCCCTGCAATGGAAAGAGCTAAAATCACATTTTAACAGCAGGATGCTTTGGGGTCTAATTACCATGACTCAAATTAATATTTATTATGCAATTATTCATCTTTGTAATTGCTAGTACCCAGAATAAAGAACAAAGACTTTAATTAGAGCACTTTGAATATTATTAAAAGAGAATGTCAGAATACTATCTGGAGGCAGCTTCTCTGTCAAACTCCCCTTGGTCTCTTTGCTTGGTGTTTTCAGGCTCTCCCAAGGAGGCTTTGAAACCCCCAGCTTTGTTTTCCCACCTGTCTCATTGTTCTGACAGGGTCCTGAAACCTCTTATGTGTGTCAGACTCAGACACTCAGGGGCACCTGGAGAGAAGACACAGTCCCTGCCCCTCCCTGCCCCGGGAAAGGAAGGAGGGTTTGATTGGAAGCAGAAGATCTGGGTCAGAAGCAAACCTCTGCTGTGGTTTCCCTGAGTGACCTTGGGTAAGTCCCCTCTTGAGTCTTCAATTTCCTCATTTATAAAGTGAAAGGATTGGACCAGGTAGCTGCCGAGGCCCCTTCCAGCTTAGCATCCTATGAACCCTACAAATCCAGGGTCTCAGATTTCACGTGCTAGCTATGTGACTGTGGTTGAGTAAGTCAACATGAGGACCTCTGTTATCTCCCCTGCACAATGAGATAATAATGTCAACTGTACCTCCCTTACAGGCCATAAAGCCCTCTGAAAGGTGAAGCATTTCATACGTCAGTTATTACTGTCATTGCTTTGATCTTTGTTCTCATCTTCTCATCTCACATTTGATGGCATTCCGATAGAAATGGTCCCAGGACAAGTTACTATCATATTATTGTACTTTTATAATAATAGTAATTAGTGATAATTACTAATGATAATAAAAAGATAGGGAGTAAACCCATGATTTTACTGGCCCTGGTACAGAAATGCTTTTCCTCAGGGCAGGCAGCACCTTCACTGCCATTTGCAGTCTTAAGAGGGTTGCCCAGAGCACAGAGAAGATAGGTGACTTGCCCAGGCTCACACAGCTAGTAGGTGTCATAGTCAGGATTTGAACCTGGTCCTCTTGTTTCAAAGGGTAGCTTTCTATCCATTTTACCACTTTGTCTCTTGATAATAAGAGCTAGCGTTCTTTGAGGGCTTTAAGATTTGCAAAGTGTGTTACAGACATTACCTCATTTGATCCTCACAATAGCCTATAGGTTCTATAATTATTTCTGTCTTATTGAGAAGGAAACTGAGACCCAGAGTACTTAAATGACCCAGGGTCACACACCTTGTAAGTGCAAGTTTGGTGGCCTTTTCCTCAGATACATAAAAGATTGCTTATTTTTTGGTAATAGAAGAAAAAGGATTGTGATGTGAGCTTTCCCAGTAAAAGTATCTTTGGGACAATTCCAGTAACAGATAGGGTGATGGGGGATCCTGTCTGCCCTTCATACTGTTCATTCATGCTTTTGACAGATTCTCCTAAGTCTCCAAGATATGAAAGCTTTTCATTCTACGGAGCTTGGGGATGATGAGAATCTGGCATGTAACATACATTAAAATGTTGCTGTTCAAATGCTCTGCATCAAAGTCACATCCAGGCAGTTGTTTTCTCTGCTACTGCTCTGGTCCCAGGAAAGTTTGTTGACTTTTTAAAGATATTTAGGCATTTGTATTTATAATGTAGGGATAAATCTGCTGTCCATCCATGAAAGAGAATGAATGACTTTCTGATGAATAATTTTAATGATTAGTCAGTTAACAAGTACTTATGTAGCATTCACTCTGTGCCAGGGACTGTGCTAAGTGTTGGGGAAACAAAGGAAGGCCAAAACATAGTCCCTGGTCATAATGATCTGGCTATGAATTGCCATCAAAACTTTCTCTGTTTCCTGACTGGCTTAACCATTTCTTCAGTGGGTTTTTTTCCCAGTGTATCGCTGACTTAGTCCATGTGGTTGTCACCCATAAAAGGTCTTTTGATTCCATTTCCAAATCTTGGCCATTTCATAGGCTCTAACAACAGGCAAACTACCTTCAGTTACAATCAACCAGTTTGATCACATGAGACTGTCATTGGCCTCCTCTGGTACTCTGCTTGTCCCCAAAGGAGTCCTGTAGGTTTTTAATTTTTTTCTCATGTACTCTGGAATGCTAATCAATCCTCCTTTCGGGGAAGAAGGGCTAATTTTTGTATAACTGCCTTAGGACCTTGGATTTCACTAATATTTTGCAGCTTTTTGTTAGCATATTTTCCAAATTTGTTATGGTTAATTTTATAGCTCCATAAATGTATGTTAAATGGGGATGGCATAGGTGTTGACTGCTTTAAACGTGTTATTCCCATTTATTACTTTGAATCTTGGATTTTATATATATATATATATAAAATCACATATTATGCATTATATATTATTATGATTTTGCACTATCCCACCTGTATCGGCTTTCTTGAATTCTGGGAGCTGTCACCAGCAGGAAGGGATGAAAAGTGCAAGCAGAAGAAGTTTTTTTTTTCTCCAGCTGCCCCATTTTCCTTCATCTCTGTAAAGATAAACAAAAACTACTGCAAGAGGGATTTTGTTCAGGTGGAGTGATAGGTGGGAGGAGGCCCCGAGGAGGTCTGAGGCACTTTATCCTCGTTTCTCATCTCTACCTGTGAAGAGCAAAAATGAGGTCTTCTTTGATGGTGGGGGAGGGTAACATTGAGAAGGAAAGGGACCTTCAATGAGGGCTTTCTTTTATTTACATGGGACAGACATTTCAAAGGCAATCTCTGGAAGGTGATGAAATGATTTTTGCTAATAGAAAGAGATTTTTGGAGATGCTTTCTGATGTTCCCCATACCCTGTGGGAACAGGGACACAGGTCAAGCTCAGCTGAATCACAGGTACAAATAGCCCTGGCTTTTGGTTTTACCCGGGAGAATAATGCTATGTCTACACAGGCTGGGGTACCAAGCCACTCCCTGGACTGAGCCTATGTACACAGTCTGGATTGGGTTCAGTTCTGGGGATTATTGGCTACAAAGATGGGAAATGGCTTCCTTTCCCCACATTCTTGCTCCTTATCCATTCACCCCAGTGTCCTGGGGACAATTTCATTCATAGCTTAGATTATAGCTCATGCTTAGGGTTTCCAAAATGGAGGACCAAAAAGGTACTTAGTCAATCTACAATATTAATTATGGGGCAGGTAATTTATTTCTGCACACAAAAGAACTACTAAACATAAATGACTGTGAGTTTTACAAAATGACTAAAAGAGGATCTAGTAAGTACAATTGTAATCTGTTAGGAGGTTGATAGTTAAACTTAATTGGAACATAAAGCAGTTTGTAGGGCTGCTAATTGGGTATTTTATATTTTACCTTGATTCTGTGCTGTCCAAACAACTCTCAGTATTTATTTTCTAGTAATACAGCCAGTCTTGGGCCAATCCTCTCCAAGGGCACTGACTCGCCCTTCGAAGCCTTTTAGCTCCTAAACAATGGAGACTCTAGACCTTTCAAATTTACTATGGTCACTTCCAAGCCTGGACACATCCGCCACAGGAAAGGTACTTATTTGTTTCAGATCAGGAAAATAATAAATACAATCTAGACTTGCCCAGGTAGGAAAAGTACTTTAGATGCTGTGTGCTCATGGCCATGTGGAGGCCAGGGTGGGAGTTAGGGCAAGCTACCCTTCTTCCATCTCCCAGTTCAGGAAACAACTTGGAACAGTCTTGACATCATTTGCATCAGAAATACAAGAGAGAGGCTGAGGGGCTAGTCCATCTACTGACTCATCATTTCTTCTGGATCCACAGCCAATGGGGATACAGAAAATCATCATTTAGCCCTGAGTCAGAATATAGGCTTCAAAGCTCCCTGATGCCAGTTGCCCACAATCAGAAATGGCAACATTCCATGAGCTGGAACCAGTGGGATTGCAGTGGTCATCCAATAAAGGGCAACCTCATTTCCTCTATCCTTTAAGGTCAAAGTTTCTGTGAAAGTTGTTTATGACGTAGCTTAGACTTTGCTCTGGGGTTGGGGAGATGAATGCTGACAATCATAGAATGCGAGATCAGGGAGGGACTTGAGATCATAGAACTATGGAAAGGCTATAAAGATGATCTTCTTTCTTACATTAATAAAGAGATCGAAGCTCAGAATGTGAGTTGCCCAAAATCAAGTCACTAGCAATTATCTTTGGAGGTGGGCAAAAGGGACTGGTGTTGGGAGCTTTATAAAAATGTCTTTAAATTAATTTTTAAAGACAGGTTACTTCAGGGTAAACAGAAACAACAGAGCACCAGCCCCCCATGGACAGAAAGTAGCATGAAGAAGCTGCTTCTGGGAGGGGAGATCAGAGTGAGGCTCACTTGGGGGTGCCACCTCTGAAGATGAGAAGTGCCATAGGGTAGCTTTCTATTTTAACTAAATGTTGTTATCAGGGGTTAAGTTCAGTTGTTTCTATGCTGTTGAAGGAACATAAGTGCTGTTGGCACCCTCTGAATTTCACTGCCCTAGGACAAGGCCCCAACTGCTCCATTCTACTTACATCTCTGTCCAAGGTCAAACAGTGATTTAATGGTAGTACTTGAACTAGGTCTCCTGGATCATAGAAAAAATAGCAGGGTTTAGGGATGCAAAGAAAACAATAGGGGGAGATTTTTGCTTGGACTCAGTGACCTCTGAGATTCTTCTGTTTCCAGATATCAACCTTTTGATAGAGAGAGAAGCAATGTTCTCTAGCCTCTTTTACCATTCCTAGTTTCTGGGCAAGGTGGAGGTCTCATCTCTCTCTCTCTCTCTCTCTCTCTCTCTCTCTCTCTCTCTCTCTCTGTCTCTCTGTCTCTGTCTCTCTCTGTCTCTCTCTGTGTGTGTGTGTGCGTGTGTGGAGAGAGAGTGAGAGAGAGAGAGAGAGAGAGAGAGAGAGAGAGAGAGAGAGAAAGACACAGAGACACAGAGAGATATCGAGAAACACAGAGAGAGATGGAGACAGAAAGACAGAGACAGATAAACAGACAGGGGGTGGGGCGAGGTGGGGAGAGAGAAAAGCAGCAGCCCTGGCTTAGAAAAGCTAGCTCCTGAGCAAGGGCAGGCCTCTCTGGGAGCTCCTTCTCCTGAAAGAGGGCAACCTGGAGCCCTGGGATAGAACAAGCTGCTGGTGTGCTATCTGCCAGCTCTATGAATTTCATTTTCATGCCAAAGCTTCCATTCTGTAAAACAAACACACTTAAGAGAGATCAACTAATTAATCAATCAATCAGCATTTATTAAGCACTTACTATGTGCCAGGCTCTGGGCTAAGTAGTAGGGATACAAAAAGAGGCAAAAGGCAGTCCACGTCCTCAAGGAGCTTACAATCTAATGGAGGAGACAATGTGCAAACAGATATTTACAAGGATAGAATTGGGACCTTATTGTCCAAATCCAAATCCAATTGGTCTTGCTTCTGTAATGTATTGCAGGCTCATTAGCTGATGGTCCAATTGTAGCATTAGGAAAACAAAAGGGAATTCAATCCAAATATTTATTAGTACTGCAGGTTTTCTCAAGCTGATGAGTTATATAATAAGGTAATTGGTATTCAGGCACTTAGCCTTCTCCCCCTCCCCCTCCCCACCCCAATTGCCAGCCCCTCTCTGGGTATTTTTCCATCCTGATACAGCAGTTCTATTCCTCTGGAGGGCTGGGATATGGAGACCTGATCATTTCCATCTCATTAAAATGTTATTTGCAAGTCAATACCCATGGAAATAGCAAGCATGTCTGTCAGTTGGGTCCTGGCTTTTCTCTGGAATGAAACTGGGCACTCCAAGGTCAACGGCACCCCAAGTTGCACTCAGGGTATGGCAAATGATGAGGTGGAGAGCTAGGGGAGGAGCAGATGTTGGTTTAGGGGAATGACCAAGTTGTTAGCTGGAGTCTAGCATGGTAACAGAGCATTGTTTGACACCTTAAAGTTTACAGAGCTCCTTCCCCACAAGCCCTTGGGAAATTGCAACTCCATGTAGTAATATCTCCATTTTAGAGATGAGAAAACTGAATGTCCAAGTGATTTGACCACAGTTACCCAGTGAGTAAGTGCTGGGCAGATTTTGGATTCTGATCTCCTGACTCAAACCTCCCAGCTTTGACTTCTTCCTCTCCCTGAGACTCTGTGCTTGATCTTGTTTGATTCAACAAGAGTTTAATTAAGCACCTACTACATGTCAGGAGCTGTGTTGGGTGCTGGTGATGCACAGACACAATGGAAACAGTTCCTTCTCTCAAGGGGCTTATATTCTCCTACATCTTATCCTGCGGCCATTTCATTCACTCCTCAACTCAGATGACTCCCAACTATATCTCCAGCCCCAGCCTCTCTCATGAGGCTCAGATTTCTAGCTACTTATAGCACATCTCCACCTGGAAACCCTACTGGCACCTTTGGCTATGTTGAGAGGTAGTGAGGTTCCCATCATATCAAAGCTACACTGGGTTAGACTAGATAATAATAGCTCCCATTTTTCTAGCACTTTAGGACTTCCAAAGCAGGTTTCTCATATTTATGCAAGGTGGGGAGTGAGAATATTAGCAGTCCCATTTAACAGGGGGAAACATGCCAAGAGATAAAGTGATTTGCCTATTAAAGTCACACAGCCAGCAAGAGTCACAACTGAGAATCAAATCCAGATGTGCTGGTGTTCCATGACTCAGGCAGAGGCTGCTGGAGGACTGGTCTACATGGTCTTGGAATTTCCTTTCTTTTTAATTTCTTGAATCTATAATTCAACAAATTCCATCCAACCCACCTTTATTAAGCACCTTTTGTGGGCAAGATATTGTGTTAGCCTCTGGATGAGACAAAAATGATCAGACAAGGTCCTTGCCCTCATGGATCTCACACTCCACTGAAGAGACAGGTGAGATGTGACGGGCCAAATGGGGAAGAAGAAATTCATAATCATAGACTTTCGAAGGGATTTCCAAGGCCATGGGACTTAACCCATGCCTGACCAGAAATCCATTTCACATGTTAACAAGTGGTTTTCCCTCTCCCTTCCCCTTCTACCTGGGAGCCAGACCTCCCAGAACCCATCCTCGTTGCTCAATTGCTCACAGAACTTTGGATCCACCAGAATTCTTCCCCCTAGTGAGATGGAAGACAAGCGGGCCTTGCCATCTTCCCTGCCATGTATCCTAAGGTTCTCCAGGGCTCATCACCCTCCCTGGCTCTATTCTCTTCAGACCCATAGCACTGTCCTCTGACCTACTGGTGTAACCTGTGGGTGCTTGGGCCTTGCCATCTACCCCTTGATGCTTTCAGTCTCTCCATAATATTAGTTAATATTTATGCTTTAAGGTATGCAACTGAACTTTCTTTTATGTATTGTCCCTCCTGATTAGAATGTGATCTGCTTAAGAACAGGGACTGATTGGTGCTTTTTTTAAATACCCAGCACACAGCACAAGGATTGACTGTAGTAAGTGCTTAACAAATACTTATTTATTCATTCATTCATCTAGCTTCTTCTCAAAGACCCCCAATGTCGAGCCCAGACCTAGGCTGAGGTCCCCCTGAGCCAATGACATCAGTGGCTTGGTTTTCCTTCAGAGAAGATCAAGAATCTTTTCAGAGAGATAGCCCCCAACAAAGAGGCAGAGAAGCATTCATCCGTGGTGAATATGAGCACGAGAAGCCAGAGCCCAAGTTGGGAATAAAGATACAATGGCTGTCAAGCCCATTCTGTCATCTCAATTCACTCCTGTGCTCTAAATGTCAGGCTTTCTCTTCAGTGACCCTTAGGAAGACATTTATCCTCAGTACACATGAGAGGAAAAGCAGTTTGGCTCAGAAATACAAGGGCTGGGGCTGAGACATCTGCCTGTGCTGCCATTTGACACTGGCTTCATAATTCAGTGACCATCAGGAAGAGGTAGAGTGTTGTAGGTAGAGTCCTGGATTTGGACTGAAGACCTGGTTTGGAATTCTAGATCTGCTACTTGCTACCAGTGTGACCCTGGACAAGTCTCTTTCTTTCTCAATGTAACCAATTCTTGATCAATAAAAGGGAAAGAGGACATGATGATCTCTGAGTTCCTTCACATATGTCATCACATTTCCTACTTCCATGCCTTTGCCTAGAAAGCATGTCCTCCCAGGCCTGGTATACAGTACCTCCCTCCTCACTTCTGTCCCGTTTAGAATCATTAGCTTCCTTTAGACATCAGTTCAGGTGTTGCCTCCACCAGGAGGCCTTTCTTGATTCCTCCAGATGCTAAACCCTGTGTTCCTACCCACACTCTCTTAAACCAAAATAACCTTGCATTGATTTCTTGTTGTGCCCAACCCCTGGGGTTTCTTCTGGGCCAGGGTCTCAGTTTTAAGCAAAGACTTGCATTTTTCTCTGATTCTGAAATCTGGCACAAAATCATCCATTTAATTCTTTACAGGACTAAAGACCAGGTCAGGCCAGGACTGATGGAAGAAACTGAGACCGTATAGGTGGGAGATGAGATCCTTGAGAGGGGGCACAATCCCACTCTTCAGGTCCTGGGAGAGTTAGCTGTCTTCTGGAAGAAGAGTGAGGCTCTTCTAGAATCATTCTGTTTGGCCTCAAAGGACAGAGCCAGGAAACATGTGAGCACGTGCCCCCTCAGGTGAGGGAATAGGGGTGGGGGAAGGGAGAGGGAGACTCTTCAGCTCAACAGAATACTGCTATCAGCCATCATTCACATAGCATTCTGCGGTCTGTAAGATGCTTTATGAATATTATCTCACTCTACCCTCACAGCAGCTCTGGGATGGAAGTCCTATTATGATCCCCATTCTATAGATGGGGAAACTGAGGAAGACAGTGGTGAAATGCCTTGCCAAGAGTGCTACAGCCAGTGACTGAGGCTAGATTTGAGCTTGGTCTCCCTGACTCCAGATCTGGCACTCTTTGCACTCTGAGGCCTCCTAGCTGCTTATCTGGGTAAATGTTAGCTGTCCCATACTGAATGGGTGGCCTCCAAGGACAAGGGATTCCCTGTCCTAAAAGATACTGAAGGTTTTCTTGGTCAGGGGTACTTTAGATCTGGGCAGGGACTTAGGTGACTTTTGGGACTCTTCCAACTTTAAGATTCAATGATCCTTTGATTTCATGATTATATGACTCATTCTGTGATTCTTTGATAGCTGTAATTCTAAGCCTCTAGGATTCTTTGATATTAAGGTTTCATGGCTCCGTGATTGTACTCTTTGATGACTCTTTGATATTAAGATTTTGTAATTTTCCTTCAATTCTGGGAGATCATGATTTTGTAATTCCACAATTCTGTGCTTCTGTGAGGCTGAGGTTGATGGACACATGCCTCTGGGCCCCTGGATCCCCCTCAGCAGCAGGATGGATGTGGTGAGCACTGCAGGCTGTCAGGCAGCAGGTAGCCAGCATTGCAAGGGAAGGCTATGAAACATCTATGAATCATTAACAGCTCGACTTTAGTGAAGAATCACACCCCCCTCGGCCCCCCGCTTTGGTTTCTCACATTTGGTTTTGCACTAAGATAGAGAACTCATCTCATCCTTCCTTCCCTGTGATCTCATTCTTTTGAAAAGTGCTTCATGGATGCTTATTTTTTCTATTGATCTCATCTCCTAATACCACCCCCTCCACCCATCCACTCTTGTTCCAAAGACACACAGTTAAGTAAAACAAAGTTAATTCCTGGATTTTGTTGGACACGCTTGTTTCAGCACCTGTGGTCCACCCCCTCCTGAGTAAAAGGAGAGGAGTCTCTACCTTATTCTTGTTCTTCTGGAGACAAGATTATTTGTTGTATTTATTTGAGTTCCTATGGCTTATCTAATTTTTCAGGGACAAGTTTCTGCAGGTGAAAGTCTTGAGTAATGGGCTTTTGGGGGTCTCTTCCTGAGAAGTCTTATGCTCTTGGAATCAGAGTCAGAACACACCTTTGGGACTTAAGTGAACACAGTCATGATGACTGTGAAAAATAAATGTCACCTTCTCTGAGCAGAGTATACAAGTGGGCCAGAATGCCTCCTCCCTTTGCTTCTGCTCCATTCCAAAAAAGATTTACAAAGCGAGGACAGTTCCATATTGGGGGCAGGGATGGCAGAGGTAATTTCAAAATGGCATTATTAGAGGTGAGACTTGCAGGGTGTGGAGATGGAGAAAACAGAATCATACAGCTAGACTTGGGAGGGACCTCTTACCATAGGTCACCTAGTTTGATCCCCTCATTTTTCAGATGGAGAAACTGAGGCCCAGAGAGATGAACTGGTGTACTCTGGTTCTCAGGTACCTGTCATTGCTCACAAAGAGACTGCAAGGTGCTCACAATTGTGCTGTAGATAGAGTCCATAGGACTGGGCTCTCTTATCACTGGCTCCAGAAGCCTGGCATTATTCCAGGAATGGCACCAGGTCCCTGATTCATCCTGCACTGAATCCCTCTGGTTAGCTGCTCAGTCCGGGGTGGCGGGGCAGGTTGGGATGCCTCTTTGAGCTGTCACAGTCCTCACTCCCTCCAAAACACAACCCCTGGGGAAAACACAGTGTGTTGGGATCTGTGCTCATAAAAACCCATACACAATTCACACTGTCCTCTAGCCTCCACTCTCTCCTTTACACTCTCTCTCTCTCTCTCTCTCTCTCTCTCTCTCTCTCTCTCTCTCTCTCTCTCTCTCTCTCTCTCTCTCTCTCCAAACTAGTAACTAGTACTACTGTTCCCTTTCATTGTCACAACCACATCCCTGGGACAGTCCTCTCTCTTAGCATCCACCCAACAACCAATCCCCTCCCCCTCCCCTGCCCTAGCTAATAGCTCTGGGCAGACTTTGTTACAGTCAGGGGATGATTTTACCTCACTGATTATCAGCATCATAAGACCATCAGGACCTCGCCTTTATAGCCTAGCAAGTAATTAACAACTGCAGGTTCTTTTTAAAAGAGAGCCTGACTTGGCTTTGCCTTATCAGGTCAATCAAGAAGATCCTGCCCAGTTAACAACTGTAACCTGCCTCCTCAACCCAGTCAATCCAAGCTCCTCTATTGTTTTGTCTGGAGCCAAATGGGGGAGGGAAAAGTTGTTATCTTCCCCCACCACTAACCCCAGTTCTAAACAGCTAGAAGATAATCAAGGTGTCCAAGGATAGATTTCAGCAGGGGATGGGAGTGGATTTGTGAGGTTGAGTTGGAAAAATCATATTACTAAATGCTAACTGAAATTTAACACTTCCTTCAATTGAAGCTCTCAATGAGCAAGATTGTGAGAAAGTCTGTAGGTTTCATAAGAATACCATGTGATATATAAAATACTGAGAACCCTGGCTTGGTTTGTGACCCTGTTTGCTGGGAAAGGAAAACATGGGACATGGCGGGGCAAGGAGAGGCCTGTATTTAGTGCCAGGGTATCTGATTTCTAATCTTAGCTGATTCTTTTTTTTTCTTTGAATAGTATTTTATTTTTTCTCACAATTACATATCAAGAAAATTTTTAGCATTCACTTTGACAAGATTTTGAGTTCCAAATTTTTCTCCCTCCTTCCCCTTCCCTCTTCTGAAAATGGTAGGCAGTTTGATATAGTTTATACATATGCTATCATGTAAAACATATTTCCATATTCATCAAAGTTGTGGAAGAAGAAACAGATCAGAAGGAAAAAAAAACATGAGAGAGAACGAAGTAAGTGAAAAAAATACGCTCAGCTCTGCATTTGGAGTGCAGTTCTTTGTCTGGATATGGATAGCATTTTCTTTCATGAGTCCTTTGTGCTTGTCTTGGATCGTTGTGTTGCTGAGAAAAGCTGAGTCATTCATAGTTGATCATTATATGATGTTGCTGGTACTGTGTACAGTATTTTCCTGGTTCTGCTTATTTCACTTTGCATCAGTTCATGTAAGTCTTTTCAAGTTTTTCTAAAATCTACCTCTTCATCATTTCTTATTACACAATAGTATTTCATTACATTCATATACCACAGCTTGTTCAGCCATTCCCCAATTGATGGGCATCCCTCAATTTCCAGTATTTTGCCTCCATCAACAGGGCTGCTATAAACATTTTTGCACATGTGCCGTATTTCCCCATGTATAAGATGCACCTTAATTTTTGGGCCTGAAATTTGAAAAAAAAAGTATTACATAAAGTTGTTGAACTCAAATTTTATTCATCATAAAATTCATACAACTCTTCATCACTGTCAAAAACTCCCATCCATTAGCTTGTCCTCCTCTGTGTTTGATGACAAAAGAATCACTGTCTTTATATATTGCCTCATCTTCAATTTCATCTATGGCATTTGAAATGCCACACTTCTTAAATGACTTGACAATGATCTCAATCTTAATATTGTCCCAGGATCTTTTCACCCAGGTACAAACTCCTCCTATGGTTGGTTTCTTCACTCTCACCTCTCATGGCCTTCTTCTGCCATGGTGTTTTCAGTAGTGTTTCTTCTTCCTCTAGCCAGTCTTGGATTGTTTTCTCAGTTGGAGGAGGACCAAACTTAGTTTCAGCAGCACAATTTCCATTCACCTTTGCAAACTGGATCACTTTTAACTTGAATTCAGCACCATATGAAAATCTTTTCTGAGCCATTTCTGGGCAGAACGTGGCAAAATGTAACCTAATATACTGGTAACAAATGCGAAACAATGAGTACAAAGACAACAAGTGCAAAAAAGCGAGAAATGCAAGTAAAAAAAATCTACAACAATGAGTGCAAAAACAAGCATGAAAAAGCAGGAAGTGCAAGTAAAAAAACTACAGCAATGAATGCAAAAACAAGTGCAAAAAAGTGGGAAATGCAAGTAAAAAAATCTACAACCACTGTATAAGACGCACCCAGATTTTAGACCCCAAATTTTTTGAAAAAGTGTGCGTCTTATATGCGGGGAAATATGGTAGGTCTTTCCCCCTTTTTCATCCTCTTTTTGGGATACATACCTAGTAGTGGTTTTGCTGGATCAAAGGGTATGCACAATTTGGTCATCCTTTGGACATATTTCCAAATTGTTTTCCAGAATGGTTGGATCTGTTCTCAATTCTACCAACAGTGCATTAGTGTCCCAATTTTCCCACATCCTCTCCAACATTTATCATTTTCATTTTTTTGTTATATTAGTCAATCTGATGAGTGTGAGGTAGTATTTCAGAGTTGTTTTAATTTGCATTTCTCTGATAAAAAGTGACTTAGAGGGACAACTAGGTGGCACAGTGGGTAGAGCACCGGCCCTGGAGTCTGGGGGACCTGAATTCAAATCTGGCCTCAGACACTTGGCAAACTTACTAGCTGTGTGACTTTGGGCAAGTCACTTAACTCCAATTGCCCTGCCTTCCCCTCTCCCAAGAAAGTGATTTAGAGCACTTCTTCATATGTCTATAGGTCTTTTTGATTTCTTCATTTGAAAACTGCCTATTCCTATCCTTTGACCATTTATCAATTGGGGAATGGCTTGTATTCTTATAAATCTGACTCAGTTTTCCATATATTAGATTACATATCTATATCTATATATATGATAAATGAGGCCTTTATCAGAGACACTTGCTTTCTGTTTTCCTTCTAATCTTGGTTGCATTGGTTTTGTTTGTACAAAAGCTTTTCAATTTAATATGATCAAAATTATCTGTCCTACTGCCTCCCTTGTTCTGCCTTCCCTTCTGTCAGTCCTTGCCCCTTACTTAATTTCCTCCCCTTCTACTTCCCTGTCAGGCAAGATAGGTTTCTATATTCAACTGATTGTGTATATTATTCCCTCTTTGAGCCAATACTGATGAGAGTAGGGGTCAAGCAATGCCCATGGCCACTGCATCCATCTTCCCCTCCACTGTAATAGGTCTTTCTTACCTCTTCAAAGTCTCTCTTCCTTCGGCCCCCATTGTACTCCTCTTTCTCATCCCTTAATTTTTATCATTTCCTCAAATTCACCTTATACTCATACCCTCTGTCTATCTGTACTGTTAGTAATACATTTTTAAAGAGTTACAAGTATCATCTTCCCTTGGAGGGATGTAAACATTCAGCACTACTAAATCCCTTATGTTTTCTTCCCCAGAACTCCCCCCCCCCACTTTTTTCACTTGTTCATGCTGTGATATTAGAGGTCAAATTTTTGGTTTAGTTCTTGTCTTCTCCTTATGAAGACTTGAAATCTTTCTGTTTCATTGAATGACCATTTCCCCCCTTGATATATTATGCTTAATTTGCCAGTTAAATGAATCTTGGTTACAGTCTCACCTCCTTTGCCCTCTAGAATATCATGTTCCATGTCCTCCAATCCTTTATCGTTGAAGCTGCCAAGTTCTGGGTGATCCTGATTGTGACTCCCTTATATTTGAATTGTTTCTTTCTGGGCACTTGTAGTATTTTTTCCCTTGACCTGATGGTTTTAAAATTTGGATATAATGCTCCTTGGAGTTTTTATTTTGGGATCTCTTTCCTAAGGTGATTGGTGGATTCTTTTTTTTTTATTCTTTTTAACAAGATCTTTATTTAATATTTTTAGTTTTCAGCATTGATTTCCACAAGATTTTGATTTACAAATTTTCTCCCCATTTCTACCCTCCCCCACTCCAATATGGCATATATTCTGATTGCCCCATTCCCCAGTCAGCCCTTCCTTCTGTCACCCCAGTCCCCCCATTCCCTTGTCCCTTACTTTCTTGTAGGGCAAGATAGATTTCTATGCCCCATTACCTGTATATCTTATTTCCCAGTTGCATGCAATAACAACTTTTTTTTATTGAACATCTACTTTTAAAACTTTGAGTTCCAAATTCTCCCTCCTCTTCCCTCCCCACCCACCCTTCCTAAGAAGGGAAACAATTTAACATAGGTCACACGTGTATCATTATGCAAAACCCTTCCACAAAATTCATGTTGTGAAAGACTAACTATATTTTGCTCCCTCCTATCCTGTCCCCCTTTATTCAGTTTTCTCCCTTGACCTTTCCCTTTTTGAAAGTGTTTGCTTTTGATTACTTTCTCCCCTATGTGCCCTCCCTTCTATCGTCCCCCTTTTTTACTCCCTTCCTCCTTCTTTCCTGTGGGTAAGATACCCAGTTGAGTGTGTATGTTATTTCCTCCCCAGGTCAAATCTGATGAGAGCAAGATTCACTCATTCCCCCTCACCTGCCCTCTCTTCCCTTCCAACAAACTGCTTTTTCTTGCCACTTTCACGTGAGATGGTTTGCCCCATTCTATCTCTCCCTCTCTCAATATATTCCTTTCCCATCTCTTAATTTAATTTTATTTTTTTGGATATCATCCCTTCATATTCAACTCACCTTGTTCCCCCATCTGTATATGTATATGTATATGTATATGTATATGTATATGTATATGTATATGTATATGTATATGTATATGTATATGTATATGTATATGTATATGTATATGTATATGTATATGTATATGTATATGTATAT
>CM053623.1:232911720-232928350 GCA_028646595.1 Phalanger gymnotis
GAGAGAGAGAGAGAGAGAGAGAGAGAGAGAGAGAGAGAGAGAGAGAGAGAGAGAGAGAGAGGGAGAGGAGGGAGGGAGGGAGGGAGCAGATGTTGTATTGCCTGGTGATGTGTTCAGGTACCCCTGGTGTCTTGGTTCATTGTATGCTCGTGTAGAGTTCAGGGACCTAGAACCCCAGTATCACCAAGTGGAATCTCTCTAAGATGCAAGAAAGCTCAAACACTAGACTATTTGATGCTTCCGTGATCTGGCCTGAGGGCCATGTTATTCCCTTTTCACGAAGAGCGCCAGCTGGTGGCAAAAGCTCTGGCCCCTGAGTAGAGAATCTATAGAGTCTATAGAATCTATCTTTACATCTAAAATCTACAGCTGATAGAGTTGGGAGGGATTTAATTCAACACTTCCTTTTTCTAAATGAGAAAACTGAGTGCCAGACAGTGGATGCCCTGCCCCAAGTCTCTTAACTAGTACTGGCTGGGCTCAGCTACTATGTCACACTGCTTCTTCCCAAAGACTTACAGGTTAGAGAAATCCAGGGGTGATTCTTCATCCTTGGCTTCTTTTCATTAGTGAGCTCCTCCAAGCATTTTAAATAGGGCTTGATTTTCTAAAGAATATTACTATGAATCAGAATGTACGGTTGCATAGGACTTGTGTGATCTCACTTCTTTAGTTAATTGGAGATTTAGAGCCGGAAAAGATCCTAGAAACTATCTAGTTCTGCCCCTTCATTTTATAGGTGGGGAAACTGAGTCCCAGAGGGAGAAAATAAGGTAGTAAGTGGCATAAACAGGTTTTGAAAGTGGGACCTCTGCCTACAAAGCCCGGCCTCTTTCCACTCTGCCACGTGACTAATGGAGTCAAACACTGGAAAATAATTTAGTCTCATCTTAAACTTAGCAAAAATCCCCTCTAAAACACCTCTGAAGAATGGCAATCCAGCCTCTTCTTAAAGGTCTCCATCGATGGGGGACCTCATTACTTGCAGAGACAACTCGTTCCACTTTGAGACATCTCTAACTGCAAATGAGTTTTTTCCTTACTAGTAGAATAAATCTGATTTTCTGCCCCTCTTCCCCCTACCCTTGCCCCACACTGGTGCAGTGGATAGAGTCCTGCCTTAGATCCCTACTAACCGTGTGACCTTGGGTAAGCCACTTTTTTTTGTTTGGTCTCAGTTTCTTTAGCTATAAAATGGGGATATTAATAATACCCACCTTACAGGGTTGTTGTTCAGATCAGATGAGAAAACATATGCAAAGTGCTTTGCAAACTTTAAGGTGCCATATAAATGTGTGCTATGTTTCTAATTACTATTAGTGGTCAAACAGGACTTTCTAGTTAACTGCCTTCAAATCCTTCATAATAGCTGCTGTTGCTGTAGCTTGGACTTTTAGAGATTACAAAGCAATTTTCACACATTATCTCAGTGAAGCATTACTGTCACTCTCTGAGGTAGGCAAGTGTTTGAGCCTCACACAGAGATTATCCCTATTTTGTGAGATTCCAAGATATGACTTCTACAGCAGGGCCAGGTCTCAAACTCACATCTTTCTGCCACTTTTCAGATACCTGAAGGGAAGTCTCCTTTGCGGCCCTCTGTTTCTGGCCTCCCCCAAGCCTCCAACACATGGACTCTCATGAGGTCACAGAGGGATAGGTTCTGTTTTTCTCTGTTCTACCTTCCCACACAATAGCAGAGTAAAGTCAGCCTGATGCCAGGCGTAATTCACAAAGATATTAAAAAAACCCCACAACCCTTTGTACTCTTCACACAGGCTTCTCATGCTGTACCTATGGGCCTATTTTTAGCTCCAAATTTTTAGCTCTATGTTGTAGCAGGCTGGCAGCTGACGTATCAAGGGCGGACACTCTAGTAACACTTGGAGAAAGCTCTGATCCCATCCCCCAGAGATGGGAACCTGAGAAGGCTGTGCAGGTGAGAGGGAAAAGAGAACAAGCGGAAGAGTCCTCAGCTCCAGCCTTCAAGAGGGAGATGAGGATGAGAGAAAGGCTTGGTAAAAAGATGGGAGGAGGGGTTCTAGGAGCCCTGGGCTGTGTCCTGCCATCCAGGCTAAAGGCTCAGACACTTTATATGCCATGTGACTTCAGGCAGGTTGCTTCCTTCCTCTTGATCTGAACTTTTTATTGTTTATCATTCAGCTGAGATCCTAGGAGCCATCATTAATCTCATGAGGCACAGAGTGGTTGCCCTGGGTCACACATCTAGTGAGTAGCTGAGATCAGATGTGAATTCAAGTCTTTCTGACTCTAGGCCTGGTATGCTATCCACTTCTGACTCTTTTCATATATATTTTCTAAAGTCATTGGGTAAGTTTTCATGGTTCTGCTCCATTCACTGCATTAGTTCATATGTCTTCCATCATTTCTGTGAATTCTTCATTTTCTTATGGTGAAATAACATAGAATGACCAACACTTACTACCTGAATGACCTTGGGACTTGGGTTCCCCATATGCAAAATTTAAGGAGGGTTGAATTACATGGCCTCAGAGATTCCTTCACAGGCTCAGGATCACAATTCTGTAATTGATTCCAACCCCGTGCCCATGATGCTAAAGGAATTCTCCCAAGCCTTGTATTTGTCTTTATAAAATCTACTCATTATTGTGTGTTCAAAGGTGCTACTCTAGACAGGAACATTTAGAAAAGGCCCCTTTCAGATTCCTCATAAGACTCCAGAGATCCTAATAGCATTGGGCCACCTTGAATTGGTCTATTGTCTGCAGAGAACCAATTGCTTGAGTTGTATGTGTATGGTTTCATTTCCCAGAGCCAGACCAAGATCGAGGCCTATGGTGTCATCAAGGCAGAGGAAGGTGTCTCCTTGCATTTTGATGTGACTGTGTGTTCTACATGGTGACTTGTGTGTTGGCCCATAGTTGCTTAAGACCACCGTGCTTTGAAATCTTGGGATAGACTTCAGGAAGGCACTAAATGCAATTGATACAATGTCATCCACAAACAGGATCATTTGCAATAATAATAACTGACATTCATAGAGTGGTACCAAGTTTGCAGGAGGGAAACTTCCAGAAAGGTTGTGTGCACTCATGGCCTCATCTGCCACTCCTTTCTCTTTCTGTTGAGATTTGGTTTTGGTTCCCATCTCTTCTCCAGCCTATGGTCTTGATAGCTGGAAAATGGGTATTCCTAAAGTAAAGATTTGGTCACATAACCCCACACCCCAACTCAAAAATCTCCAATGATTTCCTATGGAGCCTAAGATGGAATGATCAGTCCTCAGCTGGGCCATTGCCAGTAGTCTTGACTTTTGTCTTTCCACTGGACTCTGATGACTCTGGAGGAGAGAGTGAGGCTGCTGACTTTGTGTAACTCTGCCTCACTTAAATAGAATTCATGCTCAAGTCAAGATATCAACCTTGTGATGTAATTGGTCCTTTTTGAGAATGAAAGACCAACAACAACTCAATTCTCAGGTTGGCATTTAAAGCTCAGCCTTGTTTCAAGTTTGTCCCCTTCTCATGTACTGCATGCCAGTCAGGTTAGTTTGCTAGGAGTTTGCTGTACATTGGCCTTCCATTTCTGACCTCTGAGACTTTGTCACTTAGTTCTGTATGTCTGGAATGCACCCCCTCCTCAATTTCATCTTGTTGACCTCCTAGCTTCCTTCCTCAGGCACCACTTCCCGCATGTCCTTTCCTCTTTGAAATTATTTTATATTTTCTTATCTATGTACATTCTATATCTTCCCAGTAGAATATAATCTTCTTAAGGGCAACATCTGTTTTGTTTTTGTCTTTGAGTTCCTGTACTCAGCAGGGTGTTTTGCACACTTAATAAATATTCATTGAATTGAATTGGAGAACCTAGTAAGGTAGGAACAAAGGGCATTTATATCAATTTTGCAAAAAAGAAAGTTCAGACTCAGAGACAGGAAGACTAAGCCAGGATCATAAGCTAATACATGCACAGGACAGCATCTGAACCCATCACGAACAAAATCTAAATCAAGGACAGTATCTCGACTGAGTGCAGCACTAGACCACTGCCTCTAGATACCAGACCTCACCTCTTACAGTGAATCCCTTTTCCAAGTTGATCCCACTCGGGACATTCTCCATAAAAATTACAGGGTCCTGGGAGAGGACTGTCTGTGTGTTTCATGCTTTCTAGATGTTGATAATCAGGAGTTCAATGAATGAACCTCCCCAAGTTGTCATGAGTTTCTAAAGACACAATGAATGTAAAATGCTTTGAAACCATAAAATACCCCATAGCTGTGAGCCATCTCTGTTATTATGATTATAAGTCACATTTATAGAGCCCTGGAAGATTTATTATAAAATTCAGCTGAAGAAAAAAGGAAGGGGGAGGGTTTATCTAGAAAACCAATAGGGTAAGGGAGAAGGAAAGCAAAGTTGGGAGCCCAGACACCCAGACTTGAGTTCTTTCTCTCACACCTACCTTGCATCTCCCCAACTATGGAGCAAAGAGCAACCATTTATTGAGTACCCATTGTGCTCCAGGTGCTGCATTCAGTGCTAAGGATTCAGAGACTAGAAGGAAAAGCATTTCTGCCCTCAAAGAGCTTCATTCTATTGGGGAAGGCAGTATGTGCACATATAAATTTGCACAAAATAGATAATAAATGCAATGGAACTGGAAGGATGAATGCAAACAGAAATAGAGAGGGTCAGTAATTGGGTGAGTTTGGGTGGAAGGGGGAGATAATGAGTGAGCAGACTTTGAGGTGGGTACTTTGTGGACCTGTGATTGTTGGTATTCTCTCTCATGGTGTATCCATATCTATGTTTTAATGGGCAGTTTCATGATTTGCTCCAGTGGAAAAAAAATAATTCTCTGGGGCTTTAATGACTTGCCCTGGGCTTGAAGCTTGTATATATCAGAGGGAAGATTTGAATCCAGACCTTCCTGATTCTAAAGGCTAACTCTATTAGCTCTTACATGATAAAGCTCACGTCTTATTGTGAATTCCTCTTTCACATGGGACCCACATAGGAATCCTGCATGACAGGGTCCAACACAGTAAATACTCTGCCTATCTATCTACTCATGCATCATCTCTCTCTCCCTCTTTCTCATCTCTGTCTTATCTCTCTTTATCTATCTATCCATCCAACCATCTATCTGTCAACTCTCTCATCTCTCTATCTCCTTATAGAGCTGAGCCCAGAGGCACAAAGAACTTGGGGGCAAGCGCTGTGGCTGACATGACCCTGGGCTAATCCCTTCACCTCTCAGTGATCCTGGCAGCTCTCTAAAACTGAGTTGCAAAATACTTGTCACCCTTCATTGTTGGAGGGAATTTCCCTGCCTGGAGTTCCCTACAGTAATGAAGTCACAGATCCAGAATCTACCCTCCTCAAACACCAGGAGACGTGTACCATGTATCCATTGTACCAAGAGTGATGGAGTATGAAGATAAAAATGAGGCTGCTCATGCTCTCAAGGAGCTTCCCGAGGAGTCAATCATAGAATTAACATGAGCCCCAGAGTGAAGAGGATCTTGTCTACATCACTCACTTTAGAGGGCTAGTTACCTGACCAGTCCAAGGTCACCCATGCTTTAAGTTTCAGAGACAAGACTCATACATGGGACTTGTGGTTCCCAATCTGATACTCTCCCCATGACACAGCACAGATTGCAAGGAGCCTTGCCATTCAAGGCAGAGAGGGGTTTCTCTCCAGTCTCCATATACCACCCGAAGCTGACTGGAAAGTGATAAATGATATCGGAAATGATGCTAATTGAGTGGAAAATTCTTGGCCCCAGTTAACTGACCTGTGCAGTCCTCATCATCCAAGCAGCCCTGAAGACTGGGAGACTCTGCCAGACTTCCCCAGCACTGCTGAGTCTTAGGCATTCAAGTGTCTTGGGGCCTGGGGAATGACATGGGCATCTGTGGGGGGCTGGTGGCTTTGTGGGAGTAGGGGACATCCTGCCCTGTGCCTAATTAGCAGGAGTCCCAAAAGTAGCAGTTATTTCCTGTCATGGTGGACTAATGCCTTCACTCCAGAAATGTACCTGAGCCTCTAGGACCCTGACAGAAAAGGGAATAGGGTAGACCCCTGGAACACCTGTATTGTCCTCCTGTCAGCTGCTCAGAGGACAGAAGATGCTATTAAGGAGGTCCTCATAGGTTTAATCTGTGATCTTGCTCCCTCTGCTTTGGGGTGGCTGGCCAGTCAGCCACCTCCAGTGCAGTGGGAAGAGCCAGAGGACCTGGGTGAAAACCCCACCCCTATCATTTCATGCCCATATGACCGTGGATAAGCCACACCACCTCTATGGGCCCTTGATCCTCCAAGGTCCCTTCCAGAACTAAAGCTAGGATTCAAAGGTAATAAATAATCCCAGCTCAGGGTTATTTGTAGAAGGCAGCTGTGAAATTTCTGACCCTCAGGACTTTTAGAATAGGTTGCTTAGGGCATTTCCTCCTGCACTCAGGAAATGTGGCCACCAAACCTCAGAGCTAGAAGGGACCTTTGAGGCCATCTCTCTGCCTCCAGTGACAAGAAAGTCATTGCCTCCTGAGACAGCTTCTTACATTTTTAGGCAGCTCGATTTATTGGGAGGTCCCATCTCACACTGAGATAAACTTTTCCCCTTTTTGTCTTTTCGCTAAGGCTAGAGCCTTTCTCTCTGGGATTACTTCCCACTTTCTCTGTAGATACCTTGTTGGTTCAGAGTTGTTTGCATGCCTTGCCCATCCCCTCATTAGATTGGAAGCTCCTAGAGGGCAGAGACAGCCTTTGGTGTTCCATTGAATTCCCAGCCTGGCGTATAGAAAGTGCTTAATAAATGCTTGGTGACTTGGTGACTTACTCTTAGTTCAGTCCCCTAAGACTAAGCAGAATAAATTTAATCCCTCTTCTTTGACATTTAGAAAATGTGAAACACATCTTGCTTACATTGGTGCCACCGAAATTCCATTTTGGAGAGTTTCTTCCCTTCCTAGATTGGCTTCTCCTGTAGAGTTTCAGGCCATAGAATTCTACTTGTGCTTTCTCTGAACTTTTTGAAAAGAAAACACTCTCCTTAAATCTAGGGAGCAGATAAGAGTATGGCCTGCTTCCCTCTCCTTGGGTTCTGGGAAGGAAGAGCTACTTCCTCACAAGTTTTCCTCATTGTTAACTGCAACTGGCTTCTTTTTGTTTGTCAGAATTGTAGCCAGAAGAGCAGGTCAGAAGACTATCTTTGGAAAAATAACATACTGATAATCATTGTAATTACATAGCACCTACTATATGCTAAGCATTTTAAAGGTATTATCTCATTTGAATCTCACAGCAATCCTGGGAGGTAGGTACTATTATTGTCACACCAATTTTACTGTTGGGGAAACTGAGGCCAACAGGTTAAGTGACTTGCTCAGCATCACACAGCTAGTAAGTGTCTGAGTTCAGATTTGAACTCATGTCTTCCTGTGCTCTGTGTATTGTGGCACTTCCTAGCTGCCATCATCATGAAACAGTTTGTGTGTGTGTGTGTGTGTGTGTGTGTGTGTGTGTGTGTGTTTTAGCTTTATGTGAGCTTGCAGATATGTGGACAGTTGAAGCACAAAGCTCATCGTCCATTTCCTCCTTTTGGACGGTGGGTCTGTAGTGCAGTATCACTTGTTCAACGCTCCTCACTGCTCCTCTGCTCTCCAGCTCCCAGGAGCCCATCTTCTAGGTCTCTGCCCTTTCATCTAAAGTGCTCCTTTTGAATGGCAAGAATTATGACAAAATGTCAATTTCTATAATATTCCAGGGCTTATATAGGGACACTTTTCTTGAATAGCCCAATGAGCTAGGAGCAAATATTACCCCTATTTTAAACATTAGAAAACAGAAGCTCCGATAAGATCAAGTCAGTTGCTGAGGTTCATCCAATTAGTGAATGATTCTGTAGCAGTGGTTGCTCTTAGGATTGTGAATTTGGAGCTGGAAGGGTCTCAGAAGCCAGCTAGTTCAATCCTCCCATTTCACATAGGAGGAAACTAAATGCAGAGAAGATATTTACTTAAAGAAGTCTCTCCCCATTTTACCTCAGTTATGTCTAATGGCTTTAATAACCAAGGCTATAGAGTCTATTTATGAGCACTCAACCTTCTTTTCTGCAGTGAAGTGCACTATGCCCTTCACACTCTCTAGTCCAGCCAAATGGGGCTTGCCATATCTGTGGTCAAATGGGAAGAGCCCTGGCCCAGTCCTGGTTCTATCAATTGTTTACTACGGTTCCTCAGGCAAGTTCCTTCCCACTTCAGAACCCTATGTCCCTCCCCACTGGGATCCTTATCCCCCCACCCCGGGATCCCTGGCTCCCTCCTCCCTTGGATCCTTAGCTCTTTTCCCCCTCAGATCCCTAGCTCCCTCCCTCCTCAGATCCCTAGCTGCCTCCCTCCTCAGATCTCTAGCTCCCTCCCCCCACCTGAGATCCCTAGCTCCCTCCCTCCTAGGAGCTATAGTTCCCTGACCTGTGAAATGTGAATAGCATCTGCCTCCCTTCTCTCTTTGGGTGGCTCATGGTGTGGCTCAAATGGGATAAAATGCATGAAAGACTTAATCTGTTTATGATAAGCCGCTATGTTGGTAGCAGCCAGTAATGCCGTCAATAAGTGAATGTGGTCACTAATTTTGATTGTCATAAAGAAGTAGTATTGCTAATTGTCTTATAAGGCTAATGCACACAGACCTGGATACTTTAAAAGAGCTGGGATTCCATCCCTCTGGGTGACACAGACCCAGAGGAGCCACATACATTTCTCCCCAGGACCTTGAATGACAGACGCCTGGCATTTGCTCATCCTGGTAGCTAAGCCCCAATTAAGGCCTGGCAGATTTTTCTCCCTAGTAAATTCCCTGCGCTGGCCACAAGCCTGTGTCTCCCTAGCCGTGTCTCTCCTGGGTCTGTCTTCAGAACCCAAAGGCCATTGCGTATTCATGACTCCCTGAACACATAAGCCTGGAAGGTCTGTCGGCTCTAATTAAAAGGTAACAGCCTCTGCTTTCCTGGCTAAGCCCTGACAAAGGCTGCTTTTCCACTCGTTTTTTTTTCCTTCTTGGCCTTTGGACACTGACAAAGGAAACTCACTTTGGCCTTGACCTGGATTGCGTGGAAGGAGCAGTCTTGGAAGGGGATATTTTCCAGTAAATATTTCTATTCATAGGCAGGGCTGTGATGATGGTGGTATGAGAATTTCCCTTCACTGAAACACATGGCAACCTCCCCATACCACCTCATCCTGGGCAAGTCCTCATGCACCCAAAATGCTGGGCACTGTCCCTAAGCTCTTTAATATTTCACAGGCACTGATACAGGCTGTCAAGTTATTATTTTTTGCTTTCTCTATATCACTCATTCAATCCATCAACAAGCATGAATGGAGATACGCTTTGCATGATTTTGCATGTGTAATTGTCATGCTTCTCAGTATTGAGGGACTGGAGGGAAGGAGCAGATTTGCAACTCAAAATTTTTTTTAAAAAACTTTGAAATAAGTAAATAATTAACCCCCCCCCGCCCAAGCAAGCATTTATTTAGCGTCTTCTATGTGCCAAGCATTATGATATAAACACTGTGAATACAGAAATAAAATGAAAACCAATCCCTGCCCTGGGGCTTACATTCTATGGAGGTAGGCAAAATGCATACATATACATAGACATGAATTAAATATGAAATAAATGCGAATTAATTTGAGGTGAAGGAGATCCATCCACAGTATCTTTCAGGCATGTGTGTTCTCACTGTTGCCAGTGATATGCCATAGGGCACTTCAGCCTCTTCTCATAAGTTTTTCCAATGTTTCCTGTCTTCAGCAGTTTGGATTCTTCTGAAGTTGTGCAGTTTTAGAGTTCCATAGCCAGAGGTACCTTTGGGTGAATAGTAGTATTATAAACATGGGCTTTCTTGTCAGAGAGAGGTTTGGCATCATTGAAAGCAGAACTCAATTGCCAAAATGGGACCCGAGCCCCTTTCTTCCTCTTGTTTAAATCTGGGCATGGCTACAATTCATCTGAAGAACCTATCACAGATATGCATATGGCAGATGAAGTCTAGCTGCCAGCCATCATCTGGACCACAGGAGCGCTTTCATGTTAGTCCTGTGTAGTTTGCTAAACTGATTTCTTTTGAGTGATTGTGGATGGCTCTTAATTTTTTTAAAAAATGGCTTAGAGATACTGGTTTTTGTGTTGTTTTGTTTTTTAACACCAGTGTCTTCACAGTTAACCTTCTCCTTCAAATCAAAGTAAAAAGGAATTAACCAAACAATATGTTGACTGTACTTGGCCATATGTACCATGTTCCATAGAACTCTAGCTTTCTTTGACAGTTAATGGAGTTTGGGGACTCTTTAAGCACCAAGAATGGAGTTTCAGTGGGGTCTGATGTTGTTTTCATTGTTTTCATTGGCATCATTTATATTGTTCTCCTGGTTCTGCTTACTTGTTTCTGCATCAGTTTATACAACTCTTTTTAGGTTTCTCTGAACTTCTCGTCTTCATCATTTCTTCTGGCACAATAGTGTTTCATTACATATATAACATATATTGTATTATTCTCCAATTAATCAGCACATGTCTTCCTTTGATGGCTGCAGGACTACCATAAAGAATATTGCTATAAATACTTTGTTATCTATTGGGACTTTCTGTCCTTGACCTCACTGGCGTACACACCCAGCACTGGAATCTCTGAGTCAAAGGGTAGAGATATATTAATGAGTTTTCTTATATACTTACAAACTGTTTTCCAAAACTATTGTACCAAGAGTATATACCTGTGATTCTATTCCCAGAGTCCTTATAACACTATTTCCATCTTTTATAATTTTTGCCAGTTTGCTGGGAGTGAAATCTTAGAGTTGCTTTAGTTTGCATTTATTTTATTATTAATGATTTTGGATAATTTTTCTACATGATGGCTGGTAGTTTTCATTTTTGGGGGGGAATTATTTGTTTATATTCTTTGACTGAGAGGTGGCATGGCACAGCAGAAAGAATGTTGGCTTTAGCATCAAAAAAGCCTAGCTTTGAATTCCCACTCAAGCATTGACCACTTGTATTACCTCTCTGGGTCTCAGTTTCCTCAATCTGAATCTAGTGACTAGATAATCTCTAAAATTTCTTCTGGATAAAAATCTACGATCTTGCAATCATGGATTGATCTTTTAAAAACCCATAATTCTTCATTAAAAATTAGCATGGACCATTACTCAGTGGGGAAATTGAAGAAAGAAAGGAAACCATTTGGAGGCTGGACTCCCTAGAGCATAAACTCCAGCAGGGCAAGCACTATATCTTCCCTAAAATTTATGTCTTCTCCAGCATTGGAATACAGTATCCTGTACACAGTAGGTGCTTAATACATATTTGTTAAAGGAAGGAAGGAAAGGAGAGAGGGAGGGAGAAATGAAAAGCAGAAGCAATGGAGTAAGAAAGGAGAGAAGAAAAGAATCAGGGGAACCAGGGAAGGGGGAAAGAAGGGAGGGCTGGTGAGAGGGGAAAATCCCATTCTTTAATTCAGTGGCTAAGCAGAGAAGTTCTTGCCTTTAATGAGTCAGTCTTTAATGAGAATTTTTGACTTTTCAAATAGTCAGAATAATGGGAAACTCTTGCTCATCTTGACTCAAAATCTGCCTCTTGGTGATTTCTGTCCAATGCTTCTGGTTCTCACCTCTGGGGCCAAGCAGAAGTTGTCACAAGTACTTGAAGGCAGCAATTTTGTCTTTTCTTCAGACAAAATGATCCCATCTTCAATCCATCTTCATATGATAGGGGTCGAGTCCCTTCACTGCCTTGGTTTCCCTTCTGTTGGATGCTCTTCAGCTCATCAATGTCCTTCCTAAAATGGGGCACTTATCATTGCAGACAAAACAGCAGATGTGGCCTGGACAGGGTCATGGACAGTGAGACTGGCTTCTTCCTCATTCTGGACATTATGCCTTTCTTCATGCACAGGTCCATACCTGAGCTTGTGGTCTTCTAAGATCTCCAGATCTTTTCCTTATTAACTACTGTCAAGTCCCATTTTCCCTATTTTGCCCACAAAGAATAGATTTTTTAAAATAACCTCTAGGGTAGGTTATTTCCAGCCAATTAAAGAGGCCTTTTAAGCTGCTGTCCTCAGACTGTGGTCATGTGGAGACTGTACTGCTCTATAGACTCCAAGTCTTGCCCTTGCAACAGGTGGAGGAGTTAAACTCTTTGTAGGTTTTGCCCAAGGTGATATCTCTGCTGCTGATATATAACCCAGGATCAGGCATCCAGACTGCTGCTGAGGCTCCAGACAGGTATCACTTCCCAGCAGATGCTCCTGGCACTGATGGAGTAGGTGCTTGTTCTTAGGGCCAGGCAATGACTTTTCTGGGTAATTAAGGAAGCGTTAACTTGGATGAGCTTCAACCACTGGAAAAAATTGCATCAAGTGAAGAATTCAGCCCCAGTGCTAATGCCACCAATAATTACATTCTCTACTCTGAGAAAATATCTCCCCTCCCCCTTTCCAGTAACATGTGTGCAAGACTGATAATGAGTGCCATGATTCTAAATTACTTATTTCAGGGGGCAAGAAGTAATTTTCTGTCTGGGAGTAATTAACTTGAGTACCTTGGAAGGAGCAGGCAGAAAGTAGAAAGAACAGGGTGATAAAAATGGGGTTTATTGGGAAGCCCATTTGAAACGACAATTTTTTAAGAAGGCCTTGAGTGGTGTTTGAGGGAGGCTTCAAGGAAGATCTTGACTGAGGGAGAAAGCAGGGCATCTTGAGCCCTGCAGGACAGCCTTGGATTTAGATCCTGATTAGTCAGGCGGGCTCCTGTTTGTTGCCAACTGGCCCTGATCAGGCCTGACAGTTTACACTAATTACTCTGGCCTCCAAGTATCTCTTGCCAGAGAAGCTGGTCCAGGGATGGGGAGAGGGAAAGACCAGGAGGAAGATGTTCAGCACTTCCAGGGTCTCTGGGCAGAAGGACAGTGCTAGGGGTTGATGGAGGAATGTTGCTAGAGGTAGCCTCAGAGGCTAGTTAATCCAGCCTGTACCTGCTAAGCATCTCCTACTCCTCCCTACCCCTTTAGCATCACCGGTAGGGGATCAGGTAGCCTCTGCTGGGTGGCCCAGGCCACATTTCAACAGATTAAATTTTGAGGAATTTCTCTCTGCTTCCATAGAGACAAAACCTGCTGCACCTTCTGCTCACATTCCTTGTTCAGCTCTCTGGGGTCAAGCAGAACAAATGGGTCTAGTACTTCCTCCCTAGGATATCATAACTCTCACATTCCACCCCCACTGCCCCAGGATTTTCTTCTCCAGGCTCAGCATTCCTAGGCCTTTATTTTATTTTATTTTTTTCTTCCTAGGTCTTTTAACTAGTCCTCCTATGGCTTGGTTTCCAGTCCCCTCATTATTCTATTCACCTTCCTCAAAAACCAGACATGGGGAAATCTGGGTTTGCAAACCAGCCAGTGGATATACTTTGTCAAAGGAAGAACTATGAGGACTTTTTAAAAAATGACCAGACCCTCCCTGCCTCCAATACCTTTCAAATTGTATTGGAATTCTAAAATGGCAAACTTGGGTGATTGCTAGTATGACCCTGGGAAAGTCACTTTACCCTGTTTACCTCAGTTTCCTCATCTGTGAAATGAGCTAGAGAAGGAAACGTCAAACTCCTCCAGTATCTTTGCCAAAAAAACCGCAAATGGGGTCACAAAGAATTGGACTCAGCTGAAATGACCAATCAAGGCTTATTGACTCTGGCTTCAAGATTCAAAGATTCCATTGTTCTTAGAGGCTATGATTACCAAATAGTATCATTCATTCAGGTCTCATGCTTGTCTCTGGGGAGACAGACAAGAGAGAGACTGTCCTTGACTTCAAGGGGCCTACATTTCTTTGGGGTGGGAAAGGATACAACATGTTCCCAAAGAAGCTAATAAAAGACATGTACAAAATTAGTACAAGGTGACATTGTGGGGTGGGTCCCTAAGGATTGAGAGATCAAGAAAGTTCTCTTAGAGGATATGGTACTTCAGGGAAGCCTTATAAGATGTGGCAAGTAGACCAGTATGGATAGAAAGTGGAATGAGTGAGGGGGACTTAGGCTGCTGGCACCCTGAAAGCAGAGGGGTCAGAGAGAGAAGGGTGGTGCTGGAGTACAGCTTTCCTGACTCTTTCTCCATCACTGTGAATTATAGGAAGGAGGAAAGGAAGGGGGTAGGATTCACAGAGCAAACTAAGGGCAGGGAAGAAGGTAGTTAATGCTGCTTGTGGGAGAGGGCTTGCAAAGCTGCGTGGCTTAGTGGAGAGAGGGCTAGCCTTAGAGTCAGAAGACCTGGGTTCGAGATCTGTCTCTGACACAGATTGTCTGTGTGACCATAGACAAATCACTTAATCTGCCTGTGCTTTAGTTTCCTCATATGTGAAATGAAGGGATAGGATTTGATAGCTTCTTAAGTCTCTTCTAGATGTAAATCTGTGATGCTATGTAACAGATGAGTTGACTGTTTGCTCTAATGGATGGAGTTTCCACACTGGGAATTCCCTATGCTAATAAAAATCCCAGGTCTATCTAGACAAAAACAAGTCCAGTGAATATGACACAATATAGTAGATATAAGATTGGCCTCGGGGTCCAAGTCTTCCCATATACTTGCTTTGTGGTTATGAGCAAGTTACTCGAATTTTTGGGGTCCCCCAAATCTCTGAGACTCTAAATGACAGATAAGCTCATCGGAATTGGGGGGAGGGAGTTTCCATACTGGGATTCCCTCTATAACCATATACTCATTGCAATAGCACAAACAGCCCAAGATTCCACAGGGCTGGAATTTATTGAGCCTTCAATCACCTCATTTGACAGATAAAGAAACTGAGGCACAGAGGGGTGAAGTGACCTGACCAGTGTGGTCACTCTGCTCTGCTATTTCCTGAACGCTGTTTCCCTATGTTATCCAAATTTCACCCTAAAATCAGGAGTGGAAAGCAATGTCTATCTTGGGCATCTCCTGGCTGAGGCATCCCTAGAGCCAAAAGCATGATTATCTCATTTCTTTCCTTCCCATCTGAAGACTAAGACCTGACTTCAAAGGACCACTCAGGCAGTGTTAGGGTCTTCTTCTGCTCCTTGTTTATTTCATCTTCATAATGATATTCCCTCCCCTCTCTCTGACCTAGATTCATCACTTTCTGGTGCCTTTGAAGCTGCTGGAGAGTCCCTGAAAGAGACTTCCCATCATTGTTCTTAAAGTCTCTATTGTTTCTGACTCGCTGTTTTAGCAGATGGTTTAGAGAGAGGGAGAGAGATTGGAGATGGCAAAGACCCATTTGACGGGCCCCTGTAGTCCCTGGTGAGGGGGGAGCACAGCCTCCTGATTTATAATTCCAGTGCCTAGCTCGAGGACAAAGGACTCGGCCTCCAGAAGCTTTATCGGTTTGCCTTTAGGGAGGTTTTGCAAGAGCAGGGAGTTACTCATGTCAGGTGATTTACTGGAAGGCCCCTCCTCTCCAACAGACCTTCTCAACCCAAATGGGGATAGTTGGCAGAGCTCTCGGCCCTTTGTATCAGAGTCTCAGATTTTCCAGTAAGTTGCTATGCAATCTTGGGAAAATGCTTAACATCTCTGGCCCTCCATTTTCTCATTTGCAAAATAGGGGGGCTGAAAAAGACAATCTCAACAGACCTTTACTGTCAGAATGGGCTTTTCTTTATCAGGTCTTGTGTGGCCACATTTCCCAGCTGTGGGGAGTCAAGAATGATATACATGGAGAGAGTGCTGTCATTGGGGTCAGCAACCTTGGGCTTGAGTCTCAGTTTTGACACTTGCCCATAAATTGGCTCCACTACTAGGAGATGAATCATTTGGGAATGCAAGAAAAAGAAAAATCCCAAATGATACTCAGGCCTGTGGGACTTGTGTCTGCTCCTCCTGAGGTTTACTAGTGGGGAAGGGCACAGATGTGTAATGGAGGTGGAAAATTAGAGCCCAATTGAGGACCATGAAGTCAGCCACGCATTCTGATCATGTGTTGGGTAACTCCAAGAGAACTGTCCCTACATAGGACAAAAACCCTACATAAAGATAGAAATGTTCTTGGACTGTTTAATAGATGTGCAGGCACATTCATGATGCATGATACCCATAGATACACACAGATTTCCATGTGTATGCACATGTGCCTATACATGCACATTGCATAATGTAGTGCATAGAAGGCCAGTCTTGGAGTCAGAGAGACCTGAGTTCAAGTCTTGCCCCCATGCTTATTGGCTATGTGACTATGGGCAAATCTCTTCATCAGGTTCTCCTTGGAGAAGGGCCTAAAGGAGTTGGTTTCCTTCTGTGCTCAAAGGCCCAGTGAGCATCATTTTATGGAACACTTGGCTATCTCATGTCATTGTGTTTATCATGCATGTCTCTGAGATGCTGTTAGGTAGAAGTTTTTGAGAGGTGCTGTAAGACAGTGTGGACCAGTGGGTAGAGTTTGGGACTCAGAGTCAGGAAAAACTGGCTTAGACCCTTGCTAGCTGTGCCACCCTGGTCAGGTCACTTCACCCCTCTGTGCTTCAGTTTCTTTATCTGTCAAATGAGGTGGTTGGATGACCGGTAAGGTGCCTTTCAGTTCTAAATCTCTGGTCCT
>CM053623.1:232928850-232948870 GCA_028646595.1 Phalanger gymnotis
GGAATGGGTACTGGACATGAGGGTTCTGTGGCTCTATTGAAACCATCTTTCCACCCACCTCCCACTACCTTCTCCAAACCTTGGGGTAATTTCCATCACAACTTTAATTGAGGAGGAGTAGGGGGATGGTGGACAAGAGTTGGAATGGGAACTAGAAAGGAATGGAATTATTTTTCTCAGCCTCAAATAGACTCATTGGTCAAAACTGATCACGTGGAAGGGGAAATGGAACATGTTGCTTGCATGATAATATGGGAAAGAAGTAAAAGGAATTCAGTCACCCCTACTGAGCTAGTAGTAAGGCTGAGAATCATTGGTTGAGACCAGTGGGTTGAAAGGTCATCATCTCTACCTAAGGGGACCCTTTGGGGCACCAGACGGACTGGGCTGGGGGCCTGTACAGAAAGAAAAGATTAGAAATATGGTAAGTAGTCCAAACGTCCATTGGCCTTAGCCTTGGTGTTGCTGTTGTTGAGTCATGTCTGACTCTCCACAATCCCATTTGGGGTTTACTTGGCACAGATACTGGAGTGGTTTGCCATTTCCTTCTCATTTGACAGATGAGAAAACTGAGGTAAAGAGGGTTAAGTGACTTGCTGAGGGTCACACAGCTAATAAGTATCTGAGGCCAGATTTGAACTCACAAAGATGAGTCTTCTTGACTCCAGATCCAGCACTTTATCCACTCTATCCGGCTACCCCTGGCCCTGGTGAGCTCCTTCTTAGAGTTAAAACACTTCTCTGGGGAAAAGAGACAAGGTAAAGGCCAGGGCAGCAGCCCAGGAAGGGTAGCAGTTTGAGAAATCAACCGAGCCTCCATGGGAAGGAGAGACTTGATAGTGTGAAGGAACCAGGGTCACAGAGAGAACCATAAATGCTACTTGGACCTGGAGGTGATGAGGAGTGCCCCCTCCCAGATAGCAGAGCCTCCAGAAACAACTGACAACACACAAAAGGTTTGTTGGATTGTTTTTTTATTTTTTTTCAAAGGAAGTTACAGTAAAAGTCTGGCTCCTTTTCTTGTGGAAACAAAAGGCTTCTTGCAAGAAGAGAATGCTGAAGGGGGAAGACATCTTTGCATCAGGGAAATCCAGAAGGGAGTGTTGATGCAGAGTGTGGAACAAGGCACAGAGCCATCACGCAGCAAGCAAAACTCATCCAGGTCTTTGTCTGCACTGGTACTGTGAGTCATGTGAGCTCCTCAGACTTGGGGAAGGCAAGGAGGGCTGACTTTTTAATGGTCTTATATTACTGCCCTAAACAAAAGTGGGGGGAAGTCTTCGACATCAGGGTAATACTATAAGTCAGGTATGACTACATAGGATCCTCAAGAAAGTGGAACTCATCACAGGGAGAATTTTCTTGACTGTCTATGGGCTCTGGCTAAAATCTTTTTGTTTGTTTTGCTTTGTTAAATTGAACTTGTTCCATGTCAAATGTCTTGAACACCTGCTTCTTACAGACAAGCTGAGGGTCTTTTGGGAGAACAAAACAAGTTAAAGGGGCAGCTAGGTGGTGCCATAGTGCATAGAGTGTGGGCATGGAGTCAAGAAATTTTATCTTCTTGAGCTCAAATCTGGCCTCAGAAACTAGCTGTGAGACCCTGAGCAAGTCACTTAACCTTGTTTGCCTCGGTTTCCTCATCTGTCAAATGAGCTAGAGAAGGAAATGGCAAGCCATTCCAATGTCTTTGCCAAGAAAACCCCAAACAGGGTTGCGGAGAGTCAGACTAAAAAATTAGTAAACAACAACAAAACAAGCTACATCCCAAAGTTCCCAGGGGAAAACCTGGGTGAGGATACAAGCAAAAGAAATTTAATGAGAGATTCTCCTGAGAAACTTAGGTAGGCAGCCTGTGGGAGCTCAGCGATTGTTCTGAGCTGAGTTGAACTGCCATGATCAACAGTCACGCCTTCACTATGGAAGGGACCTAAGGGGAAAGGAGGGGAAGGGCCAGGGAGTGACCCCAGCTGTCAGCAGCCCCACTCAGAGCCTCCAGTAGGGGAAAGCATCTTCCAGCCAGCCAAGCTTGCTGTAAGCAACTGTCAGCAAAGGGGGAAAAGCTTTCTTTCTCTTTTTTGTCACCAAAGGGAGTTAACGTTAAAAACCTCAGACAAATCTCTGACTCCTTGTGGAAGCAAAAGGCTTGTTATAAGAAGAAAAAAATCCCTCACTGTGAAATGCTCTTTTTTTTCCTCAGCTGCTAAGAGAAAGGGCCCAAAATTGAGTTCCCTTCCCATGTCCACTCACTTTCATCTTAGCTTCATGGCTTGAACAGAATAATATTGATAATACCACTCTTACATTGATAATAATCATGAGACTAACTCCAGATCACATTCCCTGTTCTCGGGCCCCTTCCAGCTCTGACCTTCCCTGTTCTATCACTATCATGGCTCAAGGCACTGGAGTCACATCTAGGGAGCACAACCCTGGTCCCCTGAATGCAAACCAATATGCTCATTGTTGTACCATGTAAGAAAGCCCCACTGGATGAGTTTCTCAGCCCTGCTTCTCTATTTGTCTGCATGCCTGAGCTGGTACATGATGGCCCACAAGGCAGCCCACTTATTGTGAGACTCTTAATAACATACGTTAAGGGACAGTTCCTGGGAAAGCCTTCACGGTGGCTTAGATGTTTCCTCCTGGCCACATTTTGCTGCCTCCGAAAATCCCACAGACTGTCACATTTCCTCCCTGGGAAAACACTGACATTTTTGCTCCACCAAACCTAGGCTTTTCTTGAAGACAACAAACCCAGCGGCCTCTCAGAGCAATGCCCTGGGCTGAGTACATAAGATATTGGCAAAGGGTGATAATGAAAAACCATGGAAGGAGAAAGGAAGGAATCTAATTAAGGTTGTGCAACCACACATCTCATTAATGTTTATCCTCTCAGAATCCCACTGAGGGTAGTGGAAGAAGGGGGATGGTATTAGAGTCAAGTCTCAGATCTGCCTCTGAGGAGCCAAATGGCTTTGGCAAGTGACATAAGGTCTCTGGGCCTCAGTTTCTTCACTTGTTAAATGAGGCAGTTGGTGTGTTACAGCGTGAGGAGTGCTGGATTGAGAGTAGACTGATTTGGCCACTTACTCCCTGTGTGACCTTGGCCAAGTCACTTAGACCTCTTGGAACCTCAGTTTCCCAATCTGAATATGAGGACCCTTCTCAAGCTATGATTTTATGATGTTTCCTCTTCTCTGTGTAGGCTCTTTCTCTTAACACCTAGCACTGTACCAGGGCACACAGTCGGTCCTTAATGATTGCTTGATTGATGGGCACACATCCCACCAGCCAGAGGCATGGTCTCTCTACCAGGGGGCATAATTAAATCTCCTCTTAAAGGGATTTTTCTCTCCAGCCTGGGTGAAACAGGCAACCTACACCCTGTGTAGCTGTGATTTTAAGGACACCAGATTTCAGCAACTCTGTTTTTTCAGCATCATTTGTCTGTAACTCCACAGCACAGAAGCCCCTTGTGATTTGGGGATGGAGCTGAGAGAAGGTCGTAAACAAGCTCCCCATAGGTCCCCAGAGGCTTTAGCCCCACCTACAGATTAGCTGGGGACTCCACCTGGAGGCCACAAGGCAGATGCTCTGTACAGGAGGACTATGAGTTCCCTTGGGGCTGGTGACTCTGAGCAGCCTCTCCCCAGCATGGCAGGAGGACGATTTCAGAAAGATGGGCTGAGTCTACAGAGAGTTAAGGGGCTCATTTAAGATTCAGAATCCCCTGTAGGTAAAAATTACCCTGTAGGTAAAAATTAGCCCAGTCTTGTCCTTGTAAGGAACAATGGGTGCTTTCCGAGGTCAGCACCTTGGTCCGAGGGAGATGGGATTCACTGACTTTGACACTGGCAGAGCAGGGATCAAGGAGGTCCCTGCTGGCCTCTATGCTTCTGGGTCTGGGCCAGCATGTTCCCCAGGCCATTTGGCTTATGTCCCCAAAGGAGTGGGCCCCAGAGATGCAATCCTGTGGGGTGGCAGCCTGCAGCTGTTTCCTCCTCTACAAAATGAAAGATTGGACTAGCTGGCTTCTCCAATCCCCTTTCTGATTTTAGATCTATGACTCTGTGACTGAGTCCTGAACATCCCCATTAAAAAGCAGAAATCCCTCAAGGGCACTCACCTATCAACCTATCTGATTAATTCAACCTGTCTAATTTATCTGATCATCTGTCTGTCTCTTAGTGAGAAAGGTACAGGGCCCTGGGAATCCCAGCATGGGAGAAAGCTCAGAAGGGTCCTCCTCTCCTCATAGCTTTGCTTCCTTTTGTAACTCGATGCCTAGTGCCCTCACCCTCCCAGTACCCTCTAGCTTGCTAATGTGTAGTCCCTCTCCTCCCCTCCCTTCTCTTCTCCCCTCCACTTCTTTCCTCCTTTTCTCTCCTTTCCTCTCCCCCTTCCTTTCCCTTCTCCTTCCCTCCCCTCCCTTCCTCTCCCCTCCTCTCTTACTGTCTCCTCTTCTCTACCGTTCCCTTCTTTTCTCTCCTCTCCCATATCTTATCAATTCCCATGAAATTAATTATCACATCTATGCTCCCAGACCTACATATTCAACCCATCTGTCCCTGAGCTTGAGATCCACATCTCCAATTGCCCACTGAATATTTCAAACACAATTTCCCAGGCACATCTCAGACTCAACAAGTCTAAAACTGAACTCATTCTTTATCTAACCTCCAAACCTTCCCCTCTTCCAGATTCCCTCTTTCTGTCAAAGGCACCACCATCCTTCCAGTCCCCAGGTCCATCTCCTTGGCATTATCCTGGACTCCTCTCTCTCCCTTACCCAAGACATTCAGCCAGTTGTCAAATCTTGTTGGTCCAGTCTCTGTTGCATATCACCCATCTGGTCTTAGTCATGTCCCCTCTGTAAGCCTTAGTTTTCCTGTTTATAGAAGATGGCCTCTGAGATCCCTTCTAGATCCAGGGTCCTAGGATCTTGAGTCATTTAACCTCCGTGGGACTCAATTTTTTCATCTGCAGAGTGAGGGGGTTGGACCATATGGCCACCTGATGACATCTCCGCTCCCAGACTTATGATTCTGTCATTCTTCTTTGTCAAAAGGACAAGAGTGAAAAAATAACCTGTCCACTGACACACCCAGTGGGGACACAGGTATCTTGCCTCATGCTCTTTTCAGTATTTACGTTGTCCAGGTCCTTTAAAGCATCTTGTGAATCCGAGGGCCCCAGGATGCTGCCTGCTGGAGAGAAGATTTTTATGCAAATTCCTCCAAATATTGACTTCCAATGTGTTCTGAGGCAGACATTCATTTTCTGTGCCTCTGGTCATGAAGGGGAAGTTAGGAAATGCTTTCAATTGCTCAGACTTTGGCTCTCCCCTGAGAGAGCAGCTCCAGCCCCTCTTTGTGAGCAGTCACTCTGAAGGTTTTTTCTCTTTCCATTTTAATCACACTCCCTGGGACTCATCATGGCTCATGGCTGCAGACCCAGCCCTCTTTGTCACTAGAGTCATTTCCTGCCAAAGCCCCTGTGGCCTGTTCTGTCTGATAAGGCTCTAATGATGCTGGCGGGCTCAGATGCAGAGATTTGTGAGGGGAGGCTGTGTGGGGGCATGCACCCTTGTCAATGCCCCTACCAAAGCAGGAGGGAAATTGGAAGGAACCCCACAGGCTACGTAGCCCACCCATCCCACCCACTATATTTTATAGACCAGGAAACTGAGGCCTAAGCAGATGATATGACTAACCTCATATCACACAGACTCATAGGATCATGGATTTAGAGGTGGAATGGACCTTGGCATCTTCCAGTCCAATATCCCCACTTTGCAGATGAAGACATTGAGACCCACAGAAATGATGTGATGTGGCTAAGGCTGTATGCATAAGACAGGATTTGAACTCATGTCTTTGACTCCAGACTCAGTTTGCTTTCCAATATTCCCTCTGGCTCCCTTAATAAGACGGATTCAGACCTGGTCTATCTGAGTTACTCATTCTTCTTCTGTACTTTCTTCTTTCATCAATATGTCAATGGAACTGTGATCTCCTCAATGCGAGTGCTCCTTCCAACAGAGGAAAACCCAAGGTAGAGTAGGCAGCCCATCCCTGCCTCCTCTTGGCCATGGCCTCCCACCTGGGCTCCAGAAAGTATCTGCTGGACATGTGAACATTCTATGTTTAGTAGTGCCACCTCTGGGCTATCCATATGTTCTCTCTCTCTCTCTCTCTCTCTCTCTCTCTCTCTCTCTCTCTCCCCACCCCATCTATATCTCTCTTTCTCTGTCTTTCTCTCTGTCTCTGTATGTCTCTATCTGTCTCTGTCTGTCTGTCTCTCCCTGTCTCTGTCTCTCTCTCCCTGCCTGTCTGTCTGTCTCTGCCTCTCTCTGTCTCTATCTCTTGTCTCTGTGCTTCTGTCTCTGTCTCTGTCTCTGTCTCTCTCTCTCTCTCTCTCTCTCTCTCTCTCTCTCTCTCTCTCTCTCTCTCAGACTTGACCACCTCTCTCTCTTGCTAGCCTTTGTCCTTTAGAACATCTTTAATGTGTACCAGTCATCCTTGGTAATAAGTCCCAACTTCCTGACCTACTGGTGCCTCTTCTTGGAAGCCGCCTGGAATTTTAATTCTTCAGAGATTGTGGTTTCCTGGAATTTGTGCTCAGAACGTATCCATTGAGAGAAGGGTAGTGCTGAAAAGACAGGTTTCTTTGTCATGGAAAAGCTTAAGAAAAGTGCTGAGCAGTGAGCCAGACTGCTCTCCTCATATTCAGTTCTGGGCTCTCTTCTTCATTAACTCCACTTGACCTTTATCAAAACCATAATGATGGAACTTACATTTACCTAGTTTAGGCATACCTCATCTCTTATGTGTCATAGACCCAAGGGGCAATTGGTCTACTGAAGCCTATGGAACCCCTTTTTAGAATAATGCTTTTAAATGCATAAAATGAAATACAAATGACTACATAGGAAATCAACCCTACTGAAATATAGTTATCGACATTGTTTTAAAATTTCCCAGACCTCAGATTAAGAAACCCTGATCTGATTGTTGCCAGTTCACAGGAGACTTTGCTCACAAGATCTGTATGAGGTGAGCAAGGCTGGTATTGTCATCCCCATTTCAGGCGGATATTAGCCGGTGGTGGCAAATAACCAGCAAGAACTTACATACAGAAAGCGGCAACAACTAGATCCCAAAGGGCACATGAGACTGGGCACAAATTTAGGATAACTAAGGGTCAGCCCAAGGGCTCCACTGGCATCCACAAAAATATGTTATTGAAAATACAAAAGAGGAAAGCCTCCTTAGCACCAGGTAGAGCCTTGTTTGAGGATTTCAGGAATGATGAACAAGAACCATGAGGATAAGAAGGCCAAGCAGGGCTGCCCCTGCACCAGTGTGGGGAGGAGCCACACCAACAAGATCACAGATCCTTCAAAGTATTTTAAAGATGAGGGAAGAGAGATTCAGAGGGCTGAGGGCACTTCCCCAAGGTCACACAGCAGTTTAGCATCAGAGCAAGGCTTCTCACCCAGGTCCCCTAACTGCAAGTCTAGGGCTTTTTCCACTGTTCTTTACTGCTGCATATTGATGGACTATTAGTCTGAAGCTGATGGAGAATGGGCCCTTCTGCATCTTTTTGTCACAGACACAGATCTGTGCCAGGACTCTGGAGAGATCCAATTACTCCAATCTCCTGACCTCAGCATGGCCCTACATCTTCCCGTCCCAGGAACTAGCCTGAAACATAGCTTGGGCTTTTCCACAAAAATTCATCTTTGGAAGAAGCAAATGAAAATCCAATGAACTTGCTGATCCCAGGAGAGTTGGCCTACAGAGTGGTTGGGCTCCTCTAAGAGCCTAGCCCCAGAAGCCTGAGCAGCACCTTGAGCTAACTGGCCCCAGTCCTCTCTAGAATTATGGGAGCCAGGAATTGGAAAGACCTTTAGAGCTCAGCACTGAGGTAGCTACAGTCTCCAGATAACACACAGTCCCTGCTCTCATGGAATTTCCAATCTCCCCAGAAGATCATAGGATCACAGGGGGATCACAGAATGACAGCCCTAGGAGGTCTTCAGAGGTCACCTAGTCCAAACTTCTCAATGTACAGAAGAAATGAGACTCAGACAGAGGAAGTGATTTGCCCAAGGTCACACAGAAAGTAATAGTCAAAATCAAGATTTGAACTCAGGTCCTCTGACTCCAGAGGCAAGGGAGTGAAAACACTCACCCAAATGACACATTGTCTCAGGATAAGTGTATTAGAGATTGTGTGACATCACAGGAGGAAGGTCTTTGCCAATTGGAGAGAGCAGAGAAGGCTTCCTAAAAGAAAGACCATGTGAGTGGCCCATGGACCTGCATCCACATCACCCAGTCACATGAGCTTGACCTTGCTAACTAAGTATAGCCACATGCTGGGCTGAAAGCCTAGCCCCAAACATTGGCTGCTTTATCAGACTGCCTGCTCCTTGAGGGGAGGTTCTTGTCTTAGCATCCTCTGTATCACTGAGTATAGACGGGACTGAGCTTCTAGTGATATGTGTGGTGGTGATGAGTCTGATATGCATGGACACAGATGCATAAAAGCAATGATCCAGGCACACAGTTGGTGCTTGATGAATGCTGACCCCATGGAAGTCTAGGGAAGAGGTGGCATTTGAGACCTACCTTGAAGGATGAGAAGGCTTTGTGGTACAATGGTGGGGGGGAGGCACTGGATTTGGAATCAGAGGACTTGGAATGTAAGGCCTGCTTGGCTTTGCCATTGCCTATGTGACCTTCTGCAAGTCACTGACCCTTCTAGCCTCAATTTCCTCAGTTATGAAATGAGAGTGTTGGACTGGATGATATAGGCCCCTTCTAGCTTGAAATCTATGATGCAGAGAAGGGGCAAAGGGGAACCATTGAGGGGAACAGTTTGGCAGGTAGAGGATGGTCTCTGGTGGAATGTCATGGGTTAGAAGGATGCCAGACTGTTCTGCACATCAACTTGATGGCTTTGCCATTGGAATGAAAACAGAGAGTGGAAGGGGACAAAGGCCTTCTCTTTCCTTTAGGAAGTCACTTTATTGCCTTCTGTCTCAAATCATATTACTTTTTTTTTCAAAATCCCCAAGACAATATTTTCCTTGATGCTGCAAGTATTCAGAATACAATCCAAATGTGTTTTTATCTCCCAAATGTAAAGCCATTAACTGTCTGAATGTGATGCCCTTATTTGAATAGAGATTTATGCTCCTGGAATGTCATAGTAATTGTTATCAGGCTGCTCAGTATTCAGCCTTGGCCCCAGAATGTGAATATGGAGGCCCCCACAGTCATCACTCCAGAGCACAGACACATGGACTCATAGATTATAGGCTGTCAGAGCTCAGAGGACCCTCAGAGCAGAGAATGTCAGGGCTAAGAGAGCCCTTAGAACATAGAACATGGTGCCAGAGCTGGGAGGGAGCTCAGAATAAGAACTGTTAGAACTGAAAGTGACTGCGACCTTAGAAAAGGGAAAGTCAGGGCTGGGAGGGGCATCAGGACAGGGAAGGTCTGAGCTGGGAGGGGCCTTACAGCAGGGAAAGTCACACCTGGGAGGGGCCTCAGAACAGGGAATATCTGAGCTGGGAGGGGCCTTAGAACAAGGGATGCCTGACCTTAGTGAGTACTTCTCCCAGAACATCCAAATATAGTAAAAAAAACTAATCAGATTTCAATATCTTCTCAACAGGAAAGCGCTAGTGTTGACCTTAACTATATAAAGAATAGATTTACTAAGCAAACTAATTAAGTAACAAGATTTCAGGGTAGAGAAGTTTAAGGTAATGTGGAGAACAAAGTGTTTTTGAGTCTTTTGGAAACTCTGTGTAGCTGCACAAATCAATGTTGCTTTTAGATCCTTCTTACTTATTCTGTGTCTGTCTGTCTGTCTGCCCCATCTACAGATTATTTCGGGACCTCTTCTATGAGAACCAAGATCCCTCAGAAGAAACTGGCTTGACAGTCCACATTTGAAAATGAAGAATGCCTATTGATGTGATGGCAACAGGCAGTTGGGTAGGCAACTCATTGCATTTGTTAGCCCATCAGTACATTTGGCATATACATCGTGGACTAGCACTATAGATGGACAGGTATGTGGGTTCACAACTGAATGAGAGGCAGACAGTGAGCTGGATCACATTTTGGAAAATACATGTTGCCTTCAATGATCAAACTCGTTGGTGAATTAAGAGGATGTCTACTCTAAGCATGTGAAGACTTTCCCCAACAGGATGGGTGGGTGAGAACAAGTTGTCCCACATCCAGGAAGGAAGCTGAAGCATGCACTGTGGAGCACCTAGAGTTTGGTCAGATATCAAAGATGCTAAAGTCATCCAACTGCACCTAGGGCCATCACCAGTCATCCTGACTTTTGTCTTGCCACTGGACTTCAATTACTCTGAAAGAGAGAGTGAGGATAATGACTTTGTACAACTGCACAATTTAAATCCAATTCACTCAAAGTCAAGAAATCACCCATGATGTCATTGGCCCTTTTTTGAAAATAAGGGATGAGCAACAGTTATTGACCTGTGCTTAGGAGTTACGATTTTTAGTTTTCAAAGGTGACATGATTGCCTCTCTCTTGGTATTAAGATGGCCAAAAAGAGCCAATATATAACTGGCAGCCATTTAATTACTCTAGAAATTTCAGTCTGATAAAATGAAAAGAGGCTTCAAACAGAACTCGGGAAACCTGGAATGTATTGCTGGATCTGCCATTAACTGACTACCCATGTGGTCTTCTCTCAAGACTTCAGTGTACTTCTCTTCAAAATGAAGTGATTGATTTAGATTCTCTCTAAGGTCCACCCCCCCACACCCCCAGGTCTAACATTTTATGTTCTAAGATCCCTCCCAGCTCTGACATTCTGCATTTTAAAGTACATCCAAGCTCTGATCTTCTGTTTGAGATCCTGCCCACATCTGATATTCCATATTTCAATGTATCTACTCTTTCCGACATTCTATATTTTAAGGTATGTCCCATTTCAGACCCTTTCAACTATGAAATTTAGTGTTCTAACATTTCGTACCTTCAGTTCCTTTCACATTCTAAAATTTTTTCCTAGTGGCCATTAAAGTATGTTCTTAGATCATTAGCAAAAATTCCCAACCCCATCTAGTAACAAGAACAATAACAACAGGCCCTTGACATACTGTGATTGTGATTTCTGAAAGTCCCCCTTATCTTGTTTAATCCCCACACCCCCCCATTTGAGAGGCAGGAATGTTTTGTGTTGTTTTATTTTTTAATCTTGTCCAAGATCACAGGACTGGTGAGTAACACAACTGGACTCCACCCAAGGTCTTCCGGCTGTGATTTCTGTGCTCTTTCCACTATTTAATAAGATCTCTAAGACATCCTTCAAGTGGGATTCTGTTATGATGAGCTCAGTGCCAGAAATCACATCTCCTGCTTGCTGAAACTGGAGCTGGAGACAAAACAGAGTGAACGCCCACCTTCTCTGCAGTGACTTCAAATGTGACAAAGAAGTTTTTTATCCACAGTCAGAGAGAGACTTCAAGCAGCACATTATGAACCTCCCCCACCCCACCCCAAGTTCCTGGATCTTCTGGCTGTGTTGGGTGGTTAGGGAGGATTATGAGCCAACAAGCCATAAGTAAGAGCATGATGTCCAGAGCTATGAGGATCCTCTTTCCTTTCACAAATACTGCATGATCAGGCACTTCTCTGAGAGGGAGTGATGATTATGGGATCAAAAACCAAAGGAAATGTTAGAAGACAGAAGCGTTTGCCGAGAATGCTCTGTAATCAGAACAATAAAGGGCTGTAACTCTGGGTCTTTTGCCAAGAGATCAGAATTGCTTTGCTGTATAGAATAATCTGTTGTAAAGGGACCTGCAGCAGGAGAGCCCACCCTTGGCTAGGCTAATTAAACACATTATTATATTGTTCTGGAATCTCTTTTTCTCTCTTGGAACTTTGGCAGCAACTAGGAGCTGTCTGTGGTCCTGAACCATGTCTGAGTTTCCCATATCTCCAGGGGTTTCCGAACAAATGCTCCTGGAACAATGTAGGACAGAATGCACCAGCAAAGGATGGGAAAGGTGTCACTAGACAACAGCTGCTGTGAAAATGAAAGAAGTCAGAATTTTAGCGGACTGCTGTGTAGCCAAGAATACTAACATAATCTTACTCTGATATTCCAATGTATCATTGATTCAACTCAGCCCCCATATATGAAGCACTTCTATATGAAACACTGTGCTATTCACCAGGGGTACAAATGCGAAACAGAATGGTGATCTCGTCATCACTGGAAGCCTTCAGGAGAGGTTTTCTGACCATGAACCAGGGTTAATTTAGGTAGAATGTATGACTTGGCTAGGAATTGCGGTACAAGTCCTGTGGGATACTTTGGGGGTTAGATTCTACTAATTTCAGCACTCTTGATCTTGTAAGCTTCTTGAAGGCAGGGACTGCTTCATTTTGTCTCTCTATCCTCAGTGCCTAGTACAAGGTTTGACACATAATAGGTATTGAATAAGTGCTTGTTGAATGAACAGATGATTCTGTGAATGAGTAATTGCATAGACTCTCCAATCAGAAGAGACCAAAGACTAGTAAGCAGTTCCAGTTATCCTGAAACTGGTACCCTCCCCCAGCTAACTAGAGTGCACTGTTTGAAGCAATAGTTCTGGGCATAGATAATAACTTGAATTTCTTAGCAGCTGTTTTCCTGAAGCAGGGAGGGTAGTTGAAATCCTCTCGTTCCTGATAACTTTCTTTATCTTCCTGGTATTGTGAGTGTGTTTGTATCTTCTGACCAAGGATCTCAGTGTTGTCTCAGATCAGTAGGGTGCTATGGAGCAAGCTCCGGTTTGGGGGTTAGAACTGAACAGATATCAGGCAGAGAAGATTGTTGACCAAAATATTCCTGCAACTTCCAGAGTGGGCAAGCCCATTCAGACTATGATGAAGCGATCAAGACCAAGAAAATCTTTCTCATTAGGTTCTCTCTTTCCAGTATTTCCTCTTTAGTCTGTTCTTCACAAGGTGCCAAAATGATATTTTTATTCAATTTTATCTTATTTTCATTTCCAAATTCTCTGCTTCCCCATCCCACTGAAAAAGCAAGAGAGACAAAATCCATTACAAATATGAAGTCATGCAAAACCAATTTCTGTATTAGCCATGTTCTAAAAAAGAAAGAGAAAAATAGGCTTCAGTCTGCAATCTGAGTGCATCAGTTCTCTATCTGAAGAGGATAGTATTTTTCCTCATGAGTCCTTTGGAATTGTTACAGGTCGTTGTGTTGATCAGAGTTTCTAAGTCTTTCACAGTTGATTACCTTTACAACTTTGCTTTTGCTGTGTAAATATTCTCCTGATTTTGCTCACTTCACTTTCATCAGTTCAGATAAGTCTTCACAGATTTTTCTGAAACCATCTCCTTCATCATTTCTTACAGCACAATAGAGTTGATTCACCTATCACAACTTGTTCAGCCACTCCCCAATTAATGGGCGTCCCCTCAGTTTCCAATTCTTCTCCTTCACAGAAAGAGCTTTTATCAATATTTTGCACAGATAAACCTTTTTAGCTTTTCTTTGTTCTCTTTAGGGTGTATGCTAGGTCAAAGGATATGTACATTTTAGTTGCTTTTTGGACATAGTTCCAATAGTTATCATTTTCTCACATCTCCGCCTGTATTTGTTGTATATGTAAGCATATATATGCATATATATGTATACACACATATATGTGTCTGTATATATATATATATATGTATGTGTGTGTGTGTGTGTGTGTGTGTGTGTGTGTGTGTGTGTGTCTTGGCCAATCTTTCCCACTCCCTCTCCCATCTTTTTCTCTCCCTCTCCCTTTCCCTTTCTCTCTCTCTCTCTCTCTCTCTCTCTCTCTCTCTCTCTCTCTCTCTCTCTCTCTCCCCCTCTCCCTCTCCTTCTCCCTCTTCCTCTCCCTCTCCCTCTCCCTTTCCTTCTCTCTCTCTTCCCCCCACCCCCCACACTCTTGAATTGTTTTAATTTTCATTTCTTAAATTATTCGAGATTTAGAGCAATTTTTCATATGACTATCAATAGCTTTGATTTCTTCCTCTGAAAATTGCTTGTTCATATCCTTTGACCATTTATCAATTGGGTAATTGTTCTTATATATTTATCTCAGTTCTGTATATATTTTAAAAAATGAGACTTTTATAAGAGAAATTTTCTGCAAAGATTTTTTCTCAATTTCCTGCTTTTTTCTTATTTTATCTTCATTGGTTTTATTTGTGCAATAGCTTTTTTAATTTTGTGTAATCAAAATTATCTATTTTGCCTTTTGTGAATCTATCTTTCACTATTATGAATCCTTCCCCTCTCCATAGAAGTGACAGGCAACTTCTTCCATATTCCACTAATTTACTTAGGATAATCACCCTTTATGTCTAAATCATGTATGAATTTTGTGCTTATCTTGGTATATGATGTGAGCTGTTGGTCTTACCAAAATGGTATTGCTGAAGCACATTTGACCATGTTACTCCCCTGCTCAAAAAGCTCCTTTTTGGCTCCAGGATAAATTAAAATTCTTTTGAAAACTCTTCACAATCAGGTTCCAGACTACCTTCCATGTCTTTTATAGATCAGTTCCCTTCACATATTCTATATTCCAGCCAGACTAAGGTACTTGTTAGTTCCTTACCCACAACATTCCATTTCATATCCAAGCCCTTACATAGTTATCCACCATGCCTGGAACACTCTCCCTGCTCACCTCCACCCCTTAGAATCCCTGGCTTCACTCAAAGCTCAGTTCAAGTGCTCCCTCCTACGGGAAGTCCTTACTGAATTCCACAACTGCTCTGCAGCTACTGAGATTATCTGGAAATTGCTGCCCAAGTTACCATCCTGTATATCTCCGCTCTTTCCCAGACAAATCTGAGAATGTTGTCCACACTCACTGCTGGTCTTCTAAATTCTCTGAAGGCTGCCTTCCAGTCTCATCATTCAACTGAAACTTCCCTACCCAAAGTTATCAATAATCTCTTAATGGCCAAACCTGATAGCCTTTTCTCAGTCTTCATCCTTCTTAACTCTACAGCTACATTCTACACCACTGACCACCCTCTACTCTTCCTCTCCTCCCTGATTTTTTTATAACTACTCTCTCTTGTTTCATCTCCTGTCTGACAGCTTCTTCTCATTCTTCTTTGCTGAATCCTAATTCATATAATGCCTCAACTGTGACCATACCCCAAAATTTTATCTTAAGCCTTCTTAGTCCCTTCTTTCCTCTCTGTCTCTCTCTCCCTCTCTCTATCTCTCTCTATCTGTATCTCTCACACACCCACATTCACTCACATCACCATATCACACCTAATCAACTCCAGTGAGTTTCATTATCATCTGTATGAAGATGACTCATACTCTCTCTCTCTCTCTCTCTCTCTCTCACACACACACACACACACACACACACACACACACACCTCAAGTCTTTCCCCATTCCAGACCATCCTACACACTACTGCCAGAGTAACTTTCCTTAAGTGCAAATCTGCCCATGTGACTTCCTACTTAACCACCTCCAGTGGCTAGCTACCTATCGCCTCTAGGATAAAATAGGAATTCCTCTGTTTTAAAGCCCCAACCTCCCTTTCCAGCTTCATTGGACATTACTCCCCATCTTGCACTCTGCATTCTAGCCAAACTGGTCTGCTCTTTGTTCTTCACAAATGACACTATGCCAGCCCATCTCCAAGACACTCTCTGTGCCCCATGTTTGGAAGGCGTTCCCTCAATAGTTCTACCTCAGTATCCCTCTCCTCCTTAAGATGCAGCTCAGGCACCAGCATGAAGCCTTTCTTGATCCCCACGCCCTGGCTGCTCTTGCCTTCTCCTCAACTATCTTTTATTTAACTGCCTTGTTTAAATTTGTGTTTGCTCACTTTATATTTGTGCTCCATGCTGATTGTCTCCCACTTTAGAATGTAGGCTTCTTTTGATGAAGAATTGTTTCATTCTTTGTGTCTGAGTCTCTAACATCTAGCACTGTGCTTGGCATGCAGCAGGTGCTTAATAAATACTTGAAGATTGAATGATATTTACTTACTATATTTACTTACCTGTGTACTTGTTTTTCCCAATGGAATGCAAACTTCCTGAGGGCACAATCACTTTTTCGTGCCCCAGCATGCCTGACATATATTTGTTGTTCTTGCTCAGTCATTTCAGTTGTATCTGACTCTCCATGACCCCATTTGGGGTTTTCTTGGCATAGAAACTGAAATAGTTTGCCCTTTCCTTCTCCAGTTCATTTTACAAATGAGGGAACTGAGGCAAACTGGCTGAAGTGACTTTCCCAGGGTCACACAGCTGGGAAGTGTCTGAGGCCAGATTTGGACTCAGGAAAATGACTCTTCCTAATTCTAGGCCTGGCATTCTACCCACTGTATCATCCAGCTGCCCTCCTGGCACATAGTAGATTGTCAACAAATAAACATATATGGGTCCATTGATCGATTTGTTTCTAGAAAGGAGAATGGAAGCCCAAGATACTCTCCCCTTCAAGTTAAAAAAACAGTTGGCACCATCTCCCTTGTGACGCTACAGGATATAGTGGAAAGACCCTGGGCGTCAGATCAGGACTAGAGTCCAAACTTAGACAATTCCTAGTCATGTGACCATGAGCAGTAGAGACAATTATATTAATGCTACTTCCCTGCCATGACAAAAGGGCTTTCATACCTGAACTTTGCTGCATGGACGCTTGGCATTTAGAGGCTGGAAACCTAGGTTTGAATCACAGTTTCCTGCTCACTAAAGGCAATTTGGTGGTGCCTCATCTTCCTGAGTTGAAATGTAGCCTCAGACCCTTACTAGTTGGGTGACCCTGGACAAGTCACTTCACCCTGTTTGTCTCAGTTTCCTCATTTGTAAAATGAGATGGAGAAGGCAATGACAAACCACTCCAGTGTCTCCGGCAAGAAAACCCCAAATGGGGTCGCAAAGAGTCTGAAATGACTAAACAACAACAATGAAAGTCTATGTCCTGGGGCAAGTCCCTTGCTCCTCTCTGAGTCTCAGGTCCTTCTGTAAAATGAGGGGATTGAATTAAAAGATGTCTGAAGTCCCTCTATGATCCTATGATCTAGAATTTGGGGGGGGGGCTCAGTTTCCCTCTCTGAAAAATGGGAGAGGGTGGACCAGCTGTTCTGTAGAGTCCTTTCCAACTTTATAAATCTCTGATCCTGATTATTCTTAGACACCAGCTCTCTCGAGCTCCCAATCTCATGGGCCCCATGGTGCTCCAAGCCTCTCTACTGCAATTTAGCCGACTGTATATCCTCTTAATAAGTGGGTTGCTGAGTTCCATTGTTCAAAAGTTATCTTTAGACAAGAGCATTTATCAAGTTTAATTAACGTGTCAGGGACCACAGCACAGGGAGATTGCACTGAACGAAAGCCTGATAATACTAATTTCTCTCCATTACCACTAATGCCGCCTCAGGCTCAGATGGGGGAAAACTGTCAGGGACAAAAACCACAAAGAAAATACGCGTTCCTTTTTCTTTCTCTTTTTTCTTTTTTCTAAATCAAATTAAACATTGTATGACTCTGGCAGGAGATGCAGGAAGGAAGCTAAAAACAGTCCCCAAACTGAACAGTTTTTGCCACAGTCAGATGCTAAGGAACACATGTAGTAGAGAGAGTACTGGAGCGAGAGTCAGGGGACTTGTTTTGGAATCCTGTGGGTCTTCAGGCCAGTCACTGAGCCACGTAGGCATCGGTTTCTTCAGTCTGTAAAATGAAAGGCACTAGTCGGTGCAACATTAAAAGTGATTCCTCCTGTACCCCATCCCTTAGGGATCCTTCCTCTCCTGGAGATATCATCTGGCAAATACATGGATGCCTAGATCATTAGGATTGAGGGAGTTTTAGAATACAGAATATCAGAGGTGAGAGGAGCCTCAGAACAGGGGATGTCAGAGCTGGGAGGAGCCTCAGAACAGGAGATGTCAGAGCTGGGAGGGACCTTAGAACAGGGGATGTCAGGGCTGGGAGGAGCCTCAAAACAGGGGATGTCAGAGCTAAGGGGAGCCTCAGAACATACAATGCCACAGCCGGAAGAAATATTAGAGCAGAGAATGTCAGAACAGGGAGGATCTTGAGAACTAGCCTGTTAAAACCAAAGGGCCATCACAGGTCATATCTTCCAAACCCCTTACTTACAGTCAAGGAATCTGGACCCAGAGTAGGAAAGGCACTTGTCCAAGATCACATAGTGAGAGAATGAAGTCAGGCCAAGAGCCCAGAGCTTCCCACTCTCAATCCAGAACTCTTCACTGTACCATTTTTTCCTGAAAATGAGGTGGTTGGGTTAAAACATGACTTAGTGAAATAGAACATGGAACTTGGAAGCCCCAAGACCTGGGTTCAGATTCTAACATAGATACTTACTGTTACCTTGGATCAATCATCTCAAGTGTCTCAGCCTCAGTTTTCTCATCTGTAAATTATGGTTAATCATCATACCCATGTCACTGTAAGGATCCAATGAAAAAAATGTCTTTTAAATGCTACAAAAGTATGAGCAATCAATAATGCTAGGTAGCCTCTAAGGTCTTTTCTATTCCAAATTCTTTGGCCAGATTGTAGTTAGTTTCATGTACAAGACATTCCCCTCTCCATGTGTTTGCTGAGACTGTCCTCTGCTCTTAGAATGCTCTCCCTCCTGATCTCCTTCTGGTTCTTGATGCCCCTAGCTCCCACCCATATACCACTTCTTACAAGATGCCCTTCCCGATTCTCCCAGTCATGGGTGCTTCTCCCTGTAATTATTGTGTTTACTTTGCAGGGAGGGAGCTAGCTCTGCAGTATGGTGGACTGAGCACTGGACTGTGAGGCAGGAAGGCTTGAGCTTGGACCATGCCTCAGATACTGGCTGTGTGACCCTGGACAGATCACTTACCTATGTGTTCCTCATTTTTCTCATTGTAACATGGGAATAATGATAGCACCCATCTCCAAGAGTTGGGAAGACCAACTAAGGTGCCCTATGTAAAGCACCTTGCCAGGTCCAACGTGCTCCATAATTGCTAGCTGTCATCACTTGAATCTTTATGTATCACAGTGCATCTAACATCTAGTCTGGTCTCCCTCTTACACCTAAGAAAAGGACCAGGGAGGTTAAGTGACAAGTCATACATTTAGAGGAACCTTAGAGGCTAACCCCTTTATTTTACAGATTAGGAAACCGAGCCTCAGAGACATTAAACAATTTCTTCAAGGTCATAGGTATTAGTTGGCCAAGCTGGAATGCAAGCCCAGGTCCCTTGATGCCCAAGGGAGCTTTCTTACCACTCCACTGACCTGACTTACTGAAAGTCACACACATCAGAGGACTTATCTGTAAATATGCTGTTTTCCCCCAATGGAATATAAGCTTTCTGAGGGCAGAGACTGATTCATTTTTTTGGTCCCTGAATTCTCTAAACCTTGCACAGTACCTAGTACATAGTAAGTATTTAATAAATGATGGTTGAATTGAATCAAAGTATTTTAATGTATTTTAAAATTATTTAATAAATATTTTATTTTACCCAATTTTTAACATTCATTTGTTAAAATTTTGAGTTCCAAATTCTCTTCCTCTCTCCCTTGCTCCCTCATTGAGAAAGCAAGCAATTTGATAAAAGTTATACATGTGCAGTCAGGTAAAACATTTCCACGTTAGTCATGTTATGAAAGAGAACAGACAAAAAAATCAACAAGAAAAATAAGTAGGGAGATACCCAGGCCTCCCAACACAGGACGGCACTCTGTGGAAGCCATGAGAGGCAGCACAATGCCACCGGCCCATGAGACAGCAACTCCTGAGGCTTGCAGCCTAAAGCATGCTTCTTGAACTTCTGGGAGACAAAATGGCCAGGTAAATGGCTCTAATCCCTCCCCTCCCCACCCAGAGAATTCCCCGGGGGGAAAAAAGAAAAAAAAAACGCTGGAATACAGGAGACAGAAGTGGGGCTTCAGTGGCCAAGTAGTGGGAGT
>CM053623.1:232949370-232976325 GCA_028646595.1 Phalanger gymnotis
AGAGAGAGAGAGAGAGAGAGAGTGGCAGAGGGAGGGAAGTGGGGAGAGGGGGAGGGAGGAAGGTATGATATTTTATAAGACACATTGACAAAATGGATTATAGACAGAAGAAGGGGACAAAGAGATGAAAGGACTTTCAGCCAGGCCATAAAATGATCGATCAAAGGACCCCAGGGTTTAGCCTGGAGAAGACAATGTTTATAAATGACATGTAAGCTGTCTTGAACTATTTAAGAGGTTGTCATGTGGAAGAGGATTATGACTTGCTTTGCTTGGCCCCAGAGGGCAGGATATTGGAGGCAGATTTGGTTCAATCTAAGGAGAAACTTCCTAAATGTTGCTTTTGTTTTGATCGTATTTAGTTTAGATGTGGGATTTCACTCTCTTCAGAAGACTCCCCAGTGTAGAAAATTTCTCCACCCAAGCAGATCAATAACTCCCGTATCCAAAAGTAAAATGGCTGCCTTGGAAGGGGGTTAGTTCTCTATCACCATCAATCAAGGACATCATAGGGAGGATTTCTGCTCAAGTATGTGCTCGGCAAGATGGCCCAAATGGAATCTTCCCACCCTGAGATTCAGTGACATTGTTCAATGGCTTGGTGAATCTACTTTTGATTTCCTCACAACTCAAGACCTTCTACAGTCTGACTCCACTTCCCTTTTAATCTTTATTTTATTCTCTTCCACATATTCAACTTTCCTGTCAATTTGGACTCTAAGCCACTGCCCAATTACAATCTACCATCTTTGAGTCCATTCCCTTGGGCAAGCCCTCCTCCCTCCCACACTGGAACATATTCCCTTTTTATTTCCATAGCTAGAAATCTATCTCTTTCTTCAAGTTCCAGCTTAAAAGATACCTTTTTAAAGGGAAAATTAGAGAGAGAGAAAATGGAAAGAGGGAGAAGGTGAGGAAAGGAAAGGAAGAGAATAGAAGGCAAGGCAAGGCAAGGGAAAAAGGCAAGGGAAAAGAAAGCGAAAAGGGAAAGGAAGGCAAGGCAAGGCAAGGGGAAAAGGGAAGAGAAGGCAAGGGAAAAGGGGAATGGAAGGGAAGAGAAAGCAAGGCAAGCCAAGGCAAAGGAGGGGAACAAGGGAAGGGAAGGCAAGGCAAAGAAAGGGAAGGGAAGGCAAAGGAAGGAGAAAAGAGAAAGGAAGGGAAGGGGAAAAAGGAAGGGGAGGGAAGGAAAGGGAAAATAAAATGAGAGGAAAGGAGAAAGAGAGAGAAGCACAAGGCATAAATGAAGAATTCAAAAGGCAATAAATAGAAGCTTTGGGGCATCATGTAGTGTCACCTCCATTGAATTCCCTCCATTTTTGCCTTCCTGACTTAGTACATACTTCCCAGCTCAAACTCCTTTTCTGGCTACTGGACCTTCCTCTTGTTTTAGCTCCATCTCTGCAAATATTCTGGTACCAGTCAATTCTGGTATTTTGCTTTACACATGCTGTCCTCCCAATTCAGCCTCATTGCAACTCCCCCACCCCAACCAGATGATGATTTCTCTTCTCACCAGCAGTTTGCATAATCATTGTTAGTCATCAACTACAGCTCAATGAGGACATAATGGAGTGAAGAAAGGCAAGAATGAAGGAAGGAGGGGAGGCAAAGAAGGAAGGACAAAGGGAGGAAGAAGGGGAAGGGAAGAGAGAGAGGAAGGGAAAAGAAAGGACGGAAGGAGAAAGAGGAGAAGAGAAAAGAGATAAGGAGGAAAGATACAAGAAGGAAGAGGAGGAGGAAGATGAGGAGATATAAAGGAACAAAGAGGAGGAAAGGAATAAGGAGAATGAGAGAGATTATGCAAAGAAAAATCTCATCCTTTACTTCATGGCAGTGGGTGTTAGCTTTTCTGTAAACACCAAAGTGAATGGTAACACCAGTCACCATGGCAACCAGCTCTCTGGTCAGTGAAAGACTTGTGTTCCTGTTTCCAAAAAAAATCACAAAAGCCCCTGTGGTGATTATGTCCTTTAGGCAGCCAGAACCCAGAGACATCATTATAGTCACCCGTTTGGATGCTGAAATGTGGCCCTTGATGAAGGGATGAATCAGTGGTTGAGGGGAACATGGCATGGTGGGGGGAAGTGGGGACCTTACTAGGGAGATGTGAGAAAACAATAGATCCTAGTACATTTTCAATCAGCATGGATGCCACTAGGCAATCTGCAGCTGAGCCTGGTGACTCATGGGGTCTGAGCCCCCGTTACCAAATTAAATTCTAGCCCAGGCCATATGGTGCCAAGAATAGCACACATCTGAGGGAGAAACATCAGGAGATTGATCCCTTTCACTCATAGGGCCCATATGCTATTCACCAGAGGCCAGTTCATTCCCTTTTCCCCCTCTTCCCTCCACCAGGTGCTGCTGGTGTGTTGTCATGCTTAGATTGAGGCACACTGACAGCACAAGCTAAGTACAACTGGTCGCACCTAAGAAGATTGGAACTCCAATGGCTTCACCATCAATCTTTTCCTGAAAAGACAGGTTGTTTAACTGATCTAATTCTTTACACCAAAATTATCTGCCAGATCAGTCAAGGCCGATGCCTTGAGTATCCATGAATTCATCAGTGAGCACTGTTCTCCTTGTCTTAGTGGACAGCTATACATGAGTTGATATGGCTGTAAAAAGTCATCTGCTGGAAGCTAACCTTGTGGGGATGAGCCTTTTGTCACTTAACTAGGCCATGTAGTCCATCCCTCCACTTCTTGAATACTTCCCAACCTGATATGACCTACTGGAACTTAATCTTCCTCTGTCAGAGCCTTCCTCAGATCATGTATTTAGAAGCTATTGAATACAACCTATTCATTTTATAGACAAGGAAACAGAAGCACAGAGAAGATAAGAGACTCAGTGAAGGACACATGGAAAATATATGAGGTGGGATTTGAACCCAGATCTTCCTCACTCTTCATCCAGGATCACCTTCCTACCATAAGGTGGCATCAGAGAAAAGTCACTTCAACAGCAATCTAGCTCATCACAGAAATGTCAAAGGAATTCAGAACATCATAGGTCCAGGGCTGTGAAGGACTGTGGGGTTCTTCTAGTGCAATCCACTAATTTTGCAACTGAGGAAACTGAGACCCAGAGTGCTAACATAACTCATGCAAAGTCATAAAAGGAATACATAGCTTAGTCAGTGTGTCACCCCAGATTCTCTGAGTCCTAGACCAGTCCTTCATCTATTGCACCACTCCACCAGTCAATTACAGACTGTCCTGGACTGAACTGACAGTCTTTTTGAATGAAATGGGTGAAGTACTGAAGGAAATAGATTTTTGAGTGAGATCAAAGTCAGTGACTAGAAACTAAGGTCCTGGCCTCTCATTAGCCTTACTCACAGTGTGACCATCAGCAAAATACTTCACTGCTCTGAACCTTGGTCTCCTCACCAGTAAGTTGATTATAAGGATTCTCTGCCCAACCACCCTCCCAAGGCTATTTGTTTCCTGCAGAATGGGATATTACAAACAGGGGGGAAGAGACCAAGCATTTATTAAGCACCTACTGCATACCAGGCACTGGGCTAAGTATTTTATAGATATTATCTCATTTGATAATATCTGGAAAGGAGTTTGAGGCAACAACTGCCTCCCTTAAGCAGATTGTCCTTCCCTGGGCAGTCCATACCACCTTAGTGCACACCATCCTCTTCACCAGTTGGATATTTCAGTAGACTCTAACTATAGTTCCCTGTCTCTACAGTATCCCCCTCCACTTCATCCCTCACAGGCAGCCAGGCTTATATTTCTTACCCAGAAATCTGGCTCTGTCAGTTTCCTAATGGAGGGAGAAGATACAAAGAATGGCCAATTTAACACAATTCCATTCAACAAATCTTTATTGAGCACTTGCTCTAGAGGCCCAAACAATTCATCACCTGGTGGCCAGGCCTTTGGTGATGAGCCTGTCACTACTTAGTCAGTCTGGTCCTGGACAAAGAAATACAGTCTCTGTCACTGGGATTCTATTCCCAGCCTTTCTATCATGGTAAGACCCAGCAGAGTTGGCATCCCACTCCCAGAGCCTTCAAGATCCCACAGTCACCTATACCAAAGAACCACAGATTTAGAGCTAAACGAGACCTTTTAGATCATCTATTGCAACCTCTTAATTGTACAGATAAGGAAATTGAAGCCCACAGAAAGGAAGTGACTTACCCAAGGTCACATAAGTAGTAAATGGCAGAGATAGGATTCAAACTCAAGTCCTCTGCTTCCAAACCCATTCTCCTTCCCTCTTTGTTGCTACCATGATGAGGTATATTAAGGAAGGCTACTAGTGAATACTCATCTCAGTCTAACAACTGGCTGGTGTTCCTGCCATCTTCTGCCCTGGTTGGACTGGATCCAAAGTAATGCTTTCAGTTTCAAATTTTAGGAAAGATGTGGACAAGCTAGTGAGTGTTATGGGAAAGAACAATTAAGATACCCAATGGGCTTGAGAGCCTGGGCTACATAGGGCTCAGTTGGAGGAACTCAGATGCATGGCTTAGAGAAGAGAAGATTTGTGGGAAGGGCGAGTGATCTGAGAGTTGCCTTTAAGTGTTTGAAGCATTGTTATGTGGAAGACAGATTAGACTTCTGCTTTGCTTCAGAGGACAAAACCAGGGGCGATGGGGAGAAGCTACAGAGAGGAAGATTTTTGGCTCAATGTGAAGAAAAATTTCCTAACCAATAAAGATACTCTAAAATGTGATGGGCTGCACAGGGATGACAGGACACAGTGGGTAGAATCCTGGACTTGGAGTCAGGAAAGCCTGAGTCTGAATCCCACCTCAGATGCTTACCAGCTTTGTGACTATGCACATTCATTGTTTCTTCATCTGTAAGATGGAAGTATTAATAGCACCCACCTAATGGAGCTGATCTGTGTATATAAATCAATAATATTTGTTGTCATTTGTCTTTCATTTTCAAAGAGGACCGATTGCATCACAGGGTGATGTCTTGACTCATGTGAATTGGATGTAAGTGAGGCAGAGTTGTACAAAATCATCAGCCTCACTCCCTCTTCCAGAGACACAAAATCCAGTGGCAAGACAAAAGTCAGGATGACTAGCAATGGCTCGGGATACCTTGGATGACCTTGTCTTCAATGTCTGACTAAGCTCTAAGTGCTCCACAGCACCTACTTTAGCTGCCTTTGTGGCCATCAGAACAAATTGTTCTCATCCACCCATTCCACTTTGGGAAGTCTTCACGTGCTGGGGGTAGACACCCTCTCCCCCAATTCACAGCAGGTTTGTGACACATTGGTTCCCCTCAACTTGGTTTAGTCCATCTGCCAAGATGGTTTACTGGGGTGTGGCTTCTTGGATGAGCAGCCCTCACAGCAGTGGTGCTGATCCTCCTTGAACACAACACCCATACACCTCAGATAGTATTTGTAAAGCACCTTAAAGAAGTATACGAATATTAGTTTTCATCATCGGTGGGCTCTCCATCATCAGAGATCTTAGGGCAGAGGCTGCATGACTATTTGTCAGGAGTTTTGAAGTGGGGATTCTCTGAGGTTCTGAAATTTTGAGAAAAACAAAGCATTTGACTGATTGCCCCTTGAGATCCCAAGGTCATCTTTACATCATGATGAGTCCTTGGAGCCAAGGCTGGGGCTGACAAATGGTTATTCAGTAGGGAGACATCTGAAGGGTTGCATGATTGAAACCCCTGTTTGTTTTGGCCCGAGCTGACTGCTTGATTGGAAACTGATTGAGTGAATTAATTAACAGTTGAAATCTCAAAGCCCTGGGGTGAAGTTAGAATCATAGTATTTGAGAGAAGGCAGAAATCTTGGAGATCTTCTCTCCAATTCCAGAAAAGAAGCTTGTTATCCCTCTCTCACTTGCTTCTTTCTCTGACTTCCTTGTGCCTGTTCAGGGTGTTGACATATTCAGAATCTGGCTTGGGGTTCTCCTGTACAATTTCCTCTCCTTGACCTCTCACACAATAAATTTCCAAGTCCTGACAATTCCACCTCTATGATATCTCTTGCTTCTATCTCCATTTCTTTATTCCTGCAGCTTCCTCCCTAATACAACTGTTCATTGCTGCCCATCTGGACAGTGGAAATCACCTGTCTCCTACTTGGTTTTCCCACTTCCCTGACTAATCCTATTTATGTATCAATCTGGTCCTGTCAGTCCTTTGCCCACCAGTTTTCCAAAGCTCCCTAGTGGCCTTAAAGTTTAAACTCATTCCCATATCAATTAAGGTTCTCTATAATCCGGCACCACCCTAGCTTTTAAGGGAGGCAGGGAAGTAAGGAGGAAAATAGCACTGGATTGGGAGTCAATGGGCTTGAGTTCCAATTTCACCTTTGTCACTTGTGTAACTTTGATCAAGTCTCCTAAGCTTTTGGGCCTCAGTTTCTTTCTCTGTAAATATGAGATGGTTGGATTTGATAATCTTTGCCTACAGAAGGAAGGTTCAGGAACTATAGGTGGGAGTTACAAAAAGGCAAATTTATGTTTGATGTCAGGGCAAAGCTTCCTGAAACTTAGAGCTATCCCAAAGTGTGATGGATTGCTTTGGGAGACAGAATTCTCCTTTATTTGGAGGCTCTCAAGTGAAGACTAGATGACCACTTGTTGGTTATGTGATAGTAAGGATTTCTTTAGACTTAGGTTGGCTATGGAGATCTCTCTCAGTCCTACAGATCTAGTCATCTGGGAGTTTGCTTCTGGCTCCAAATGGAGGATCATGTGATCTCCATGTTATCTTCTTATGGAACCATATTGATTTTTCTAATGTCTAGATTTTACTATGTCACAGCCCTGATCACCATCCTTCAGGGGCTCCCTATAGCTTTTAATAGAAAGTCGTAAGAACATAGAGTCACAGGTCTAGAGCTGGAAGGGAGCTCAGAGGCCATTGAGTCCACACCATTGATGCTCATTTTCCATAGTTGACTTCCAATCTACTTTTCTGAACTTTTCTCCAACTAATCACTGTCAAACAGTCTGTATCCAGGAAAACTCAATCAGTTGACTTTGAAGCCCCCAAATACATTCTATACTTTTCTACGAGAAAAACGTAGAGCATTAAGAATCTCAAGGGAGCTGACCCAGAGTAGATGAGGAGTCTATAAGACAAGACTCTAAATATGAGGAGTGGCAAGAATGTGGAGGGCCTTGAACATCAGAGGTTGGACTTTATTCCATGGGCAATGGGGAGGTGTGAACCTTTTTAGAGCCAGTGAATGACCTGATTAGAATAGTTAGCTAATAAGCCTATATCTTTAGACATCAATCAATTCTCTGCCGGTTCTGAGGTTATGGGACCTCAGAGGCATCAGTGATAGCTGTATCCCCTGGATTCAGTCGTCAGCAGAAGAGATACCACAGGTAGGTTTCTTTAGGTCTTGATATCCAAAGTCCCTCAGAGATGAGCTGTGTACTTTTTCCCTCTCTCACAATAATAAGACAAGGAAACTAGGAGTTGATTTATAATTAGAGAAAGGTTGTAGTCAAAATAGTGTGGAAATGAATGACCCATATTTGAGACAAGTGGGGCAGCTGTACCAACAAGGGAATTAAATATGGGCAGGGCTCCCATCCATGAACTGCTCTGTTCTGCAACGAGGAAAGACAAATTCAAACCAAAAATAAGGATAATGTACATGGCTGTCAGAAGGTTCTTTAGAGGCAGAAGGAAACAAGGAAATGTAGCAGAGCCCATGAGGCTCAGTCCAGAGAAAGAATGTCATCAGTCCTGGGAAGGAGCTAGTCAGCGAACAAGCCTTCATTAAGTGCTTACTGAGAGCCTGGGATACAAAGAAAGGCCAGAACGTAAAACAATGAACAATAACCCTGAAAGGGGCCTTGGAGTGGAGATCAGTGGCTGACAGAGTAGCTACAAAGAAAGCACGCTTTAACGGTGTATCAGCAAGGCAATAGTCACAACATCAATGATAATTTTGAATGTGCCATTACCATTACAAATGAGGGAAGGTCAGTAGAAATGTTGTTGGTTTTAATTATATGCATATTGGAGTTTTAAATAGACACAAACACATATACATATATGTGCACATGCATACATACTTGTTCATATCTCCAGTGAGTTCCAGCCCAGTTCTGACACTTTTGTACTTGCAAAGTTACTTTCCTTCTCTGCGACTCAGTTTCCTCATTTATAAGACTAAGGGCTCAGGCTAGATTATCTCTAAGGTCGCTCTCAGCTCTGACATTCCAATGGATTCTATTTGAAACATCAACAAATTCCCTAAGGGGTAAGAGAGATGAAAACCAATGGACAGACAGACAGACAGACAGGGTGTCATCATCTTGTCTGGATACTCTGAGATGTGGGGAGACCTAGAAGTCGGCAAGCCCTGTGACACAGTGGAAAGAATACTAAATTTGGAGTCATTGGACCTGGGTTCTAATACTGGCTCTGCTTTTGACCACCTCTGTGACCTTAGGTTAGCTGCTTCATGACTCTGGGACTTAGTTTCATCATCTGTAGTAATAATGGCCAGGCCTTCTATAGGACTTTCAGTTTCTTGGCATTGTTGTCTCATTTGAGTGTCACAGCAGACACTCAGTGCTTTTCTTCTGATTTTACAATTGAGGAAACTGGCGTGAAGAGAAGTTAAGCAATTTGCCAGGGATCACACAGTGAGTGTGTGACTGAGGTAAAATTTGAACTCAGGTCTTCCTAGCTCTCAAGCCCATTGGTCAAACCATGATGGCACCTAGCTGCTTCTAAAATGAGGAGTTTGGACAAGAGGGCTGGTAAGGTCCCTTCAAGCTCTAGAATCCTACCATGCCATCATTGGAAGCCAGCCAGACCCCAGTTTGAATCCTGGCTTTTCTAGTTACTGACTCTGCCTCTCAGGCACATCTCTGGCCACATCCATATTCCATACTCTTCACCACCATAGGCTGCTGCACCTTCTCTTCTCCAGACTCGATATCCCTGCTTCTTTCTTCCAAACTTTGCATGACATGGCTTCCTGTCCTTCTGTTCTCATGGTCAGTCTCCTGCGGTCATACTCCATTTGGGCAGTTCTTCTAAAATGTGGGGTCTGGAACTGGATACTACTGTTCAGATGTGGTATGATCAGAGAAGAAGACAGCAGGATCCTTACCTGCTCATGCCAGCCCCACCAAGTAGAGAGTACAGAGCTGACTGTCTCTGCTTTTTAGGGAAGGGAACTGACTGTCCAGTATTTCAGCATGAAGCTACAGCCATGGAATGAGAACGGCAGTCTACTAGAAAATGAAGCAGCATGTCTTGGAAAGGGGTCCTAGCTCTGTCTCTGTGTAAATTAATTTTCTTATCTTTAAAATGGTTATAATAATCCTTGTACTTCCCACTTTTACATCTTTTAGTTAAAATGTCACTCCAGAGATGAGAGCTTCTTAGATCATTACTGAGTCTCCACTCCCAGCTGTCTGCAGGTGCCTCGTTCCTTTGACAAAGTCCCTGGGGCAGGAATGAGTTCCAGAAGGGGTCCTCTGGTACAGACAGATTGGAAAAACATCCTTTCAACTACACACAATGAAAGTGGCTGTCCAGTTGGAGAGCCCACCACCTCTTCCACTTTGAGCCAACTCCCAAGCTGAAATTTACTCTTCTCCCCTCCTCCTCATTACTGTTGGTTCTCCTTTCTGGGGTCAAGCAGAGTAGGTCTAATCTGTCTTCTATGTGACTTGAAGACAAAGGTTAAGTTTCTCCAAATACCCTTATCAGATTTAAAGATAATACAGCTTGGAGAGAGAGCTGATATATTGGAGAACTGAATCATAATTGGAAACGATCCCAAAAGTGTGAACATGGGGCCAGAACTAATAAGACAGAATGTAAAAAAGCAAGTGGAAGATGCAGGGAGGCCTCTTATATAAGAGATCCTCAGATATCATGCCTATTGTGCTGGAGAAATCCATCCTGGAATCTTGAGAGCAAGACTGTGGAGGTGGAAGTCATTGAGTCCTGTGGCCATGAGTTCTTAACCTTTTGTGTGTTCTATACCCCTTGGGCAGTCTGGTAAAATCTATGTATGAATCCCTTCTCAGAATCACATCTGTTAATGCATAAAATAACAGAATTACAACGGAAACCAGTTATTTTAAAATAAAGCCATATTTTTTCCCCAACCAAGTTCATTGATCCCCTGACATCTACCCAGAGACTCCTTTGGGGTAGCTGTGGAAACCAAGTTAAGAATCCCTGTGTTAAGGAGATACTAACTAACTTAGACTATCTTTATATTGGGAAAAAGGTAACTAAATCTGTGGAGAAACTCAAAACCACCCTTCTCAAAGAAATGGAGAGGGGTAGAAACCAAAGGTGAGAAGACAGGAGATCTTGACCTATGTATATAACATTTAAGCAGATATCCCTGTCCTGGGATCTCATGGACCAGGTTCATCATCAGGGTCTATCTCCCCTTCTCTCCTCCAAATAGATCATCTCTCTGGCTCTCTATACTTCCATCCAGAGTTTACTCTGGGAACATCTCCAAATACAATTTGTACTGAGGTTTAAACAGATGTGAGTGATGTGATTCCCAGCTCTCCCAGTAGGATACACACTTGGGGCTGCTCAGAGACAACACCACTAGCATCTGCCCTCTCGGGATCTCTACTGATGAAAGGTGGTACATGGTAAAGGACCAGAAACAATGGACAAGAAAAGGCATCCACTCAAAATTCTGTTGGCCCCTGTGGGTGAGCACATCAGCCTTTACCCCACCATTGCCCCAGCCACTAACATTCCCTGGGTTGGGAAATTCTTCTCTCAGATCTCTGATCTCTGGTGTGTGCTCAAAAAAGAGAAAAACAAAAAAAATTGTCTAGGAACTCTCCTTCCAAACCATGTGGGCAAACATGTCTTCCCCTGATGCCAGACAGTGATGAACACCTTCCAGATTAATTGAAAGAACTGGGAGTGTTTAGTCTAATGAAGAGAAGGCTGAGGTAAAATGTGTTATTTGCCTTCAATTATTTGAAGGGCCACCATGGGGAAGTGGAATTGGATAATGTTTGGTTAACCCCAGGGAGTAGAACCAGGTGCAACAGATGGATCTGGGGGAGGTATAGAATAAGAAGCTTAGGCTTCATGCCTAACAATGAGCTATCCAATCATGAAATGGGCTGATTTGGAAGGTAGTGAGCTGTCCGTCACTGGACAGCTTCATATAGAATCTGGATTCTGGAGAGTTGGACTAGCTGTGTCCTGGGATCCCACCTAGCTCTTGAATTCTAGGATTGTCCTGGCTAGAGAGGGGAATGTGTAGCTATAGATAAGGATATATTTTTACATTAGGACTCAGGGGAGGAGGCAGATGTGGGGAACCAAAGGGTCTCACAGACAGGGAGACAGATGGGTCCACTTTTTTGCTTGAGGCCAACCTTATTTCCTTTTCTTTGTGGAACGTTTTGAGCAGGCTCAAAAACAGAGGCTTTAAAGCTGGGCACAGAGATGAGCTGCCTGAGATTTGGAGTCACCAGGGATTGCTTTGTAAGGAAATGGCATTAACAAGGGAAGCTGGGGAAGATAATTCCATTTTATTACAGCTTGTGTTCAGTAAACACCAGGGACTTTATGGGGGGAATTACACAAAACCCTACTCAGCAATTAAAACGTCAATTGGACAAATTCCCCATCCGTTTGTTCCAGCACATGGTCCAATGAAGCTGAGAGACAGAGAGCTTGGGCCCTCCCTGGGCTGTGGGGGATAACAATAACAACAGTAATAATAGCCACCATGGTGGCAACAGCTGCCATGTATGTAGAGACATCTAGGTTTAGAAAGAGAACTGAGGATTCCAGGTTAGACGATTTGGTTTTGAATCCTGGCTGGACCAGTTCTTCACTGCATCACTTTTCTGGTCTGTCAAATGAGAAGGTTGGGCCTGGAGATCTCTGACATTATTCCTAGCTCTAAACCCCATAGCAGATATAAGGTGCCTTAAACACATGCACTCAAAAAGTCTTCAAAGCTCATCCTGAGATGTATGTACTTCAAGAGTTGTTATATTTCTTTTATAGAAGAAGGAAACTGAGGTTCACAGACAAGATGTGACCTTCTTGGGGTAGCAGCCTCAATCAGTAGAAGATCTAAGAGCTAAATGGCAAACTCATGTCTTTTAAGGCAGAGGTCTTTATAATACTGGTTGAAGATGCTTTCCACAGTCTCTCAAGAAGTGGTCAGTCTTCATTCATTTGTTCATCCATCCATCCATCCATCCATCCATCCATCCTCCATCCATCCATCCATCTATCCATCCTCCATCCATCCATCTATCCATCCTCCATCCATCCATCCAGCCAGCCAGCCAGCCATCCATCTGTCCATCCATCCATGCATCCATCCATCCATCCATCCATCCATCCATCCATCCATCCATCCATCCATTCATTCCCCCTTCCTCCTAGAAGCCCTCTTTTCCTGTGTACTGACTACTTAGACCTTGTAACCACACTATTATGAAATAATAATACCTACATCCAGCAGTAAAGTGGGCAATGCATGTCCCTTCTGGACCACCTTGGATTTCCCCCATTAGCAGTATTATAGTAATATTAAATTTCCTCTTTCCTAGTCTGGGGAATAATTGATATAGGTAGGAGCTTGTGTCTTCTACTCTCACTCCTTCAAACTCCTAGAAGTGTCTCAATGACATCCAATGAGCTTGGTTCAACAATCCACACCAGCAAAACCAAATGGATGGAAATGCTTATTATCCTGATCATGACCTACAGCTGCACAGGGAGCTGACTGACTAGTACAATCATACTTGGACAGACCCTGGAGATAGACAGTGAGATGATCCAAATTTTGGAAAGGAAAAGAAGAGTGGGGTGGCTTGTGTTAGGGAGATTACATGGACCTGGACCTTTCAATAATCTCAATCACCCCTGCCATCAGGTCTGATCTTTTGAACACCAGCATCCTACTAATGTTGTCATATGAACACACACATTCTTTGAAGAATCAAAACAAGAGACACCCAAAGGGCAATGTGGAGGCATGTGGTAGGAGTACCCATCTCCAAGGGTAACTTTGGGGCAAGGAAGCTTATGGGAGATATTCTGCAGGAAATGCATGATGAGCAAAGGAGATGGACTCATGGTGGAGCAAGAGTATTACACAAGAATAGAGTAAGAAGGGTCTAATGAATCTGTGTCCAATTTGATTGAAGCAACAGGATGGTGTAAGGCGATGGAAAGAACCCTGGCCTGAGAGATATAAGACTCAGGCTTGAGTTCTTGGTATGCCCCTGACTTACTAGCTGGGTGACTCTGGGCAGGTCAGTTAGTCTTCTCGTGCAAAATTGGGCTGCTGATGATATTATTAATAATGGCATTTATATAGTGCAGTAAGGTTTACAAAGCACTTTATGAATATTTTATTTGATCCTCACAACAACCTGGGGAAGTAGGGGCTATTATTAACCCCATTTTGCAGATGAGGAAACTGAGGCTGAGTGAGGGAGGCTAAGTGACTTGCTCAGGGTAACATAGCTAGTAAGTATTTGGGGCAGGATTTGAACTCAGGTCTCCTTGATTTCAGGTCCAACACTTTATCTACCTGTCTGTGGCACAGGGTAATTCTGAAGAAGTGGGAATTAGGATTGAAATCCCTCCTGGTTCTAACATTCTGTGTTCTGAAACCCCTCCCTGATCTGACATTCTGTTAATCTTTGCCTGAGCTTCCAGTTTCCAGGCCAACATGGAAAATGCCAGGATCCCTGACAAGGTGCAGGTGGATCAGGGCTTCCTTCATTCACAGAGATGCCAAATCCTTGTGCATTTTCCTCTTCAATTCCCCTGCAGCCACTCTTGGGCAATATGGTGCATGGGCTCACTATGGCAACCATTTAAAGCAGGGGCACTTCTTTCCATAGGTCACCTTGAAGGATTGTTCCAGGAATTATTTTCCGTCAAGGAGTTAAGTGGCTGTTAACCTCCAAGGGAAGACTCCTGACCCACATGGGCATGCAGAGCAGGGATGTTCCACCAGCTGGTTGGAAGAAACAAAACAGGGTGAGACAAAATTCCAGAGCGGGTGGGCTGGTAGCATTTAGAAGGTGGGGGCAGCTTGGTAGAAGAGAGAATGCTAACTAGGGAGCCAAGTGCCTGGACCCAGACTGCTCTTCTACATTGGCTTTCTTGGCCCAATATGGAGTCTCAGTTTTCTCTTCTGTAAAACATGGATGATTTTTATACCATTTAAGTGAAAGGATTGTTGTGAGATCTGACAAGCTTTACACTACACCACATTGAACCCCCATATCACAGAACCAGGGCACCCCTCCTTGGCCATTCTCCATCTAGTTTTGATCTCTGTGTAATGGCGTATTCTAACCACTGCAAGGTGCTTGGTGTACATTCTCCCTGAGGAGTCTCACAATGCTCTTGTGAATTCATCAGGATAAGTTCCGTTTTCCTTATTTACACAGTACAAAGCTGGGGCAGAGGGACTCCAATTGACTTAGCCAAGGTCACACAGCTAGAAAGTAGAAGCGTCAGAAGCAGAAGACCCATCCTCCTTTCCTCATGCTAGGCTACTCTCCTGAAATGCTCCCGGTCATTCATAAGTACCAGCCAGATGCTTCCCAGCCAATGTAGGGGGAGGAGGAGAAGAGGAGGACTGCCACGGCCTCTGTGACTGATGATTCCCAGGGTATCATTAAAATTAGGCTCGTCGCTGAGCAGGTAATGTATTAATGGAAAGATTAGCATAATATCGTGATTGTGCCCAAGCCAGAGAGTGTTTGGAGTTCACCTCCTGTGTTGGCACCAACTCCCCAGGATGGTGACCCCTGAAGATAGGACCAGATGTATTTGGAGCACTAGAATTTGCATACTGACAGCACCATCCTTCACAGAAATCCACATGGGGAACAAGAAGGCCATTCTGTGTTCTAATGGTCTGTGGAAATAATAGGAGCTCATATTTCTCCAGTCCTGGAAGTTGGAAAAGTACTTCTTTCAAAACAAGCCTGTCAAGTGGGTAGTATGGCTGTTCTTATTCCCATTTTAGAGAAGAAGAAACTGAACTTCAGAAAGGGGGAGTTATTTGTTGATGACTACAGGGCTAGGAGAAGCAGCCACGTTTAATCCCAGGACAGCTGATAGGAAATAAAGAGTAATTGAAGTGATTCCACACGGTCCTGTGGTCCAAGGGCCTCCCAACTCTGAAATGTTTGGCTCCCAGATGTGGTCTTCTCTGTTCTAAGGGCCCTTCAAAGCCTGATGTTCTATGTTCTCGCAGTTCTGATCTGTCTTCTAAGGGCCCTCCCAGCTCTAACATCCTTTGTTCTAAGGCCCCTCCCAACCCTGACATCCCCTGTTCTAAGGTCCCTCCCAGTTCTGATCTGTCTTCTAAGGGCCCTTCCATCTCTGACATGCCCTGTTCTGAGGCCCTCCCAACCCTGACATCCCTTGTTCTAAGGCCCCTTCCAGACCTGACATCCTTTGTTCTAAGGCCCCTCCCAGTTCTGATCCATCTTCTAAGGCCCTTCCCAGCTCTGACATTGCCTGTTCTAGCTCTCTCTCAACTCTGACATCCCCTGTTCTGAGGTCCCTTCCAGATCTGACATCCTCTGTTCTAAGGCCCCTCCCACTTCGAAAGTCCCTGTGTTATCTGCTCTGGGGCCATCTCCATCTCTAGCCCACCACAGACATATGAAATAAGAGAAGATTCATTGTGTTTCAGGCTTCATCAGAGCCCAGGCCTGGCATGGATTTTATTTATCGGGGTGGCACAAACAGATTGGTCCTGCATCCTAAATCAGTATCTGGGAGATAAAGGGAATTTTCTGGCAGATAATGAATTCAGTGGGAGGCTTCTAGGTCTATGGAGAGCAATTTTTGCCAGAGACATTTCAATCCCACTTCCTTCGTCACGTCAGTGAAGCCTGGTCAGTAGAGATAATGCTGTCTGCCATAGTGTGGCGGGGCTTCAGGTTTTCTTGGAGACCATTCTAATCTCTCTATTGATGGGCTACTCATTGTCTGCCCACACTGGACCCAGTGGGCCTGGTTGGTCTTTTCCCAGGGTCCTATTCTCTCTGTGACAGAGAATGGGCATGTGAATCAGTCAATGGTGGGCTGCCCAGACACCTCAAAGAGGCAAGTTCTGAGCAGTAGCAATGACATCAGTGTATGTGTGCTTATGCTGGGAAGAGGTTGACACTGATTGGTGAATGAGCAATTCTGCATATATGTCCCAGAGCACAAGGTATGGGACCATTGGTGGAGATACTGGGGACTAGATTCCAGCCTTCTGGTGAGTCTGTGAGGGCATATACCGTGAGTCTTTTTTCCCAAAGAATCAGAGCACATCCAATCTAGAAGGGACTGTAGAAGTGATCCCACCTGCCTAATTTTAGAAATGGGGAAGACAAGGCTCAGAGAGGGTAAGGGACTTGGCCAAGGTCACACAGGAGGTTAATGAAAGAGCAGAATTCCAATCCAGGTCTCCTAACTATGACTACTGCTCTTTCCAGGGGCCCCCTTCATGTGCTTCATCAATACAGATTGCAACCTTTGTCTTCCTCTGAGGCAAATCTGAGCCATGGTCAGTCAACTAGAATTATTAAGTGCCTACTATGTACTGGGCATTGTGCTAAGCACTGGGGATAAGAAAAAGGTCAAAAGACAGTCTCTGCTCTCAAGGACATTATGGTCTAATGGGTCTGTACAATTAGAGACTGACGAGGTAGAGATAGGATAACTGGGGCTGGTCTTGAAGGAAAAGCAAAAGGATTATGAAAGACTGGAGGAAGCTTCTTGGAGAAGGTGGGACTTTAGCTGAGCCTTGAAGGAAGACGCCAGAGAAATCAGGAGGATGAATTCAATACTTCATGGATCCCCAACTTAGTCCTCGTGGTGGCTCTGTCCTCCACTGCAGATCCTGGGCATGTGGCTGGTTCTCAGGGTTAAAAACGATCGCCAAATAGTGGACAGCCTTCTGGCAGGGAGAAGCCCGTGGCGGGTCTCTGGAATACACAGACGTGTGGTCTACCAAGCATGTCCTCAAAGCCTTCCCAGCTTGGTGAGACTTAGTGATGCTTACATGCTACTGGACAGAATTCAAGAGTACAAGATCACCTTCACGCTGTGGTAAGGCACCAGTGAATGAAGAATAATAAAATCATAATAACATTAGGAGGCTTCACAGCCCAGTGGTTAGAGCCCTGGCTCTGGAGCCCGCAGACCTGTATTCAAATTCCACCTTTGATGTGTGGCCTTAGGAAAAATCATTCACCTTCCTGGGTTTCAGTTACCTAACCTATGAAATGAGAGGATTGGACCAGAACCTCTCCTTCCAACCCAGTCTAGGTTCCTATAATATAGGCTTTATATATTTAAAAGTCCTTTAAGGTAAGAGAATTTTCTTTTGACAAGAGCCCATGGGGAGGGAGTTAAGCAGGGTTAATTATGTCCATTTTATAAGTGTTAAGAGGAATGGAGGAAAGCCCATAGCTCATTATGGAGTGGATGCCCCATGGTGAACTCTGGGAGAGACACAGGTAAGATTGTCCTTTCACCAGTTCCCAAGTCCTTTCCCATTTGGACTGCCCTCCTCAGTTTGTCAATGTCCTTCCTAAAGATGGTGGCCAGACCTACATCCCAGACTCCATCCAGGATCTGCCTAGGCAGAGGCCAGCTGGACCATCACCCTCTGTGTTCAGCGCACTATTCCATCAGCAAGTAAAGGATGGATTGCAGAGAGTGAAGCCTGTTGGGGAGCATTGCAATAATCCAGTAGGGGAGAATGAAGGCCAGGGCTGGGGCACTGGCAGCAGGTGGTGAGAGGACAGGATGGTGGCAAAGATGCTTTCCAGATGGTTGGAAAACCATGGCTTGAAATCAGAAAGCAGCCAAAGAACAGAATAATGAAGGGTGGCATCAGCTACTTCATTGCAAAGGGATACATAGATCAATTGATGAATTAATCAACAAGCAATTATTAAGCACCTGCTATATACCACAAAACTGGGCTAGGCACTAGAGATACACATTTTAAAAAAATCCAACAGTGCCTGCCCGCAGGGAACTTCTAGCTCATGAATGAATGAACGAATCCTCTAAGACCCCCAGCCCATACAGAGCACATAGAAAACACAGTAGAAGGACTGAATCATAAACCAAACATTTATTAAGGTGTCACTGTATACTAGACACAAGGGTGCAAGGACAAGACCACAAACAATTCCTGCTCTCAAGACAGTGACCAAAAGTTACTTCTCTGACAGAAAAGTGCCCAAAGGATATGGACAATTCTTGAAAAAAAAAAAGAATTGCAAACCATTGACAGCCACATTAAGAAATGCTCCAAATTAACAATAGGAGAAATGGACATTTAAGCAACCCTGAGGTTTCAACATCAAAGCCTATGAATTGGCAAAGATGAGGAAAAATAGTTAATGTTGGAGGGGTTGTGGGAAGATAGGCATACTATTACATTGTTGGTGGAGTTGTGAATTGGTACAACTATTTTGGAAAGCAATTAGGAATTTTGCAAATAAAGTGATTAAAATATCCATGTCCTTTGATCTAGAGATTACCCTGCTAGGTTTATGTCTTAACAATAAGAAGAAGGTTTCTATATTCACTAAAATAGTTACTCAATCCTTTTTTTGGTGATAGCAAAGAATTGGAAACAAAGTAGATGCCTGTTAACTGTGGAATGGCTAAACAAATTGTGGTACATGAAAATAATGGAATATTGCAGTGCTATGAGAAATGATGCCTTTGATGAATACAGAGAAGCCTGGAAAGATCTATATGAAAATTCAGCAGAGTCAAAGCAACACTACAGAGTGATGCCAGTGATGGAAAAAGAAAAAAAAAATACCTCCCCCAATCAAAAGTAAACATAACAAAATGATAATGTTCAAGTGTGGTCCCAAAGAAGAGATATGAGAAAACCCCATCCCCGCCCCCCCTCACTCATTTATAGAAGTGGGATATCCTCAGGGGTGGAACTTTGTGCATATTTTCAGACTTTTTCCATGTACTGATTGATTCTTTTTGGTCTTCTTTTCTTTTCATTTAAATGTTTCATTTGTAATTTGGGGTGGCTCTCTGGAAGGGGAGAGGGGGGAATACTAGGAGAAATTCTGTTGATGTAAAAATCAATAAAAATGTATTTAAAAAATTGTTAAGCAGATGCCACTGAACAGTTGATAGGCTGAAAGTCCCATTACCCAAAGGACTAGGGAGGTCTGCTGGGCTCTGTGGATGTTGACTCCAGCTCTCAGGAAACATTTCCCTTCTGCTGCCAGTTTGGCATTTAAAGAGATAATTCTCTCTGCATGCCCCCTATGGCTTATGGCATCATAATAAGCACCTGGAAAACACACAGAGCTTCCAATTTGTTACCAACGCCTGTGTTTACAGCTTTGAAAGGACGGTTTAACTACCTGGAAGTCACCTGATGGAGGGGGAATGTCACAGACCTCATTGGAGGTTCAAGCTCCCAAAGGAGGGCCTAGGCTTAGACGTCAGCAGCCACAGCTGTCACTCCATCAGCGACAAGGAGGAGGGAAAGAAGCCAGAAAGGTGACATTACAGGGAAAAGCAACAAAGGGAGAACTCAACATACCTGGGGTCGAGCAGATTGGGGACACTCTGAGGAGCCAGAACATGATGAATGGACCTGAGATGTCATTGTGGGGTAAAAGGACTAGCACTAGACAAAGCGCCCAGAGACTTGTGTTGATGTGTCTCTCATCTGCATGTTATAGGTTCTGTGAAGTCATTTCACAGAGTCTCCGAGAAAGTTGAGCTAGATGAGGACCAGGGACCATCCCAGCTAAGATATTCCCTGTTTTGAGTCCCTTCCACCTCCGACATCCTGGGTTCTAGGCTCCTTTCATGTCTGACATTCCCTGTTCTAATACCTCTCCTAGCTCTGACATTCTGTGTTCTAAGGCCCCTCCCAGCTCTGACATTCCTTGTTCCAAGACCCCTCCCATTTCTCATATTGCTTTTCTAAGCTCCCTCCCAGCTGTGGCTTTTTGGGGTCTAAAGTCTCTTCTAGCTGATGAATGGTTACGATGGAGGCTTCAGAAATATAAAGTAGAATTATTCTTGGCTTGGCTGCTCCATTAGGACAACCTTGGACTCTAAGCATTAACTCATGCCTGGGACAACTGTCCCGAGAAATGTCACATTTTGAGCCAATGATCAGCCTAGCACACTCAAAGCCATTTTCATTTTCTCTCCCTCACTGCCAACCCCAAATGTGTTTCTTGGCTTCCCCAAAAATGTCCATTTGAGGGGCCCAGTATATCCACTGCCAGCAGCCTCGTGTGCAGAATTTCCCATCTGGACTCATCATGAGGATGGAGCCAGGAGCTGGCCCAGGAGCATTGGGGAAGGAGCCTCGGCTTCTTGGGGCTGGGATCCGCTGCTCATGGCTTTGTCTTGGCTACTTGTGTACAGAACAGGAAGCCAAGAAAGTCCAATGCCTCCTCTCGGCACCCCTTGGAGACCAGGGTGGCTTCAGGGCTCAGCTCAGTTCTGCTCGAAACTTGCAGCTTCCCTCGTTGGAACGTAAGGGCCGTGAGGGCAGCAACATTGCTGTTGGTGTTGTTGCCTTTGCACATGATGGTTATTGTTGCCTTTGTTTATTATGGTTCTTGCTTTTCTTTGCATGTTATTATTATTATTATTGGCTTTATTATTGTCTTTCTTTGCATGTTACTGTTATTGTTGCATTTCTTGGTTTATTCTTGCTTTACTACGATCATTATCACTACCACTTTCCTTTGCATGCCTAGCAGGGACCACCAGGTACTCTGGAGCCTCCCTTAAAGATGTCCACAAGACTCATGCCACAGGGCCATGCTGAAACACAAGGAGCCGGCTCAGATTGTAGGAACTTATGATGGAGTACTTGTGGGATGCTATAATACCATAGTATTGGACCATACTCCTGTGGGTGAGAGGGGAGGGAGGGAAATCACAGAATATCAGAATTGGAAGGTATCTCGAATCAATCAATCAATAAACCTTTTTTAAGTGCACATGACTGGTCCAGTCACCTGCCCTCAAGGACTCACACTAATGGTGGACACCACAATCTCCTAGGTCAGCATGGGCGGCCTATACCTGAACAGAACCCCCTCAATAACATCCAGAAACTGGCTGGAGCTTCCTCTAGAGGCAAAGCCATTCAACGAAAAGAATACAGACTCCAGAGTCAGAGGGTAGGGGTTCAAATCTTGTGTCTAATGTTTCCTTCCCATGTGATTTTGGGCCTCAGTTTCCTCATCTGTAAAAGGAAGGGTTATGTCCAGCTCTGAGCTTCTGCGAGAGGACAGTCAAAATGATAAAGAAAAGTGTGAGAAAGGAAAAAGGCTGGCTGGTGCTAGAGGCTGGGCTGACCACCAGGGCTAAATATAAAATGTCCTTGCTTGGCAAACCCATGGGCTCTCTTAAAACAATAATAAAAATAAGAAAACAACATGCTGATGTGCATTGTAGAGTCTCAAAGTCCTTTCCTCCCAACAGTTCTTTGAGACGGGCAGCGCAAGCAGGAGGTTTGTTTTATAAATGAGGAATCAGCCCAAAGATGCCAACATAGACCACCATGATGCCTATGGATAGAAACTAGGGATGGGCATTCATGTGGTTGAACTTTATAGGCCTCTGGCTGGCTAAATTCTATTTTAGTTGAGAGGGGCCTGAGAACAGGGAATGTCAGGGCTGGGAGGGGCCTCAGAACAGAGAATGTCAGAGCTGAGAGGGGCCTCAGAACAGGAGATGTCAGGGCTGGGAGGGGCCTTAGAACAGGGAATGTCAGGGCTGGGAGGGGCCTGAGAATAGAGAATGTCAGGGCTGGGAGGGGCCTGAGAACAGGGGACATCAGGGCTGGGAAGGAGGAAGTGAGGATGAGAGAGTCTCTACAGATTCCTTATCCCTGTAATCCTGTGGTTCACATGGGAAGTGCTGTGTCCAGTAGGTGCCACATTTCAGGGACGACCTCCCCAAGCTCTCCTGGAGTGCATGCAGTGCTAAGGGCTGCCTTCACTTCTCTGAGAGCTTTTGCACAGAGGAGGGACTGCTGTTCTCCCTTCCTGAGCCTGTTTGTTTCTAGGGATTTCTCTCCCCTTCAAACCCTCCTGCATATTCTCATCTCTTTACATTTTGTCTCCCACCAGTAGAAGGTAAGTTCATTGAGGGCAGGGACTGTTTTTGCCTCTGTCTTTTTAGCTGCAGTGTATGGCACAGTTCCTGGCACATAGTAAATGCTTCCTGGATGCTTGGATTGGTGGGAGGTATAGAGGATAGGAAGCATTCTGCTTGGCCCCAGAGGGCTGGGCTGGGGAGCACTGGCTGGAATTCAAAGGGAGCCAGGGTTCAGTATGATATCTGCTGGTTTCCTAGTGACCAGAGCTGTCCAAAAGTAGACTGGGAGGCCTCATGTGCTCCCTGGTACCGGAAGCTTCAAGAAGCAGATGGTGGTCTCTTGTTGGTGATCACAGTCATAGAATGTGAGAGTTGGAAGGGTCTCACTGGCCACCTGGTCAAACCCTGACCCTCAAGTACCCTCTATGGATCCCATGGGAGGCTAGAGGTTCCTGTTCAACCAAGGGTTGGCCTACATGCCCTTTGAGGAAGCTCCCAACACAGAATTTCCATGACTTTATAGAACTGATACTTACCGTGCCCCACCATGCTTGGAGGTGACGAGCCTGTAGGACAACCACCCTAGCATTCTGTAAGATCTGCAGCATCCATTGTAGGGATGTGGGTGTGTGAAGCTCCCCTGTTTCCAAGATTCTCATTGATCAATAATTCAATAAACAATTATTTATTAAAGATCCAACCCCTGGGGTTACAGAGATAAAAGTGAAACAGACCCTGCCCTCAAGGAGCTCCTCTTCTGTTAGTGAGGGTCAGAGAGGCTGGGATTAACTAGTGCACATAGGCAGGACAGATTCCCACATCGCCCATGTCCAGCTCATGTGCCAAGCCTTCTGTTGGCTTCTTTTCAATAATACTCATCCTATGATTCCACAGGTAAATAGTAGGCACTTAATAAATGCTTATCAACTGACCAGTCTGGAAGTCCCAAAGTCCCAGGACTTTTTGTCTGTTTCCCAAGGCTTATATTAAAGAGACTAAGAATGGACCTCTGGGGAGGAATTCTATGGACCACCAAGAATATGTTGGTCTGTCTACCTTCTATTTTCCCTGGGCACCCTCTGTGTGGCCTCTGTCTGAAGCCCACATTCCTGTCCAGTTGGCCCCATAGGGTACTTAGGGATGGATGTAGAGAAGAGACATATTTAATTCAGATGCCAGGAGAACCCTTTTTATCATTGGGAGCTGTCTCCAGGTGGAATGAAAGGGCTGCTTTCAGGTCTCTTGACTCTCTGGCCAGTGCCACCCAGGAGGGAGAGAAGGTGAGGCTTGTGACCAAGAGGGGAATGGAGAGTGAACAATCTGAGTACGGCCAAGCATCAGGAGGGTCGCCAGTAGAGGAGGCTGAGGGCAGAGGAGGGATCTTCAGAGGCAGGGATAAGGAAGGCCGCTAGGCCCAGAGTCTGCCAAGAAAACCCCAGATTGGGCCACAAAGAGTCTGAACACTAAGGAGCATGATGTGCCCAGGGAGTAGAGAGAGAGAAGGCCCCAGGAAACAGATGAGATCTTCCTTGCTCTGCTTTCTGTGATCCCCAAACCTGTTCCATGTTCCCAGCCAGTCAGAGCTGAGGATGCTTATGCATAATTAAAGGAACCATTAAAATTTTAAAGGTACTGGAAGTTATAATAAAGGGTGAGCTTGCCCTCCTGCTGGGACCGCTGATCTTCCCTGGATTGCTAATAGGCCTGAAGAGAGCTCAGAGCCCACAGCTTCCCAAAAGTGAACAATGTTCCCGAACCAGCTAATAGTCTGGGAGAGTGATGGAGCCATCGGAGAGAAGCTTCTTCAGGACCATTGACCCACTTAGGGGAAGGAATGAAAACTGGAGAAACGTGGTGAAGTGGCAGGGGCCCTGAGGGCTGTGGCTAGCTCTGTGATCCTTTCAGTCTCTCCATCTGTGAAATGGGCGCTATCGTCCCCACCTCTGCCTGCCTCACGTAGTGGTTGTGAGGATAGGCCCAGGGTGCCGCAACAAAGCAGATTGGATGACACAGGGATATTTACCTTGAATAAAGCTATCTCCAAACATCGGGAGGATTACTCTGGGGAAAAGGGTTGGCCAGTTCGGCTTGGCTCTGAAGGAAAGACCCTGGAAGGGCAGTGGGAAGGTGCTGAATTCCTAAAGGTCAAAGCTGACCCATTGCAGAATAGGCTACATCAGGAGGTAGTGAGTTCCCTGTCACTATCCACCAAAACACAATTGTTAAGCACTGTGCTAAGAGCTGAGGATAGAGAAAGGCAAAAGACAGTGACTGCCATTTTTGAACTTACTAGATCACCATTGCTGGAGGTCATTGATATAAGGTCATAAAAGAAAAGATGGATTGAGGGGACTCTGGGCTCAAACTCTAGCTCACCTTCCTTCCATGACCTTGAGGAAGCCTCTTCTGTATCAAGCAGTCAGTCAATGAGCATTTCACAAGCACCCACTATGTGCCAAGCATGGATGGCACCCGATGCTCAACATATTCGAAGACAGAAGGGAGATGGCCCCTGTTCTCAAGGGGCTTCCATTCTATAAGCTAAGCCAGGCTGATCAAATGACCCCGGAGTCTGGTCCACATCATGTGGCTTTAGAGCGAGCAGAGAAGGTCTGCTGCCCCCACGCCCATCCCCCACATCCCAGCCCTCACACCCACATCTCCTCCTGTGTGTCCAGCCCTCATTCTTCCTTGCTGGTTCATTCCTCACTCACTCCTTTCCTTTAAAGCATTGAAGGTCCTTTGAAAAAATCCAAATTTTGCCTTCTAACTCATGGGCTCCAATTTGGATGAGTCCTGCAGGCCCCCCAGGGAGGAGGGGGCCGTCCAGATGGGGAAAGGCAGAAGGAAGGAGGGCACTCAGAAGACTTTTCCAGGGTTCTGGAGACACCCAGGGTGCTCATGAGGTCATCTATCACAGGCTTGGAGAGGTTTGGGGGGCTGTAATTGCTTATTCTCAGCTTCTCCATTTTCCTGAATCCTGACATTGTTTTTCTCTACTTCCCAGATTCTGCCCCATTGTGTTCTGGGATGTCAATATTATCTTAGAAGCACTAAATCTTAGACGATTAGACTCAAACTGGCAAAACCCATGGTATCCTTACAGTTTAAAGGGATCTTAGGGACTGACCCAACCAAAAGAGTCACTGAGGGTTGGATTCTCCTTCTTAATCTCTCTCTGATGGGTGAGGAAATTCAATAGTGATGCATTGCACCATTTGGATGATTCTGAGAGTTGGCAATTTTTCCTTTGGATCGAAATCCCCATAATGTGCCCTTATTGGGGGGGGGACAAGGAGTACATATGTAATCCCTCTGTCTAGGATAGCCCTTCGGATGTTTCAATGGCACTATTTCAGTATCACTGGAAAGAGTTCTAGATTGGCAGTCTGAGGAGCTGAGTTTGAATCTTGTTCTCACCACTTTGTATTTGTGGGATTCTTGGTCTCTTTTGCCTCTCTGGCCCCAATTTCTTCCATAAAATGAAGCAAGTAGATGATAACTTCCACTTCTTAAATCCTATGACCCCTTATCCTTACACTTTGCCCTTACCTGGAGTGTTCTTTTGCCCAGGCTAAGTATTCCTGTTTCCTCGAATAATGATTTATATAGAAAAGTAACAAGTGTTCCCACCCTCAGGCTCAAGGAGCTCACTACTGGACAGATAGGAAGGCCTAGGTAATGGAAGCCTTCCTTGTTTTGACTCTTTCTTGGGCATTTTCCAGGGGGCTATTTCCAGGGGGACCCTAGAACGGGGACTAGGGATGCTTCACATACTGCCTCAGTGGGATGAGTCAAGGCCCCAACTTCTGCCGTTTGGACAGAAATCCACAAATGGAGTTCAAGGCCCAGTTCCACCAAGGCCAAAGATCAGTGAGTTAATTCAGCAGACAATCCTCAGACATTCCAGGTCATCGTTCAAGGCAAGCAAAATCCCTCCATTTTATCGGAGTCAGGACTCAGGCTCTGTCTTGAATTAGAAGAGAGTAACCAAAGGAGAAACGTATCCCTGTAATTAATTAATCAATCATTGGGCAAGCATGAGTAACTTGGAGTTAAGACTGGGCTTAGGCGGGTGGAGACAAGATGCAGCTGGAAAGCAGAGACTTGTGTGAGCTGCCCACCCCAGATCCCTCTAAACACTGATAAAAAATGGCTCTGAACAAATTCTAGAACTGTAGAACCCATGAAATAGCAGAGGGAAGCAGGGCTCCAGCCCAGGACACTCGATGGTCACTGGGTAAGGTCTATCGCACGGAACTGTGAGCAGAAGAGAGCCCAGCATGGGCTGCGCCCAGACCAACCAGACTGGGAACCAGGCGGGACAGGCCCTAGCACCCTGAATCAGTGAGCTGTGGCAGTTACCAGACTTCTCAATCCACAAACACCAAAGACAATACAGAAGGTTAGTGGGAAAAACTGAGGGGACAGAGTGAAAGGAGTTCGTGGTTGGCCACCGCCCTGGGGGCAGCAGAGGTGGTGCAACTCTGAGGACAGAACTACAGCTTCAGTTGCTTCTGGCCCCAGGCCCACCTGGTGGGAGGAATTAAGCAGCAGATCAGAGCAGGAGTGCAGAGCCTGCTTAGATCTGAGTCAGGTCCAGGTTGGCAATCCTTGGGGGAGGGGAAGCACTGGTGTGGCAGAGTTTGCTGTATAGAAATAGCTCTGAAAACAACAGTGCATCCCTGCAAGCTTGGAACAAAGTACTCTCTACTATATAAGCAGTTGTACCCCAACGAAAAACTCAAGAGTCAAGTAGTTGGCTGGGAACATGGCCAGGCAGTGAAAATGGACTCAGATTCAGACTCAGACTTGGGAATCTTTCTTTGGTGACAAAGAAGACCAAAAC
>CM053623.1:232976825-233013978 GCA_028646595.1 Phalanger gymnotis
CCAGCATACATACCACTGGGCACCAATGGAATCACAGGCCCTGTCCCTCGCTTCTTGAGGGCAGGACCCGTTTCATTTATCTTGTCTCTCCAGTGCCCAGCCTGTGGGGAGAGGGACTTTGCCGTGATTTTACTAGCATAGGGCACTGTCGGGAGAGGAAACTCCCTTCACCAATGACCTCGGGCAGTGGTTTAATCTCCTTAGGCTTCATTTTCTTCATCTCTGAAATGAGGTGATTGTGCTAGATGGTGTCTGAGATGCTGTAGATCGGGTTCCAGAGGGCAGAACAAGGAGTAGGTAGGGGGAAGTTGGGGAGGGGTAGATGTGGGGTCCTATGCCAGCTGGGTCACTCACTGCCAGGTTGGCTGTAAGTAGGAGTCAGTTGACTCTGCTCTTTCTCACCTGAGACACACTCATCTCCTACTTCTATGTCTTTGTACCTCCCCCCATGCCAGGAGTGCTGTTTCCTCCCTGCTATCTTCTGGCTTCCCTGGTCTCCTTCAAGGCTCAGACCAAATCCAACCTTCTGTGAGAATCCTCTCCTGGCACCTTCTGGTACCCATCCACCCAGGTTACCTGCCACCTGGTCTGCATGTATCCAGAATGGATGGAATCCTTGACATGTTCTCTCCCCCAAGAGAATGAGAGCTCCTTGAGAGCAGGGACCCTGTTGTTGCCATTCTTCTTAACCCCTCCCCCACCAACACACATTAACTCAATGCCTGGCACACAGTAGGTGCTTAATAAATGCTTATTGACTTGGTTTGACTTGATTCCCACAATGCTACCGAGTTGACAATAATAATGATGAGAATGATAATTTTCATTTCTACAGGGTTTTAAGGTATGCAAAATACTTTCTTCCCCCTGGGGGGAAGGTTCTAGAAGGATTCTTACTCCCACTTAACAAATGAGAAAACCTAGAACCCACAGGCCCCATGCCTTTCAGCTCATCTTAACAACCCATACTAGATGTGAGCACAGGCCCGCTGACTGTACATCTGGTCCCCTTTCCTTAGATAGATCTCACGGCTGCTGCTGTTATGACCGTCTCCTCAGAGAAGCCGGTTCGCTCTGACTGTTTGTGGGCTGTGTGGGGGAAAGAATCAGCCCATCAATCAACCAGCATTTAATAAGTGCCTACTATGTTCCTGGCTGTGCGCTCAGCCCTAGGGATGCAAACACAGAGAGGGAAGCAGTCTGGCCTTCTGCTACTGCACCTTCATTCTTTGCAAAGATAAGCAGACTCTAAGTTTATGCAAATTCACCCATCTCCAGGTATCCCAATTGATCCTGCTCCCAGCTTCTTTGTACATGGTAGGCTGCAGCTTGTCTTCCATGAGGGCAGGAACTGTCTTTTGCCTTTCTTTGTATCTCCAGGGCTAAGCACCACATAGTAGGTGCTTAATAAATGTTTGTTGATTGACTGGTATTAAGTGACTCCTATGGGCTAAGTCAGAGAGACAGTGTGAGGTAGTGGGTAGAGAAATGGCCTCGAAGGCAATGAGACCCTGGGTCCAGTCCTGCCCCTGCCCAAGCCAGTCCGAGGGACTATGGGCACTTGGTCTGGCTTCTGTGATCCAGGTGGACGATTCATTTTTGTAGAAGAGTTCCCTCTCCCAGAGAAACCACAGGCCTGGTCCCTTAGCCTAGGTGCCAGGCAGAAAGGAAGTAGAAACGATCATGAGACAGTCCCTGGCCTCAATGAGCTTCCATTCTACCAGGGGCACCAGAAAGGATAGGGAGACTGGCTGGGGAACTCCAGAAGAATCACATTCCCTGTACCCATGCAGGGTGGCACCTTCTCTTAGAGCTGCTAGGGGAGTTGAGAGTTTGTGACTAGCCCAAGGTCAGTGTTCCAGGATGTGGGTCAGAGAGGAAACTTGAACCCAGGTCTGCTTGTATTCCACTACAAACCCCCTGCCCCCAACCCTGCATTGCCATGGTCAGATAGAGGCTTGGGAAAGCTGATTGTGGCTGCAGGAAGGATGGAGAGGCAGGAAACCTCGATGGGAGGCTGGCCCAAGAGTCCAGATGAGAGGCACTGAATGCCTGCTCCAGGGGGGCCTTTCGTCAGCTGGCAAAAAATCAAACTGCAATTTTTTTCCTGGGCTAGTATTTCTCTCTCCAGTAGTTTGTGTACTCCCTAATCATGCTTCTTTCCCTCCTCCCCTCCCCACCTTCTCTCTAGAACCCATGAAATCTACCCTCTTCTAACCCAGGCTCAAAAATCTCATTCTAAGTGGGTAGTGACTTCATAAGCAGGAAACTTGGCACCAGCTGCCCACCTGTGTGGCCCTGACCCCCCCCCAGTCTGAGGGGGCTATGAAGGGGCATGGACCCAGGACTTTTGACCCTCCTGCTATACCTTGAGTAGCATCGTGGCTGAGGCTCCCTGGTTGGCCCCCATTCACTGACCTCGAAGTGTCAACTCCAACAGAGGATGGATGCTGACGGGCTGCCACAGTCTGAAGGTGGGAGTCTCCGCCCATTGGGCAGCCCCAGAACTCCTTTTGTCCTGGGTTCCCAAGCCTTTGGGCATCTGCAGTAAACCACATGGCCTTCCTTTGGGGCCCTCTCCTTACTGAATCACAGACTTTGAGCTGGAGGGGTCTGTCAAGGACATCTTTCAGATGAAGAGACTGAGGCTCAGATAGATGAAGTCACTTTTCCAATGTCACACAGGTGGCAAGCAGCAAAGCTGGTATTCAGACCTAGGACTACCTCTCTTACACATCCCAAGTAACAAGGCTTCTTGCTCTCAATATTGCCCGACCCGTCTAATACCCCTCTAGGCAATGTATGATCCAGAGCACAGTGGAATTGGAGAACCTTGGCTCAAAGTTGATGTCTCATGGTTCTTACTCATATGACCTTGGGCAGGTCATTTCTTTGGTGCCTCAGTTTCCTCATCTGTAAAATGAGGGGGTTGGACTAGCTGGTTCTATAAATCCCCTTTGGTCTGAGCAGCAGACCCCTACAGGGAGACAGCTGGTCAGCATGCCCTAAATGAGGAAGGTCCCGGTGCTGAGATTCTCACCCCTCCCAGGGCCCTTGTCTTCCTCTGCCTAGGCCCCCTTAGTCCCCAGATCCCACAATGCAGTGCAAGCTCTCAGCCAGGCAGATTTCATGAGATATATTTTTAAAAGCTTTGAGGATACTTAGAAATGAAAAAACCCAACATCAATATTGTCTGTGCTTTGTGGCCTTCATCTCAAGTATGTCTCTGCTCTGGGGTCCTGGACCTCTCCCTGACATGTTCCAGAGAAAGGCATCAGGAGACAAAAAGGGAGCAGATGAGAAAGGGAGGAAAGAGAAGAGGCTTCATGGGTCGAGAGCTGCCGCTGCCTGCCCTACCTCCCCCTGGGCTTTCATCTGACAAGAGATGCTCTATCCACTGGCTATTCAAGGCCCCCAATAGCCGCAGGCCTCTTCTCCAGGGCTTTTCAGACAGATATCAAAGACTGTGGCAGAGGAGGCAGTGGAAATTAAAAGAAATCCAGGCCTCTTTTCCCTCCTCAGCCCTTTCCAAATCAATATGACCTATAATGGCATTCGAACTGCATTGAGAGAGGCGTGGATGGCATCTTGGGCATAATCTGTCTTCTGCCCTGGGCTGGCCCCCCTGGGGTGTTCTGTTCCATTCTGGGTACTGACATTTGCAGGAGACATGGGTAAGCTGGAGAGCTTCCTGTCAATCAGTCGAGGAGCATTTACTAAGCATTTTCTTTATGTTCCAAACACTAGGGAGACAAGAAAAGGCAAAAGTCAGTCCCTAAACATGTGGAGCTCACATCTGATGGGGTGCCAACAACCGCCCAAACAAGGCTGAGAGAGAGGAGAGCACCTGAGAGGGCAAGGGTCCTGAGCCATTTCATGAGGACCAAGGGACCAATGGAAGGAAAACTAGCCATGTTTGGCCTGGAGAAGAGAAGACTGAAGGGGACAGGTGGCTGTCTTCAAGTGTCTGGAGGGCCTTGGGATGGATGAGGACTCAGCTTTGCTCTGCTTGGCTCCCAGGGCAGGATAAGGAGCTATGGTAGGGAGACTGATTGAGACTTCATCTGGGCAATGATTGGAACCATCCCCTGGTGGAATCAGTTACCCAGGATGCACGGGGTTACCCCTCTCCTGAGGACCTCAGGCAGAGGCTGGATGCCAGGATTCCAGGTCATGGCCTCAGTCAGTCTGCTGCCATTTCTACTCCTGACATGTTGAGCCATAAGAAGCTACAGGAGGCTCCTGTTAACCTTGAAAGAATAGCAGGAAATGCTGTGGGAGCTATCAGTCATGTTAATAGTGTAGAATTAACCCGGCGGGCCAAGCTGCCCTTACAGGTTCCACTCGGAGCCACTACACTCGGCATCCGTTTAAGCTGAAAGTCCTGGCCAGAACTCTCACCTGCTCTAGCCTCCTGCAGGAGGTGAGAGGCTGGTCGGACATGGCTCCCAGAGGAAGCAGCAGGGGCCCTGAAAGCTCATGGAGGTGGGGTGTCAGAGGGCAGAAACCAGCCTCCCTCTTCTCCTTGTTATTTTTTAAGATAAATTGTATTAATAACCTTTTTTTAATCATGCCCCTTCCTCAATGTAGCTGTCCGTCTCCTCCTGGAAAGCCGTATTTTATAACAAAAAGTAAAAAGAGGAAAGTGTTCAGCAAAATGAACACAAGGAGCTTGCTACGACACGCCATGTCCCATACCTGTAGTCCCCCACCTCTGCAAAAAAGGTGCCTCCTCAGGTCTCTTCTTTGAGGCCCAGCTTTGGTCATTATCATTTCATAGCAGTTGGTTCCAAATGTTTGGGGTTTTTGTTCTGGCTATTTATGTTGTAAATATCGTTTTTGAGCTCTGTTTACATCATTTTGCAACATAGAAGTCTTCCCATGTCCATCTCTTATTATGAATAAAAATCTTGGATACTTTCTTTCTGGGTCCATGATCTCAGTGACAAAATCACTCCCTGAAGAGCACAGCTCCTCCACACCCTCTCATCAGGTGCAGTTCTGGTCTGAGGTTTCCTTCAATCTTCCCTAAAAGATCTACCTGAAAGGCCAACAGCTTTCTTCTTTATTGTAATATTTTGTAATAACACTTGGGCCGTGTATTCCATGTGTTTTCTCTCATTTTTGCTACAGCATGGAAGCACAGGGGGTAGGTACTAGATCTGGAGTCAGGAAAATCTGAATCCAAGTCTAGCCTCAAATACTAGCTGTGTGACCCTGGGCAAGTCACTTAATCTCCATAAGCCTCAGCAAAATGGGGGATAATGATAATAGCCCTTCCTCCCTGGGGCTGTTATATCAGATTTCAGCTATGATTATTGATTTATTTTACAGGTGAAAAACGGAGGCAGAGAGAAGGGAAAGGCTTTGCTCATGGCCCTATGGCTCTCCACCCTGTGCTGGGAGGCCCCATAAGGAGAATAACTTTCCCAAGACTCAAGGCCAGTGCTTATTGCCCCCTGCTAGGCTGCCACACCAGGACCTTGGGGATCTGTACACCCCTGTCAAGTACTTCTCACATTTTCTGAGACAAGGAAAAGAAGTTGGTTGTGAATTTCCCAAAATGTAATCTTAAATGCCAGGCCATTTGCAGAGTGGCATCTTTCAGTCTGTTGATAGCTTGATGGCACATAGCTCAAGTGTTTACATCAACAAGTCACTTCTTGAGCAGGACTGTATTCCCTGCATCTGAGCAACATCAGGAAGAGGGCTCTTCAGCAGCTCAGAGGGAGCAGCACACTGGAGGGCCCGAGGCTGGGGCCATGCAGGTGACTTGGAATTCTAGGAGGAGCGTCCGGGTCAAGGACCCTTGATGCTTGAGTCACCAGGACCGTGAGATGTGCCTAAGGGACTGTAATTAGAACTGAGATCCCAACTGATTCCAAGAACCTAAAGGATGGTGGGACCCAGTCTCCAGGCTGAAGGAGACAGGTCTTCATTAGAATGCCTCACCTCTGCATGGCAGCGAGGGCCCGGGGCCCTGGTTCAACTCTGCCGTTGGTTTATCTATAATCTCGTCACGTCCCCCATGGTGCCTTAGTTTACTTATCTGTAAAACTGAAAGAGTCTCTAAAGTTCCCTTTAACCTTGATGTGCTGTGTTACAAGGTCTCTTCAATCTTTAAGACTGTTCTATATTCAAGGTCTCTTTCAGCTTTGATATACTTTGTACATATATGTACTTTGTACTGACAGAATGGAACTTGAATGGAAATGCCCTTCTTGAGGTCATGAGCTGTTTCACTTGCTGACACATAGGACACACTAAATAAATGCTTGTTTGTTGGTGCATTATCTGTGTAAAGTTGCTCTGACATCCCCTATTCCGAAGCCGTTCCCAGCTCTGACATTCTCTGTTCTAAGAGACCTTCCCAGCTCTGGCACCCCCTGTTCTAAGGGCTCTCCCAGACCTGACATTCCCTGTTCTAAAGACTCTCCCAACTCTGACATCCCCTGTTCTAAAGGCTCTCTCTGACATTCCCCATCCTAAGATCCCTCCTAGCCTGGACATCCCCTGTCCTCAGATCCCTCCTAGCCCTGACATTCCCTGTTCTAAGGACTCTCCCAGCTCTGACATCCCCTATTCTAAGGGCTCTCTTTGACATCCCTTGTCCTAAGATCCCTCTTAGCCCTGACATTCCCTGTTCTGAGGACTGTCCCATCTGTGGTAAGCTACATTCTTGCATTTGTCATCTCTGCTTAGACCTGTGCTGAGGTGGACTGTAGTAGAGAGCTGGCTGGAGGAGGAACCCGCTTGCCCCCAAGGGAAGTTTGGCCAATGGAGCCTGGCCGTGGAGTCTCACCAGGAGAAGGATGTGTGTTTTGCTATTTCCTTCAATGTCTCAATTGATGAGTGAATATTAACTTTACAGAGTCTCAACCATTTCCCAAGGATATGAAGACAAGGTTATAATTAGTAGTTTACTAACTTTGAGCAAAGGTAACAATGACGCCAATGGCCACAACAAATTTTAATATTCTGGGGCAGCCATGATCTCATCTGATCTAATCTCGGCATCTCATTCACTCCTTTCAAAGCTCTGACTCACACTCTGACTTTTCTACTCCGTATCATTTCTCATCCTGGAAGGTGTCTCCTCCCCTTCGGTCCTTTCCTCTGATTGGCTGGCTCCTCTCAGACCCTCTGGCTTAAGGAAGTTTCTTATGTGTTACCTTCCTTGATTAGCGTGGTGCCCTGAACACAGTAGGTGCTTAACCAGTGTTTGCTGACTCCTTGATCATGGAAAGTTCCCAACACAGATCCATGACTCGTGCGTACTTCATAAGCCTAAGGAGTGAGCTCGGCACTAGGAAGTCTGTCTCTGAGTAACAACAGCCATCACCAACATGACATCCCTTCCCCCTCCTCCTCCCCATCCCCTGTAGCTGGTCATACTTTTACTTTTCAAAGGAGCTTTTTTCCTTTTTTCCTCCTCAGGACATAGACATTTTACAGACTCCTCTGCTCAGCTTTTAAAGTCCTTCCAAGTGGGTCCACTGTTGACCTTTCCAATCTCCCAACATCCCCACAGTCTCTGAAACTCAGCGACACTGGCCGCTTTGCTCTTCCTCAAACACAGCACTCCATCTCCCGCTCTGGGCATTTTCACTGGCAGTACCATATGAGGGAATGCTCTCCCTCCTCCTGATTGAGCAGGTGCTTCCTGGGCTTCCTCTAAGATTCTGCTCCAACCCTGCCTTCTGTAGGAGGCCTTTCCTATCCTGACCAGCTGCTGGTGCTATCCCCTCTAAGGCTGCCTTCAATCCCTTCTGTACGTATCTCGTGAGCACTAAACCATTCTCATGTTGTCTCTTCCATCAGACTGGGAGCTCCCAGAGGGCAAGGGCTACTTTTGCCTTCCTTTGGCTCAGCACAGTACCTGGCACACAGTAAGTGTTTACTTAATAAGGGTTTGTTGACTGATTGACTGACTGACTGACTGACAAGGGCCTGGCGGTTCAGAGAAGAAAGTGGCCTGCCTTGAATCACAGACAGTGGGAGGTAGAGATGAGACTCACTCCCATGACTTCAGTCTTCGATTATAGTCCAGGCTTTGTCTCTGCCTCACTGGCTGCTGTGTCTAATTCACATGGATTTCATTAGGCCTCACTTCCCTTCTCCGTGAAATAAGAAGGTTGGATTAGAGGGTGGCTGAGGTCCTTCCAGCTCGATGACATCTGACTCACCCTAGGTACCACAGCTACCTGGTGGCTAACCGCTGATGGGAGCCTGCCGTTTTCTGGCTTCTCGTCCAAGATTCTTTTCATGGCCCTACGTTGCCTCCCTGGTCGTCCTGTCTGAGCCATTCTCGCTGGCCTCTCACCCTCCCCCCCCCCAGCTTAGGACAATTCTTACTGTCCCATCCATTGCTTGACCACCCATGGTACTCTCCCCTAGCTGTGAGTTTCCCATCAGCCTCTGCTGGCATTCTCTCAGCTATAGCCCATCAGACAATTTCCTGGAATGAGAAGGCACATAAAGGGTCAAAGGCAGATATTTGGTTGGGGAAGGTAAATCCTTCACCTCTCCAACTCCATGTAAATGCCAATTTAAGCCAAATTTTAAATTTAATTTAGTTTAGAAATTTTAGTTAAATAGCCAATAAGTATTTTAAAATTTCTTAAATTTTATTTCTTGATAACAATAAATATTGAGCAAGAAGCCAGCTAATTAAAGCTCTAACAGAAAGACACCCCAGAGAGTAATCTGATCATCAGCCTGGTGCTGAAAACGTGCCCTGAAGCTGTGGGGGGTGGGGGGAGGGTCCAGGGAGAGGAGAGCCTGAAGACACACTCCACTCCTGGCTGAAACAAAACAGATGGTTTACGATCGACTTCCAACTGAAGAAACAAAACCCCAGCTGGCTCTAACTCACTTGATCCCTTTGAGCTGGGCACAGGCTCTTCCAGGGCAGAGGATTCTGTCCTATCCAGGCAATAGCCAGCAGTAGCTGCAAAGATCTCTGGGCCTCCAGGGGGGCTGACTTCTCACACGGGACCACCCTAATGGTCAAGACCCCTTAGATATGCTTAATGAGGAGGCTCAGAGGAGCTTGGAGGGTGAGGGGGGGGACAGAGGAAATATAACAGCTACTCCCAGTTGGAGTCCATTTTGTGTGGCTCCGAACCCTCCTGCCAGGGCCTGCTTCCTTCCTGTTTGTGATTCCAGGCATCTCATCTAATCCTCATTTTACAGACCCAAAAAGTCAAAGAGACTGGTGTAAGGTCACGACGGCAATAAGTGGCAAAACTAAGATTCCCACCTGGTTCTTGTACCTCCAAACCCAAGGCTTGCACTACTCTCTACTCCCTTTTGCCTGCTCCCTAGACTAGACAGGAGGCTTGCCTTGTTACCAAGCAGCAAATGGGATTGATCGGACTTAAGGGGCTTTATCTGGGAGAGACCAGGAGGAGAGAAGTATCACACTGTTTTACCCATGATGAATATTGTGTTTGTATGTTACCAGGCGCTACCAGCTACTTCTCATGTAGGAGGGACCTTAGAGCATCAGGGCTGGGAGGGCCCTTAGAGCACAGGATGCTTGGGGGGAATCTGAAAGGAACAGAATGTCTGAGCTGGAAGAGACTTTAGAATTCAGCAAGAGACCCTCCTGGGAAAGGACACAAAGGCCACCTAGGCCATCCCTCTGATTTTATGGATGAGGAAACTGAGGCACAGAGGAGCTAAGGGACTAGTCCAGGGTCATATAGGTAGTAAGCCCCACAAGCAGGATTTGAACCCAGGTCCTCTGACAATAGAGGTCCTTGTCTCTAATTAGTGTTGGGAGGATGAGTGGTTTGCCCAGGCCCAGAGACACAATTTGAAAACCACACAATTTAAGCTCCCTGAGGGCAGGGCCTGTTCTGTATCCTCAGTGCCTGGCACAGGACCTGGCACAGAACTCAATGAATGCTTGTTGGTTCACTGAATGAATGATTTCTAAGACTGCATGAGATCCTAATGTTCTGATTCTCTTGGTCTAAGATTTGGATTCATTCTATGATTTTAGGTGTTTTATTGAAGCTCTTTGCTGGATCAAATGAAGCGTGCTTCTCTGAACTTCTCAGGTTGAAAATAACTAAGCTGAAATCACCTAAGACAGAATATAACGAGGGCCCAGGTGGCTGGAGCCCATTTGGGGAATTTTTTCCTACCAAGTTAAGGATGCTATGACCAAGAGATGCTTTTCTTGCTCAGCAAGAGTTCTTTCCCACCTGTGCCTGGAGCAGCCAGATACCCGATGCCCTTCTCAGGCTTGCCTGAATGCCATCTCCAATTCAGTAATCCCCCCGTTGTCCCTCTAGGGACCTCAAGAGGATCTGGACATCTTGCTTTCTCCAGGATTCCTGGAGTGTCCTGGGGATCACAGTCAGACAATTGTACTGGCCTGGTGCAAATTGACAGAGACAGAGCAGCTGGGACAAAGCCTTCCAGACCCTGGCGGCATGCCTGTGGATGTCTGTGGATGCCTCCCCCTGCCCCAGCTGCCATGACGGCAAGGACGTTTCTGTACCTATCATCAGTGAGAGCGTGTGTGTATGTGTGTGTATACACACACGTATACATATAGACATATATACACACATACATATACACATGCATATGTATACTTATATATACACACATACATGTATGCATATGCATATGCATATGCATATGTTATATACACACATACATGTATGTATCTATACATGCATGTGTATATTTACACATATACATATACACATACGTATGTGTATATGCATGCACACACATATATACACCATCACACATATGTATATATACATATACACACAACATATACATATACACACGTATATGTATGTATGTGATATATACATGTGTGTATGTGTGCATATATGTGTATATATACATATACATATATATGTAATTAAAGCTGGAAAGGTCATCCGATACTAGATGCTGAAATGTTTTAAATGCCAAACAGAAGAGATTGTCCATGACCCGAGAGGTGATAGGAAATGTGATAGGTAGCTCATTGAGTGGAGGAGGGACCAGGCACCATCTGGGCTTTAGGAAAACCATTCATATAACTTTGTAGAGGAAGATTGGAGAGGGGAGAGATGAAAAAAGGAGACTGATTAGGAGGTGAGCGCCATAGTGGAGGAAGAGGGGTTGAGGACCTGGCCTAGGGTGGTGGTGGGATGGGTGAAGAGAGGGGGATAGAGGTAGGAAATGTTATGGATGCAGAGATAACAAGATGTGATGGGCTAACTGGACAGGGGTGGGTGAGTGGAAAGTGAAGTATGAAGGATGACACTGAAGTTGAGAACCTGGGTAACAGGAAAGATGTCAGTGCCTTGGATAGAAAAAGGGAAGTTCAGAAAAGGGGAGGGTTGGGGGTGGGGACATAGTGACTTCTTATTTAGACATGTTGGGTCTGAGATGCCTGTGAGATTTTCATTTTGAAATGTCCAATAGGTATTTGCTGCTGTGGGACTCGAGCTCAGGATAGAGATTGATATTAAAGCTTAAAAATGCACTAAAACTTTGAGGATATTTTATTTAGATCTGGGACTCATCTCCACAGAGGTGATAATTAAACTGATGGGAAAAGAGAGAGAGAGAGAGAGAGAGAGAGAGAGAGAGAGAGAGAGAGAGAGAGAGAGACAGAGAGACAGAGAGAGACAGAGAGACAGAGAGAGACAGAGAGAGAGAGACAGAGACAGAGACAGAGACAGAGAGAGACAGAGAGAAGGAGAGTGCCAAGGACAGAGCCATAGGAATACATCAACAGTTAGGGGGTGTGATATGGATGATGAACCAGCAAAGAGGACCAGCAAAGAAGGAGAAGAGCCGGGAGAAAACAGCATCCAGAAATTCCCAGTGACCAAGGGTCTCAAGGAAGAAAAGATGGTCACCAATGTCTAATGCTGCAGAAGGGTGGGGAAGGATGGGCAAATAGCACTGGAGATTTGGAGAGAGCAGTTATAGTTGAGTGATGAGCTCCAAAGCAAAATTGCTGGGGCTTTAGAAGCTAATGAAAGGACAAGACGTGGAGACACCGAGTGAAGATAGACAATTATTTCTAAGAGTTTGGCTGAGAAAGAGCCAGGACGGTGAGATGAAGTGAGCTTTGTTGTTTTGTGTTTAAGGATAGGGGAGCCCTGAGTGGTTTGTAGGTAGCCAAGAAGGAGCCAGGGGATTCAACAAGGCGACAATGAGGTACGTCCAGGAGATGCCCAGAAGACTGGGGAGGTGATTTCCAAAGGGTAGGTGGAGGAGAGGGTGGGGGATGGGCCTCCTGCAGGAGGTGGGGGAAGAGAGTCCAGCATTCTCTAACATTTTCACTCCACATATTTCCCTTGGATTTTCCTGTTCTCCAACCTGACTTGGTCACCCCATGGTGATTTTGAGCTGGCACAACCTTTAGGAAGCCACTGGCCCAACCCTCTTGCTTGATACCATGGTGGCTCAGAGCAGTTAAGTGACTGCTTGAGGCCATAGCCAGAATTCCAATCCATGTCTGAAGACTCCAAAGCCTTGCTCTTCTCTTTATATCACTGCCCAAAAACAGGGTTTCTTTTCCTCCTTTTGTCCATGTGAAGCGGACATCCAGGGACTTGACCTTGAAAATGGTTCCTTTGAAGTACATGGGAAGAGTTTCTGGGCAGGAAATTCACCACCTGGTCTTGGGCCTGCAGAAGACAGGCTAGCGGCTTCAGGAGAAAGCCTGGGAGCCAGTCAGATTTCTTTCCCCCAAGAGGCCCCTGCTCAAGGCTGGCTCTGGGCAAGTCTGCTTTGTGCATGCCTGGGCTTGATGTTAATAGATCTTGAGCAGCTGGGCTACAAGTAAAGCCTTTAATGAGAAGCAGGCCTGGGAGTGGGGGCAGCAAAGCCCCAGGAATGCCAGGGGGTCTGCTCCCACCACCCCTTGCCATTGAACCTGGCACTGGTCCTGACACGGAACCATCAGAGGCCCAGTGGAGCAGGCTCCAGCCACTCTGACTCACCCCACCCAGGCAGGTACAGACAGGGGCATCCTCCCTCTCCTCATCCTCACACATGGGGCAGGAAGACATAAGCTGGTCTAAAGCATCTACTGTGTGAATCTTGATTCACTACTGGGAAGGACTTTGAAGCTTAGGACATCTGAAAAATGGAAAAGACTTTAGGGAAAGATCCTAGAACACAGAACTGAGACCATTAGAGTAGACAGCCTTGTGTTCAACAAGGAAAAACAAAACAAATTTGGTTCCTTCTAAACCAACAAACATTTATTCAGCACCTACTGAGAACAGTGCCCTGTGATGATACTGGAGACATGAATACAAAAATGAAATCATTTCTGCCCTCAAGGAACTTATTATAATCTAGTGGGGCAAAGGGTGAGTGGTGAGACCATACCAATAACTTTCTAATGGCTTCTCTCACTGCCTCAAGTTTCCCCCCACTCCAGTCCAGTCTTCACTCAGTCACCAAAGGGGTTATCCCAAACCATGTCTTTGCCATGCTGGTGAAACTCTAGGGGATCCCTATTACCTCTGTGGAGATGTGACCTGGAATCTGTCTCTGTAGGCCCTGTAGCCCCCACCTCCTCAGAGGCTGCAGAGGCTAAAGACCCAGACAAGATCATGCTGCCCCCAAAGTCCTAATCCCTGTCCAGTGGTTCAGCATCAGAAACAGATTTCATTGATGAAAATGGCATGAAAGATGAAGCTGGACCACCTGCTTTGCTGTTGTCCCTGAAGGACCAGGGGACCTTTCCATCCATTGGACTTGTAGCTAACATCTTCCTCATGTGTCATGTCCCCAAGGATTATGGGAGTGCTCTGAAAGTGGGGACCAACTCACCTTTCAGTTTGAGTCCCCAGTGCTTGGCACACACTAAGCACTTAATCAACTCTTTTTAAATTCCTTCCTTCATTCATTCTCTTTGGCACTTAAAGCTCAAAGAAAGGAAATAGCATGCGCAGAGGCAAGTCACAGAGTGGCAAAGTCTGGATTTGAACCCTGGTCTTCCCCTTTTCACTCTGCTCCACCGCTAAAAAGATGAGTTCCTTCAGGAGGCAGTGAGCTCCTATTCTGAGGAGTCTTAAGGGCCAATGCTCCAGGTAGGGGTTAGAATAGAAGACCTCTGATGCTCATTCCAACTCTGAGGCTGTAGTTTTATGCTTGTATAGAAGTGGCATCAAGGTTTCTGATGTCCAGGAGAATCCCACTGACATTCAGTTTGGTGAAGCTTTGGCAGAGGGTGACATGATTGCAGTCATCACATTTCTAAGGGCTACTCTGGGGAAGACAGAGTTGACTTCTGCTTGATCTCCAAGAACAGAATTTTAGCTAATGAGGGGAAGTTATAGAACAAATTTCAATTCAATAAAAGAAAAACCCGATGAGGAAGGACTAGCAATTCATGCTGTCCTCAAGTGGTATGCTTTACAAGGTGGTGAGCTCCTCAACACTAGAGAACAGATGAGTTCCAGTGGGGATGTGGGGGAGGGCATTCCTGCTCAGGTAGAGGACCTCTCTGGGTCCCTCCCAGCTTTGGGATTTTGTGATCTCTTCCATGAGTCTCTGCTGAAGGGGGTTAAATATGATGGGGTGGTTGGAAGTATGAAATGAGGCAGGATATCTTATCTGGTGAATTCATGTCTGTCTGTGGGAGACTTTTGCTTTAGAAAATGGAAGAGTCTGGATGTTTTGAAGATGAAATAGGGCTGAGATTCTCCTTCCTCCTTGGCCATCAATTCAGCTGGAGGGGAGGGGGCAGAGATTTCCTCTTAGACTTTCCCCAGCCAGCCATCAAAACGGCAGTTGCTGGAAGCCTGGCACCTTAGAGCTAGAAAGCATCTTCAATATCATGCCCAACCTCCTGCAGATTAGGCTCGGAGAGGGAGCTGTCCCGCCTCCTTCTCTAAAGTAGCTGGGCCTTATTTTGTATTTTCTCTGTCTCCCTCATTAGAATGTAGGCTCTTTGACGGGAAAGGATGCTTCATTTTTGTCTGGTACTCTTAGTGCCTTCTCAGAGCCAGGCACATAATGGGTACTTCATGTATACTGGTTTAGTGAGTGATTGTTGATGGGTCCACTGTCACATAACATGTCCATGGCAGACTCGAACCCAAGTCTCACAACTCCAGTCACAGAGTTGGGAAGGACCCTAACCTCTCTTAATTTTGGTGCTTTCTCTCCTTTAATTATTTCCTATTTATTTTTGTATAGAGCTTGCTTTGTATAGATTGCTGTCTCCTCCATGAGAGTGTAAGCTCCTTGAGGGAAGGGACTGTCTTTTGCCTCTTTTTGAATCACTAGAGCTTAGCCCAGTGCCTGGCGCAAAGTAGGCATTTAATAAATGTTTCTTGATTGATTGATCATGTAGTCCAAGCTTTTGTTTGGTGCGCCAGCCCACTGTACAACCCCAGCGACCCTCTTTTAAATATCCCGAGTATGATGGACATCCCCTACCCATCAAGGCAGCACATTCTGTGACTGATGGCTCTCTTTGTTAGCAAGTTCTTCATCATTTCCAGCTGAAATCTCTTCACCTTCCCTATCCTACTCTTGTCCAAAGGGACCAAGCAAAACAAATCTAATCCCTCTTTCTTAGAGGGATATAACTTAGAGATTTACTCTGAGATTCTTTGGCTTGGGAACATTGCTGCTTACATAGTCTCTGTCCCACTAGAATGTAATCTCCTTGAGGGCAGAGACTGTTTCGGTCTTTCTTTCTATCCCTAGTGCTTAGCACAGTGCCTGGAACGTAGTATGTACTTAAAAGATATTTTTAATTGATCAGTTGAAGCCGGCTAGCATGTGTGTCCCCCCCACCCCCAAGTCTCTCCTTCTCCTGGTTAAATATCTCCATTTCCTAGAGAGAGATCTGATGAACTTTGACTGCAGATTGAAGCATACTTTATTTTTCTTGTTTTTTTTTTTAGTGTCTTCTTTTGCCACATGGCTATTATGGAAATATGCTTCGCATAACTTCACACATATAATCGATATCCTATTGCTTGTCTTCTCAAATGGTAGGAAAGGGGTGGGAGAAAGGGAATTTGGAATTCAAAATTTTAAGAAATGAATGTTAAAATTTTTTGCATGCAATTGGGAAATATTTAACAAAATAAATAAAAAATTAAAAATATCTCTATTTCCATCTATACCACCATCTCTAGTCTTCTCTTCCCACAGGCACACAGCTACAAGGATTCTCTTATTAAAACAAAACACAAATGAAAAGTCGGAATGTATAAATCAAAGATAGAACTGGATTGGAAACTCATCCTTCTTGACTTCAAGTATCTCACAAGTTAAAAAAAAACGAATAAATCATCTCATCTCCCAACAGCCTGTTTTCTGATACAATTGGGCCAATTTCACAACATCAACACCTACACTGTTGCAGACATCGTGCTTACCACAAAGAAGCTTCGGAAGTGGATATCAGAAGCCGAGAATACTATGGCTCTTCAAATTGTGTGTGAATTAAGAGTCAAAAGGTTCAGAGGGAAGGCATGGGGGTCTCTTCTTAGAGGATTCTCTGCTTAAGATGTGAAGCAAGCTCAAAATGCGCTCCCCTCATCCTGCTGATCTCCTCCTGTCACTTAGAGGAGCCCCTGAGAAGTGAGAGACCTTTCGGAACTGCCTGTCACACTAATCCTGAGGCACAGATGTGTTGGTTTTGTTTCCCTTCTCCTGAACAATGCCTTAGTGTTTCATCGTTCCCATAATTAGCTCAGTATGCTGGGTGCCCAAGCAAATCCCAAATACACTAACAAAGTGGCTTCTCATCTCTGGTGTTTGAAGAGTAAACATATACTTCTCCTGACAGATGGTGGCTAGTCATCCAAAAACAGATAGCAACTGGTACACATTCCCCAAAGAACTCCTGGCACACTCTGCCTCCTTCCTCTGCAGAAGGTGACAGGTAAGTCATGTTCCCTCTGCTGATGCCGCTGCCAGCTGAGGGGTTCTGGCTATCAACCTCCTCCAGGCCAGCGAGTTTTTGTTGTTCCCTCATGGTCTCTGTCTACTTCTGCTCCAGCCAAATGTCAGCCAAACCAGCTGAAATGTCAGCAAGTGTAAACCCTGAGCTCCTGTGTAATGTTACCAGAACCAGCAACTCTCCACTTTGGACAACTGGCCGAACTGAACTCCTGAGAGGCTGGTGTGGAGCAGTGGATAGAGCACTGACCTGGCCAGGGCTCTATTATCCAACTGACCCAGTAGACAGTGTGCCTAGAGCCATTGAAAACCAGGGTCTAAATTTTGCAATATGATTAAAAATCATACCAAAAATCTCTTCTTGAATACATGTGTGTGTTAAATAAGACAATTCAATAAGAATTTATTAAGTGTCCTCCTCTGTGTGGGTCCCTATTACCTCTGGGATCAAATGTCAACTCCTGTTTGGCACTTAACACTTTTTGCAACCCAGCCTACTCCAACTCTGCCCACCTACTCCTTTCCATGCTCTCTACAATCCAGTGGTACTGGCCCATTCAATCAGCGGCCAACTCCCACACCAGGTGTGCTCTTTCTCCTCACCTTGGCCTCCCTGATTTCCTTCACTGTTCAGGCACCATTGATAAGAACCCAGTCCCTACCCCCAACTGCTCAGGCTGTCTTTCCCCAAACTACCTTGTCTTCAAGGTAGTAAATACAACTTTTGCTTTAAAATGTGCAAGAGCTTAAATATTTTGAAGATGAATCAGGACTGAGATTCTCATTCCTCCTTGGCCATCAATTCATACATACTTAGTTAGACAGAGAAAGAGACCGAGAGATAGATAGAGGGAGAAGAAGAGAGAGAGGAAGAGGAAGAGGAAGAGGGAGAGGGAGAAGGAGGGAGAGAGAGAGAGACAGAGAGACACAGACAAAAACAGAGGCAGAGATAGAGAGAGCCAGAGAGACAGAGAGAGAAAGAGACAGAGAGAGATGATGATGATGAAAGTAATTACAGACAGAATGCATTAACATTAAGGGGAACAGGAAGACAGCTCCTATAGATAGTAGCATTTAAACCAAGTCTTGAAGGACACCTGGGAAGCCCACAGGCAGAAGAGGGGAAGGGAAAGCATTTCCACAAATGGGGGATGGCCAAGGAAGACATGAAGTTGGGAATGAGAATCACGTGTGAGGAATTTCCAGGAGACCAATGTCCCTGGATCACTGAGTATGGGGGGAGGCATGAGACTGGAAAAGGTAAGAAGGTTCCAGGTGATGAAGGGCTTCACATACCAAAGAATTTTATGGTTGATGCTGGATATAAGAGGAAACTGCTAGATTCTACTGAGTATATATGTGTGTGACATGGTCAGAAGATGGACTAGAGTCAAGAAGTCCAATCAACCCAGGCTCCAGGTGATGAAGGCCTGGATGAGGGCAATGGTGACCTTAATGGAGAAAGGGGGACGTAGACAAGAGACGTTGTGGAGTCTTGGACATGTGGGGTGAATTCAAGAGAGGAGTCAGAACCAAGGATGGAAACCTGGGTGACTGGAAGGATGCTTGTTCCCTGGACAGCAACAGGAAAGTTTGGGAGGGGGAAGCTTTGGGGGAAAGATAACGAGTTCTGTTTTGGATGTGTTGAGTTTTAGATGCCTACTGCCGTCTAGTTTCAGATGTCCAAAAGGTGGTTCATGATGAGGTGACCTTTAGCCTGGTATAGCTGCAGGAATGGTCAGACAGGCCAAAGGAAAACCAGTGGGCTTGGAGGCCCCTCTCAGCTCTAATTTCTGTTAGTGGTAGCTTAAGGTAAGCTCTCCAGAAGAAAACCATGCTTGCATTGACAAGTTCACTCATTCACCCTGATTTCTAGTAGCACAGAGCTGAAAGTTCGTACAGTCAAGGCCCTAATGATCGAGAACACTAAGCTTATTATTCTAATCTTGTGCCTGGGGTCCTAACTGGTCACACTCTGAAATGCTATCATGGTTAATTTTCTGTTTTAAATAATTCTTTTCTATATAAGACTGACTCCCATTTGTCTTTCGTAACTGGATTATGGGGTTCTCATTTCATACACTTGCTCTCAAAAATAACATGTTGTATTCTTAAAGTCCCATAACTTCAGACTCTTAGAGGGTATCTGGTCTAATAAAAAAAACGGAAAGAAGCTTATACCTAAAGTCATAGGACCCAGGTTAGAATTCTATCTTTACTTTTTATGACCTGTATGACCTTTGACAAGTCAATTCTCCTCTCTGAGATTTAGTTTCCTCCTTGGGAAAAGGAGGGAGTTAAGCTAGATTGTTCCCAAGGTTTCTTCCAGTTCTGAGTCCTGTGATTGCAGTGTAGTATAATGGATGCAGTACTGGACTTGGTATCAGGAAGACCTCAGTTCAGATCCAGCCTCAGACATTTACTAGTGTCCCTAGGCTTAAGCTCAGTCTCCCCATCTGTAAAATGGGAATTATAATAGCACCTTAACTGGCGGAACTCTTGTGACAATTAAATGAAATAAAATAGGTAACAGGTTTTGCAAACCTTAAAGGGATATATAAATGCTTCTCCTCCTCCTCCTCCTTCTTCTTCTCATTATTATTATTATTAACCATATGACTCTGAATAAGCCACTTGACTTTTGTGCGGTTTCTTCATCTGTAAAATGAAAGACTTGGACTCAATGATCCTTAAGGTCCCTTTTACCTCAAAATATATGACCCTATGAAGCTGTACATCAAGCACAGATTTCTTCTAGGTCATCATCAAGTGGTTGCCCATCTTCTACTTGAACACCCAAGACATGGAAAGTTCACTAATTTACAGAGAGAAAAAGATGGCCTCATTGTTGAACGTCTTTATTTGTTAGCAAAATTCCAATATTATCTCTTTTTAAAGAATGGAGGGGAGTCAGTCTTGTTTGTGGTTGGAGTACCCCACCCATTGTATATCCAGCTTATGAGTCTGTCCCTGACAAGGACATCTGGATTTTGCTTTACCCATGCTATCAAAATTAAATCAATGTCATTATTGGCATTATTAGCAACATTGTTAATAGACAATTCAATTGCACCAACATTTCTGCTCTTACTCCACTGAAGTCCTTCTATGCCTCAGCCTGGTTTGGAGGTACCCCTGGATTCTCAAAAGTAATGGAGGGTGTGAGGAGGCTGGGCCAGCCCTGATCATGGGCTCCTATTGTACTCTGAGAGAGCTACCCTGGCTTAGTGAGGGGACACTCAGTACCCAGACCTGGATGGGCCACCAGACCCTTATCATTTCCAGATGGAGCCATCAGAAGATAGCTGGTGAAGTTCTGGAGGTGAGTGTTTGGGTCCATGTCTATGGGCTTCCTGGTCACCTCCTAGCAATGAGAGCTGGTTCTGCCTTAGTAGGGAGTGAGTTCTCTCCTCACTGGAGGTCTGCAAGCAGAGGACAGCTTAGAATGCTCTCCCTCCTCCTCTTTGCCTCTTGGAACCCTGAGCTTCCTGAAAGATCCAGCTCAAACACCACGTCCTGCATGAGACCTTTATATAGTATTCCCCATTATTCCTATTTATTTTTCTGTAACTAGTATTCACTTATCTGTGATCTTGTTGTTTGCCTCCAACCCCTACCCCAGACTATAAACTCTCCAAGGGCAGGGACTGACTGGTTTTTTGGTTCTGCCTTTGTTTCCCCAGTGCCTAAGAGAGCACTAAAGAAATTCTTCAAATTAATAAATGTGAGTTGATTAACTGAATGATCTTTCTAAAGAGGGAGGTGAGTACAAACAACTATGTGTGAATTATAGTTATTATGAACTAATTTACAACTGTGTATCACTTTAAGGTGGCAAAGTGTTTTCACACACACACTTCAGCTCAGTGGCTTCTCTGGGAGGGAATTAGGACAGGGATTCTTACTTACAGAGCACAATCGATTCAGGATTTATTAACTGAAGTCTCAGCTTTGAATTTCTGCCCTGCTTTTACTAGCAGTGGGAACATCCCTGCCTCTCTCTGGGCCTCAATTTCCCCTTCTGTAAAATGAGGGGTTTGAACTAGGTTATCTGGGCACAAGATTTAGGAGGGAACCTTTTTCATTTTCTTTTTAACAAATCTTTTTAAATATTTTATTTTTTTCCCAATTATATGTAAAACGGTTTTAACTTTTTTTTTTTCAAATTTTGAGTTCCAAATTCTCTCCCTCCTTCCCCTCCCCTGCATTGAGAAGGTAAGAAATTTGACATAGGTTATTCATGTGAAACACATTTCCATGTAAGTCATTGTGTGAAAGAAAACAGACAAAAAAACCAAGAAAATAAAGAAAAAGGATCTTTAATCTGCATTCAGTCCCTACCAGTTCTTTCTCTGGGGATGGACAGCACCTTTTGTTGTAAGTCCTACAGAATTGTCTTGGATCAGTGCATTACTGAGAATAGCTAAGTTATTCATAGTAGATCATCTTAAATTTTTCTGTTATTGTATACAGCATTCCCCTGGTTCTGTCCATTTCACTTTGCATCAATTCATGTAAGTCTTTCCAGGTTTTTTCTGAGAGCATCATAATCATCATTTCTTAAAGCACAATAGTATTCTATCACAATCCCATACCGTAACTTCTTCAGCCATTCCCCAATTGATAGGCATCCCCTCAGTTTCCAATTCTTGGCCACCACAAAAAGATATCTTTGTAATGTGGGTCCTTTTCCTTTCTGTTTTTTTTTTTATCTCTTTTGGATACAGACCTAGTAGTGGTATTGCTTGGTCAAAGGATCATGCACAGCTTTATAGCCCTTTAAGCCTACTTCCAAATTACTCTCCAGAATAGTTGGATCAGTATATGACTTCACCAATCGTACATTAGTGTTCCAATTTTCCCACATCCCCTTTAGGAGGGATTCGATAGCTATTTTCAAGTACCTAAAGGGTCATTACTGAGAAAAGAGATTAAATTTTTTTTCTGCTTGGCCCCTGAGGACAGAATTAGAAGCTACAATTATGTGAGGGGATTGGGCTAGAGTGCGTGGGACATTGGAAAGCACCCTGGGTCTAGAGTCAGAAGGTCTGGGTTCCATCTCAGGCTCTGTCACTCTGTCTTTTGATCTCTTCATCCTTTTTTTTGGCAATTGGGGTTAAGTGACTTGCCCAGGGCCACACAGCTAGAAAATGTCTGAGCCCAGATTTGAACGCAGATTCTCCTGACTCTAGGGCTGGTGCTCTACCCATTGCACCACCCAGCTAACCCATCTTCATCATTCTTATCTTTGTATTCACAGTCCTGAGTCCTTTCACATTAATGTATGTGTGTAAGTGCCCATGGGCATATGAATGTGTGTGTGTGTGTGTGTGTGTAAGATGAACTAAAACAAAGAAAGACCATTTCTCTGTTTAGGAAACGTGATGCATTTTTTTTCCCTTTTCTCCCCGGGTAATTCTAACAGGCATTGCATTTAAATAGCTACCTAAGTCACCTGGGAGCCTTTTCCCTCAATTAGCTATTCCATTTCTCTGCTCTATTTATCTGGGAGAGCTGGGGAGGTCACTGGCTCACCTCTAAATGCCCCATATTCTCCCACAGTGGGAGCCATTGAAAGCTCTGTGGCTGAAATGCCAGAGGCACAGGGCACATGCCCTGGAGGGCAGAGATCAGAATGTCTCCTGGTTGGGTGGTATTTACCTCTCAATGGGCAGTTTTTACCATGAACCTCTTGGGCCTATCTATCTATTTGCTGGATTCCTTCTGGAAAGAGTGTAGAATGAGGTTCAGTCCAAACAGAACAAAGAGAGAAGCAGGAGCTCTCAGTGTCTCTTTGTATGCCCAGAGCTTAGCTATGTCCATAGCTAGTGTCTGGCCAGGGAACTGCTGCTGATTTCAGCTGTCTTCTGGGAATGTGGCACAGTTAGGGCTGGGAATGCTGTGGGCTATGTTTGGCTCTCCACTTGCCATAACTGGGCAGGCAGGACAGTTGAACTAGGAGGGCAGGAGAGCAGCAGCTGTTGTCAATAACTCATGTGGGCACTAGGCTCTCCATGGAGAGTGTGAGATCCAAATAGGGACAGGCCAGGTTTCTAGTCTGGTATTCCCCACACTAACCCTTGTAACAGGGCAATGAATGTCTTCATGGAGCAGTAGAGCTCTGGTGGGTTAGTACTCCTGGGTGGCTTAATCTTGGTGTCTGAGTCTGTTTTCCCCATCCTAACTATCTTTCCAAGGAAGGGTTTTGTTCTTTGCTGTGCTATAAGCCGCTTGAGATTCTGAGCACAAAGAACACCAATGGGCTGGGAAGTGGCCACCCCTGTCACTAGGTCAGTGATAGCTGCATTCTTGACCACACCTGGAGTCTCTCCCTATTCTCTCTGCGTCCCTGGGTCCGAAGGGACAGCACCCTACACCTTCTGACCTTAAGAATCCCTGCTCATACCTGGTTTCAGCCCTCTCTGCTCCACATAAGGCCCCTTTGGCAGCTTGCCGCCTCCCCAGTACACAAAGCAGCCCTGATATAATCTCGTAATTGTCCCTTTTCTACCATAATGAAAACTGCCAAGAGCAAACGGGTTTCTGAAAATTGGTTTTCTCCGTCCTTTGACGGTGGCAGGCTTGCTGGCATGTAATTAATTCAATGCTGAGTGAAAGCCCAGTCCGGATGCTTGAGTTGGGCTGCTGGAGACTCTGAAAAGAGCTGTTGGCTGAAAATGTGATTATCCCCAACGCAAGACCCTGGAGCAGCGCAAGGTGGCCGAGAATAAATGCACACACATCCGGTTATTGTCAGAAATGTTCATTTAGCCCTGGTGCTCTTCACATTCACTGATGCAGAAACCACAATTAAGTATCCATAAATATCACCTTTGGAAAAAAGGTCCCCGGATCTGACAGTCACTACAGCCTCCCCAGGCTGGGCTCCTCCATTAGGTTATTAGGGCTCTTGAGCGTGGTTAGAAATGATTCTTGGGATGTCCCAGTTTCTTAATGAGACTTCCCGGAACCCCAGGAATATTAATAGCTCAGAATAATAACCAATATTTATATAGCGACTTACAGAGGGCAAAGTACTCTCTGTGTAGAGTGGGACCCAAAAGTCTTAGCACTGTTATAAGCTTAGGTAGGTACCTCTATTACCCCCACTTTAGAGATGAGAGCACCAAGGCTTAGAGGAAAGTGACTGGCTAGGATCACCCAGTTAGTAAGTGTGTGAGGAAGGATTTGAATCCCAGGTTCAGCCCTTTAGCCAGCATTTGCCGGAGAGTACATCCAAGATGCTTAAACGCATCAGAATCCAAGAATAACAGAATCACAAACTCCGAACTCTTAGGATCAAAGAATCTTAGAATGTTAGAACCTTGGGCCAATGGATGCAGCTGCTCCCTGTAGCAGTGCAGATTGCTGCTCCCTCCACACCTTCAATTCAATTTAATTCAACAAAGTATCATTAAGTGCCTACTATACACCAGCCCCCAGGATACAAAGGGGAAAGAAATGATTTTTATTTTAAATAATATAATGGTAACAAATATTATTTATTAAATAACAAAATAAATGGTAACAGCACCAACCCTCCAGAATCTTTCATACCTGGAGATTCTTAATCCTGTCTTTGAAGAAACCTCCCCAGAGAGAACCTGTTCAAAGGAATTGCTTCCTTCTCCTTTTCACATCTCAGGGGGACCAGAGAACCCTGGGGCTGACCATCTATTATTTCTAGCTTTTGTTAGGAGCCACATCATCATTAACTGTTACACATCCTCAGTGATGTTTTTTCCTGACGCTTCTGAGCAAATCATTGCTAATACCACTGCAATATCCCTACGCCCACCTCTCGTCTCTCCATCACCTTTGGGTCACCTGCAGTTCTGGTCTTTCTGAGGTCATGGTGTTCAGTGATTCATAGCCACAAGACATTTGTGAGGAAAAAACAGCAATAAAGAGACAGGCTTCTGTGGAAACAAGGCAAACACACACAAGATGGTGGGCCATTTTTCCAAGTGCAATCTGGCTTTGCCTCTGGGCCCAGCTGCTTGCCTGTTTTCAAAGTCTGTTCAAGATATGTGCGCTGATGAAACAATGTCAGGGCTACCCATCTATCCACCTGGGGAGGCTCATGCCGTACACCTCCTTTTGGGTCTTCCACTCAGCTTGATGGTCTCAGGTAATTCATCTAACCTATCTGGGAGGCAGTTAGTCTTCATCCAGGGCAAGAGAGGATCAGAAGGAGAGAATGTATGTAGCACATTTTCCAAACTGTAAATTACTATAGAAATGTTCACTACAATGATCGTTCCTGTTAGAGTTAGCAGGAGGGCAGCTAGGTGGGGAAGTGGATAGAGCACTGGACCTGGGGTCAGGAAAACCTGAGTTCTAATCCAACCTCAGACACTTACTAACTGTGTGAGCCCAGACAAATCACTTAACCCTGTTTGCCTCAGTTTCCTCATTTGCAAAATGATTCAGAGAAGCAAATGGCAAACCATTCCAGTATCTCTGCCCAGAAAACCCCAAATGGGGTCACAAAGAGTCATACATGACTGAAACAACTGAACAACAGGAATTAAAAAGTCTTAGGGTACTGGGTTTAGGAGGGGCTGTTCCCAGTCCTCAATCTTTGTGTCTTTCTTCTGAAATTATCTCCAGTTTACCCCATTTATGCCTTGTAGTTACATAGTTGTCTGTGCATTGTCTCTCCTATTAGACTGTAGGCTCCCTGAGGGCAGAGACCATATTTGCCTTTCTTTGTATCCCAAGCACTTTGCCCAATGGTTGGAATGCAGTAGGAGCTTTATAAGTCCTAGATGACTTGGTTTGACTGTTACTGATCCAATGTGTCTTGAATTTGAGAGTTAAGAAATTCTTCTTAGGGAGCTTCAGGGATGTCTCTCACCTGATCTGGCAGAAGGTAAGCCATGGACTGATTCCACCTACCCCTTCGCCTCCTTTTGTCCAATTTCCTCCTTGGGCCAGACAGGACATTCCAAGGGACAATCAAGCTTCCTTTTAACTCCCACTCTTCATATGCACTGGGCTATTGACCTTTTTCTAAGATCTAGCAGCCTTCCCAGCCCTGACATCTCCTGTTCTAAGGCCCCTCCCAGCCTTGACCTTCTTTGTTCTCAGGCCTCTCCCAGCCCTTACCTTCCACAACCTAACATTCTATGTCGTAATATTGTCAGTCAGTTGATAAATAGAGTACCTACTATGTATGTGCTAAGAATTTTGTTGTTCAGTTGTTTCAGTCATGTCCGACTCTTCGAGTCCCCATTTGGAGGACTCTATGTTCTATGCTCTACTCATATTCTATGTTCTACATTCTAATGTCCTTTCCAGCTCTCGTGCTCCAACTTTGAACATCTAGGTTTCCAAGGCCCTTTTCAGCTCTGACAGTCTTGATTCCTCCCAAGATCTCCAACACAGAGATTCACAGGTAAACCTGTTATTTGTTGAGAGCTTAATTAATTGTTGGTAAAGTCTAAATGGGGAGAGACAGGTTTCCTCTGACTGACAATTCTGCAGGTAATTGGATGTTTGTTTCTCTTGGTTCCCTGGAGCTGTTCAGGGAAGGGAAAGGGGGGGAGAGAAGGAAGAGGGGCTGTTGATCACATGCCTGACCTGGGCCCATGAGCTCCTGAGCCTAGAGGTTCTGGCTTGGCCCAATTTCTGTTCCCCTGACCCTGGCTCAGGATACAGCGACTGTTGTGTAGAATTTCATCTTGGATTCGAAGCAAACTGTGGTGCCTGGAAGGCCCCACTGCTGTTGGGAAGGGCTTGGGCTCCCTCTGCCTCATGGCTCTCCCTGGCGCCAGGGCCTGAACAGTGTGAGAAAGTGAGACTATTAAGTGTTAAGCTTTGATTATAAATAATATTTCCCTCCATCAGTGCTATGCAAACAGCCAGACCAGGCTTCCCAGAATGAGCCTCTGTCTCTTTACTTCTCTGCCCAAAAGCCATCAAAATGGTTACCAACTATATATTCTAAGGTTCTTCCCAGCTTTGGCCTTTCCTGTTCTAAGCCCTCCTAGCTCTGACATCCCCTGTTCTCAGGCCCCTCCCAGCTCTGACATTCCCTGTTCTAAGGCCCCTCCAGCTCTGACATTCTATGACTTCAATCTGTTGCTTCACTCACACAACCACCTACTTTTGGGCTTCCCAGTCATTGGATCTTGACTCTCCTTCCAGGTCACCATCAGAGAACCTCCAGAGGGATGATCAGCTGGTCCTTTGGATTCTGGGGCTTGGCCCATATTCTGTTAGTTAACAACACTCATATCTTCTGACAAATGGCTCGGAAGTAAAGGGACCAAAGTCAGGGGAAGTGGTATTTGAGAGAAGGTGAGCCTGGGAAATTCCCCAAGGGAGCAGATGAGCAGAGCCTGTGGGCTGAGCTGGGTCTGCTGCTCCTGAGAGGGCAGCCAGGCTGGCGAGAGGCCTGGGGTCTGGGTTATATGAAGATCAACGGGAGGAACGGTGTTCAGACCGGAAAAGAAAAGGTTTGGGTGTGGGGGGGAGCTGATAGGAGAACTCTCTTTGGGTCTTTGAGTGACAAATTAGGTCTGGTCAGCTGTACCTCAAAGAGCCCCAAGAGGAGCATTGGGTGATGGAGATGCAGAGACATAGCCAGTGTCCTGGAAAAGCTCCTAATGTTAAGAATTGCCCCAAAGTGTGTGTGTGTGTGTCTGTCTGTGTGTCTGTATGTCTGTGGGTGTGTCTGTGTGTCTGCATGTCTGTGTGTCTGGGTATGTAGGGGGTAGGGGTGCTTGGGAAGCGGAGGTGCCGTTTCCCCCTCACTGGACATCTTCCAGCAGAAGCAGGACAAGGCCTTGTTGGGCATGTAATTGTAGCAGGATTCCTATCTGGGTCTGGCCTTGCCTTCAAGGTTCCTTCCTAGGGTCAGATTTTGTGATTCAATAATTCTTTATGCTGCTCATCCCCAGCATTGAACACAGTGTCCTGCACATGGTAGTCACTTAAAGAGCAGAATTTTCATGTCTCCACCACTTAGGCAAAGGGAGAAGCACAGAGCAGTCAGAATCTCACTGGGCTGGGTGTTGGGAGGCCTGAGTTCCAGTCCTGTCTCAGTCACGGTGTGACTCTTGCTGTCTCTGGCTCCATTTTCCTCATCTGCAAAGTGATCTCTGAGGCAGACCCCTTCCAACCAGGGACTTACTTCTAGGATTCTCACCTAGAGGGGTGAGGGGAGTAAGAGAAACTTCCTGAGCTAGACCACGAAGGGTGGAAGGAAGAAAGATGAAGAGAGAAGCAGGGGCTTTGCCATCTGTCCTGCCACTGCACTCTCAGGACTTTCTAGCTGCCATTCATATGGGTTATCTGCCCCCATTAGAGCACGAGCTCAGTGCTTGGCACACAGTAAGCACTTAATAAATGCTTTCCCACTCATTCATTTTATACCTGCTATGTCCTCCAGGAGAGTGTGGACTCCCTGAAGGGAGGCATTATTTAATTTTTTTCCTTTGCTTTTTTTATTCCTGGTACTGTGCATAGCACCTGGTGCACAGAAGTTATTTAGGAAATATCTGTTGACTGGTCAAAGGAATTATTTTTCATTTTTGGCACACAGAAGGCACTAAATCAATGCTTATTGACTCTGAGTCTGCCTCTATGAGTGTAGCTATAGACAGAAAGGAATGGAAGGGACAGATATCATAGTAGTAGCATTGACAAGACTAGCAAATGATTGGACATTGGGAGTGAGGGTGGGCAGTGGGGAAGAAAAATTGGAGGATAGTTCCAACATTGCAAACCCGGGATCTGGAAGGAAAATGATGCTCTTTGCATAAACAGTGATGTTTTAAGGATGTATTGGTGTAGGGGGGACATAGTGACTTCCTTTGTGGAAGATGCCTACAACAGATCCAAAGTGGGGATGCTTCTCAGGCAGGTAATAACATAGGATGATATTCATCCAATTCCAGAGAGGGGGGCCAATAGGGAATCGCTGAGGGCTTTTGAGCAGGGGGATAGCTTGATTAGGCTTGTGCTTTAGGAAGGTAAGTCTGAGTCTGGCTGCATGTAAACGCTAGATTAGAGGAGGAGAGATGAGTCAGGGAGATCAATTAGGAAGCCCTTGTGATAGAGAGAGGGTTAGTAGAGAGGAAGGGATGGGTGTGAGAAATGCTGAGAAGGTAGAGTGAAAAAGGTCTGGTAACTGCCTGATATATAAGGTAAGGGAGTGAGACGTGCTGAATATGACTGAGGCACTGCCCTTGAGTGCCTGGGAGGAGAGGGGTGCCCCCAACAAAATAGGGCAGGAGGTAGTAGAGTACTCCTGTGCCCATGGAAGGGCTAGAGAGATTCTGTTGCTCCCGAAATGAAAATGCTAAGCAAGAGCTCTTGTTATACACGGCTTCTCATCATCAAGGAGCTAAGTCAGCCTGATGACTCAGAAAGGGAGACAATTTAATTCCTCATCAGAATTCTGACTCAGGCGCCCGCCACCCTCCCAAGCCCAGGCACCCAGGTGAAAATGGACACTGCTTTCACCTGGGTGTCCACATCATTCCAGATAGCTAGGGGATTGGTGATAAACATAAAGAGGTTTGGGTTTTCTGACAGAACTTTTCTATTTTTGTCTGGATGTGTTATGTATTGGAGAGAGGGGCCAGATGTGTTGAAAATAGTATGAGACATGAAGCATGGGAAGGGAAGGGAAAAAGGGAAGGGAAGAGAAAAAGGCAAGGGAAGGGAAGGGAAGGGAAGGGAAGGAAAGGGAAGGGAAAAAGAGAAAGGAAAAAGGGAAGGGAAGGAGTCTTCCATTGGATATGAGTCTTGTGATCCTGGGCAAGTCATTCCTCCCTCTCTGGGTCTCAGTTTTCTCATCTGTAAAATGAGAATAATAACTCCATCATCTCACAGGGTCATTATCACCCAAGCATCTAGCATTATCATGGATCTTCTTGGTTCCAGGCACTGTATCAGGAGCTGGGGATACAAAAACGACAGAAGTTCTTGCTCTCGTGGAGCCCACATCATATTGGAGGAAACAGCACAGATATACATAGGCTGCACAAAATAAATTCAAGATGGCAGCACAGCATTAGCAGCCAGATCTGTCGAACCTCATGAGATGGACCCATTGTTCACATTGCCATTGCCCTTGGCAGTTAACAAAATGCTTTCCCGGTCACTATTTCAGCCCACCCCTACTGCAGACCCACGAGGCAAGTACCTCCGGGGTACTGAGGGGGAACCTCAGGGCCAGAGAGGGGTGGTAACTTGGCCAAGGTCACCGAAGAGGCCGGCGGTAGAGTGAGGATCTGGACCCAGGCTGCTTGCCTCCATGTTCAAGGCTCTTTGTACTACCTGTGGCTTCTGGCTGGCTCAGTTGATCAAAGCTGCACAGGAAAGGGGTCACAGGAACAGGTTCTGTCCTCAGAGCTCTATCCTTTGCCCATCCCTCAGCCTAACTGTCCATCTCCAGGGTGTGCCCCCAGAAGAACTGAGCAAGGTATTGTGAATGTTGAAGCCTGATCCCAATCAATCCCTCCTACAGGGAAGCTAATCCCAGTAACCCCATGGAATAACCCCAGGGCTGGGAGCCAGGAATCTTAAAGACAGTGCCATCGGCTTCACTGACTGATGGGAGATGATGATGCTAACACTGACCCATAAACATTCAAGAATGCTTTTAATAGATGTTACCAAAGGGAATACTCAGCGTCTCCAGGTTACATGGATTGGAAAGGTTTTCAAATATAGGAACCTTGCAAAGGAGATCAAAAACGTGTGGCAATAAGCTAGGATGCATGTCCCAGACACAGAGAAATGCACAGATGTCATTCTTCAAGACAGGATTTGTTGCCTTCAGTCAGCCTACAAAAGATGGGCTGACATCCCAATACTTATTCAATTGCAAAAAGCCATCATTTTGAGATAGTTTGTAGAATATCAGACAATTAAAAAAGTAGAAGACAGACTGATCCCAGGGCTTTCTCTATCTGATGCCCATTGAATATAGGACAAGAAGAGCAGAGACTATTAAGAATAACTACTCATATTTGCTTCCCCACCATCCCCTGCAATGGGAACCTGGCATTTCCCATCCCCCACTATGAAGAGATATAAAGGAAAATCTCCCTTTCTCTTACCCTCCACTCCTTCCCTCCATTCTTTCTTCTCTCCCTTCCTTCTTTCCTTCCTTCCTTCCTTCTTTCCTTCCTTCCTTCCTTCCTTCCTTCCTTCCTTCTTTCCATCCTTCCTTCCTTCTCTCCCTCTCTTATTTCTTTCTTTCTTTCCTTCCTTCCTCCTTCTCTCCCTCCTTTCTTTCCTTCCTCTCTCCTTCCCTTCCTTCCTTCTCTCCCTCCCTTCTTATTTTTCTTTCCTCCTCACTCGTCTTCCTTTCTTCTCTCACTGAATTCCATCTTCATTTTGCTTCCTTTCTCTGATTCAGTCTCATAGTTTTTGTGATGCTATTTCTCATCTCCTCTTTCATTCTCTCTCCTTCCTACATCTCTCTCATTCTCCCTGAATATTTCTCATATGTTAATAATGGTTCTAGGTAGAGCTCATTCTCCAGCAATTGGGCTTGCTCAGGTCATCAGGAATCTCAGCTGGACTCCCATCCTAGCATCTGGGAAAGAGCCTGGCTCTAAAAATAAGCTTGTTTAAGCAGCCAGGGAGCAGCTGGCGGAGCTGCCTGGAGCCCTAGGAAGGTCTGAGCCTCCCTTGGCACAGGCCAGAATTCTGTTACCCGATTAATCCACTTGCTCCCATGCAGGAATTTGGGGAGGCCAGGGCAACTGGCGCCTGAGGGATAGAAGTGACAGGTGGCTTCCTGGAATAGATCATTGGGCCATTGCTAACATGAGACACAGCCAAGAACATACATGTGCACAGACACTTGTACCTTCTCAGTGGGGACCCCCCTGGGGCAGAGGCCAAGGAGAGATACTTTCCAGTGAAGGGGCAAGTTCTCCCCCAGGCCCTTTTCTCACCTGTGCTTCCTTGGTATCGCCTGGGGGACCCCAGGAAGTCTTGAGTAGCCACTGAGGAAGCCTGTTCTCTATTTCCCATCCCCAGATTGCAACGTTCTGGCTTTCCTCATTGACACTGCCAATGAGCAAAAGAATTTAATGTTTTCTCTGTGAGAGGGAAGCTGGACTAGGGGAACCCAGATGGGATGTAGTTCAATTCAAATCCAATCAATTCAACGAGCATTTATTACGCACCTCCTGTATGCAAGGCCCTATGCTGGAATTGGAGCTCGGACACCCATCTCGGCCACTTGCTGGTTGTGGGACCCTATGAAAATGCCTTATTCTCTCTAGGCCTCCCTGTCCATTTCTTTCTGTGGAAAATGAAGGGAGAATAAAATCAAATCAAAAGGCAGGCTTGGTATCTAGATAGCAAGGCCCCTTCCAGATCTGACATCCTGCTTTGGCGCTGGAACCCAGGTAGGTGCTTTGACTTGAAGTCCATTGAGGATGGCCTTATTGGTGACTCCTTCCTTATCTGAGCCTCCCAGAAAGAGGCCTTGATGGGCTACTAGGTGCCCATCTGTGTCCAGAGGCCTTGGAGCCCTTACTTCAAGGAGATTAAGAGTCCAAAAACAGAATTAGGGAGCACAGAGTTGGGAGGGGCTGTAAGGCCTAGAGAGATTTCCTCCAGACAGCCTCGAGAGCTAGTGCGGTATCAGGGCAAGTCAGGGCAAGGGCCCTGGACTTGGAGGCCTGGATCTGAGTTCCTGGCTGTGTGACCTTGGGGGAATCACTTCATCTTCTTTGGCCTCAGCTTTCTTCTCTGTAAAGTGGGTGTGATAAGCTCTGTATGCCTGACCTCTCATGGGCATGTTATGACTAAGGTGCTTAATAGACTTTAAAGCTCTAGAGAAACATGAGTTAGAGGAAGAAAGCATCACTTTTAGCAGCAGTTACTAATTACTATACTTCTGAAAGGACATGATTGCTAGTAGTATCACCACTAATTACTATAAATTTGGACAAAAAGAGTCGACATCAGAGGCAGTCAGGAAGGCCTCTGACACATCTTCAGTACATGTCTCTGGGCCAGCCACCTAAACTCCCAACATCCTGGCACCTCCCAAAGACTGTAATTTGAAAAGCAGGAGGGAACTTCCACCCTGGGAATTCTCTACCAAGATGAAATCACAGATCCCATCCAAAACAAAAACAAATGCCCCTCCACGAGTGAGGGAAGTAGGTAGACATGTGGTTCCTGCTGCCCTTTGGGGGCTTCAGCAGCAGGGAAATAGAGAGCCCATATATGAGAATGTAGTCTCTAGGTCAGATGCCCAAAGGATCCGTATTTTATTATTCGTTCGTTTGTTTATTGATTTCTTTTTTTTACACTATAGTTATCTCCTGATATATACCTCCCACACCACTGTACTATCCATCCTTTGTAACAGAGAAAAATAATACAGAAAAATCTAGGTCTTTTGATTCCATTTCTGTATTTCTCCTATTGGAATTTAAGCTTCCTGAGAGCAGGGATTGTTTCCTTCTTTGCCTTTCTATCCCCCAAACCCAGCATAAATGCTGGCACACAGTAAGTGCTTAATAAATACATATTCGATCGTTTGACAGATGCAAGGATGGATAGATGCAGTGACCGTCCATGCTGCACACTCTGCAAAAACTAGGCAAATTCTAACTGCAAAAACTGCAAGCTAGAAAGTGTTCTGTAAATGGTAAAGATTGTTAAAAAAAACCATGACCCACTTTGTCACTGTAGAGAGCTTTGTAGCTCCACGCCCACTGTGGTAGGACTGATTATTACCCTGCAGTAGCATATATGCAGCTTTACTGTAGCTTGGGAAACCTCCAGGGGTTTGAGGCCTTGTACTCATTCTCTGCCCAGGGGGATAAAATCCATCAAAATTCCAGCTCAGTGGGACTTCCACGAACTAGGGGCTGAGCATGCTTTGGGTAGCCATTGATGTGGGCTGACAAATCTCTTCAGAGACTCTCTAAGGTACCACATCTTGCCTCAGGGAGGTGGCGAGGGCATGATTTCCATGCCCCTGGCCTTCCCTCACCCCAACTCAAAACCTATAGGATTGAGCGATAGAAGAGGGATCAGAAATGATCTTGTCTAACCCTCATCGTAGAGAAGAGGAAATTCAGTTAAGTGAATGACTGGAGGTCACGCAGGGAGCAGGAGCAGGATCTGAACCCAGAATCCTGAACCCTAAATCTGACATGAGCTAGAAAGCATTTTAGAGACTGCCTCATCCAATTTTTCTCACTCAGTGCAAGACTCCCTTCGACCACGTCTCTGGAAGGTCAATCACTCACACACCTGCAGTGTTGGGGGTGGGAGTGAGGGAGCTCACTCTGGCATCAGGCGTGGAAGACCTCTCTAATCATTATAATGTATTTCCTTATATTGCCCTGAAATCTGCCTCTCTGTGCCTCCCACAGCCATTCTGCCCTCTGGGTGCAGGTAGAACAAGACTACTTCCTCTTCCCAGTGACAGCCCTTCAAATACTTGAATCTCAAAGCTAAAACTAAGGTGGGAATATCTGAGGCTTTGTCTCAGGGTACTGACAGCACTTCCAGGCTTTCAGAGACATAGGAACAACAGAGGTTAACATCTTGGCAAGAAAAATTGGTTAAAACAGGAAACCAGCAGCATGATTATGGCAAACATCCTATAGAGGTGGAGATTCACTAGAGAATCCTAGGGAGATCCTGAAGAGGCTCCCTTTTGCAGATAAGACTGTGCTGATAATGTTAAGCCCTAGAACATTACAGAGACTACTCCATGAGTTCTGTGGTCACTCAGAGGTGTCCAGCCCACTATTCATATGGGAAATACCAAGTGGATGACAAATGCCTGTCATACAAGCTGTTGTTGTTGTTTGTCCTTCATTCTCAAAGAGGACCATGACATCAGGGAGGTGATACCATGACATCAAATGAATTGGATTTAAGTGAGGGAGGGCTGTGCAAAGTCACCAACCTCACTCTCTCCTCTGGAGCCATCTGGGTCCAGTGGCCAGATATAGATCGGGGTGACTGGAATATTGCATAGGAAGACTCAGGTGAAGGCTTCTCCATCAGTCCTTGTAGCTCTGGTGGATACACAGATAACATGCAAAAACTGGACTGGAAGAGGAGAGCAGGTTGGATTGCCTCTGGGAAATTTGACAGTGTTTTCAATGAAGCTCAACTGCATGTGCATGCACATAAGCACACACACTGCAGCATCAACAACACTTTTTTAATACAAATATTCTAATGAAAGGCAATGTGGTATAGTGGAGAGAGAATTAGCCTTAGAGACAGGAAGACCTGGCTGCAGTTTCCATCCCTGACAAACACTGACCGTGTGACTCTAGCAAGTCACCCTACATGGCAGATTCCTCATCTGCAAAATGGGCATAATGATAATTTTGTAGCATATTGGATTTATAGGCAGGAACACTAAGTTTCAAGTCCTGACTCTGACCTATACTAGATGTATGACCAGGGTGAAGTAACAACTTCTTGATGCCCCAGGAAATGCTTTAAACCATGACTTTGCAGAACAGGTCCCTACTGTGTGCTCCTAGAGGGAGTCTCCCCACTGGGAGTTCCCTATGCCAACAAAATGATAGGTCTGAGCTAATTTTCTTAGGATACTGCATACCTATGAATTGTGGAACACCTAGATGATAGAATTATTATTAATCAAATTAATCTATGTTCGTATGACTATTTGTGGTTTTCAACATGTTTTATTCATATTAGTTCATTTGATCAAAATTACTAGTGACCTAGTGGCTGATGGAATGACTGATGTTGGGCTAAAGTGGGCCATGACTGACATTTGGTATGTAGTGTGAGGTCTTAGTCTAAATCTAATTTCTGCCAGGCTGCTGTCCAACTTTCCTAGAAGTTTTTTGTCAGATAGGAAATCTTTGCCTCAGTAACTAGAGTCGTTGAGTTTATTTTAAAAAATTATGTTATGGTTTGCATTTATATATCGTGTGTCTAGCCTGTTCCACTAATTGACCACTTTTGGTAACCAATACCAAACTAGCCTAATGATAACTGCTTCATAGAAAACTTGAAGTCTGGTCCTTCCTTTCCACTCTTTTTTTCATTATACCCTTGAGGTTCCTGATATGGCATTATGACCAGGGCTGACTTTCACACAATAAATAGCATAAGAAACATCACTGAACAGGAATATGAGCTGAAAAGGAGAGGATGATGATGATGAAACTAAAATTTATATGGTGCTTTAAGGTTTGCAAAGCACTTTACAAATATTATCTCTCTAACTACCATGGGAGGTAGGTACTACTATTATATTCATTTTATAAAAGATTAAACTGAGGCAGACAGTGGTTAAGTGACTTGCCCAGGGACACACTGTTTCAAGTGTCTGAGGCTCCATTTGAATTCTGGTCTTCTTGCCTCCAGCCTCATTGTTCTATCCACTGTGCCAGACTCCCAGGGATATCAGATGGACAGCACCCTGATGACCATGGCTTCTTTAAAGACCCAGGAGACAGCCTCTAGACCATGATGTGTTGGGTGGTGGGAGGGGCTGAATGGAAGATTTATGGGATATATGGCCCAGAATCCTAAGGACTGGAAGGCATGGGGAGCCTGGCACCTGCAGCAGCCAAGCAAGGACCCATCAAAGTGACTCTGGGGCTGACTTAGAAGTGGTGACTCATGAGGACAGCAATTCTGAGATGATGCCATGTGAATCAGAGCAAGGGCCTGTGCTGGTGGTATTTTTCCCTCTGATGCATTAAACATGACATTATGTATGTATCAAAAATGCTTATTATGTGCAGCAATTTTTTAGGATAAAAATAGGCTAAATTTCCTCTATTTTGCTCCAAAATGTCTCCAAACTCCCTTTGTACCCTCAGAATCTTCTGAGAAGCATCTGGGGCTCTATCAGGGAATTTCAAATGTTCTTTGGCCAGGTTACTTTGGGAGGTGCTGACCTATAGAATAAAATCTGAGCTTCTGATCCTGGCCTTCGAGGCCCTCCACAATCTGGCTCCAAACTACCTTTACTGCTTTATCTCCCACTACTCTTATACACTTGTCCAACTTGATTCTCAGTATTCTAACTAGCCATGACCCACACTTTCCCACCTCCATGCTTTCGTTTAGGCTTGTTCTCTCTACCTAGAATGGCCTCACATCCAAGCCTCCCAATGAAAAACTTGTCCATCCTTCAAGGCATACCTCAGATATCCACTACTCCAGATAATCTTCCTATAGCCTGTCCTGTTCTCCCCCAAGCTGGAAATGATCTTTCCCTTCTCCATATCCATTTTTTTTT
>CM053623.1:233014478-233044349 GCA_028646595.1 Phalanger gymnotis
CCCTTAATCTGTGGGGATCACAGGGCTTCCTAGGGTCAGACCCTAGGAGGACCCAAGTGATGTCCCCTTAAGAAGGCTGTGCAGACCACAGGGTTCCCCAGGGAATCCAGAGTGGTAGCCCTCTTAACACCACAGTGGGGATCACAGGACACCCCAAGGCAAGATTCAGGAGTAAGCCCGAGACAAGCTTCCGCTGCTCATTGCTTCCCTTCACTTGACCTTAGGAAGATCCATTCGATTTGTCCATTCTCAAAGGACTCAGGACCAGAGTGGGCAGAGGAAGGCACTTTATTACACTCCTCAAGAGAGAGCAGGTGTAGTGCTCACTGGAATGCTCACACTGATACGGCTGCAGGAGTGGGGGTGGGGGGGGGGGCGAGGGGGGTGGGGGGGCGAGGGGGGGTGGGAACCATTCCCTCCACTCCTGCTAGAGTTATGGTTAGTTTACAATCTTTATCTTTTACATAGTTTTCCTAGGTTATACAGTTTATATGGGTAGGATAATAAGGATACAGAAGCAAAGGTGAAATTAATTGGATTTCCCTTGTCTTAGTTTAGGATTAAACTATATTCTTTTACTTCTCCTACTTTCCCTCTTTAACATATGCAAATTATGCAAATCAGTATGCCTGGATTCTTGACCAAGACCAGACCCTAGATAAGCTTGAACCATCTCTAATTCCCCTGACTGCCTTCTCAAAAAGCATGTGCATGCGTGCAAGCTTCTGACCTCTCACCTGACCGACCTTGAGGCCTGGTTTCTGCTAAAGCTGGGATGGGGGAGGGAGGGGAAGTACACCTTTAGTTCTGTGGAAACAAAACTCCTCCTCCCATTTCTTACAGTTGATTACCCCAGTGCTTAGCACAGTGCCTTCTACATAGCAGGTACTTAATGAATACTTGTTGGGACTGGATTGGGTTGTGTGTGATCTATAAAAGAAAAGGCTGGATTGAGTGACATCTCAGATACTTCCAAGCCTAAATCTGTGATTCTATGATCCCTTGCCCTCTCTGGGTCTTGATTTTTCCATCTAGAGTCATAATGTTACAGATTTGGGGCCAGAAGGGAGGCTAGAGTTCGCCTCCAGTTCAATCTTCCTATTGTGCAGATGAGGAGATTGAGTCCCAGAGAGGGGGAGGGATTTACCTGAGGTGACAAGGTATTAAACGGAAGCATTGGGATTTGAACACAGTCCTCTAACTAACTGCTGTACCATCTGTACATGAGGAGGTTATAGCTATTTCTAAGTCCTTTCCAAGTCTGTATTTTGGAGTCAAAAAGTCAGATTATGACCTCTCCAAAGGCCCTTCCCACTGAGTCCCTTATAATCTGATTCCTTTTTCTAGCTTGACTTTATATCTCTCCAGAGACACAAATGACATTTAGGAAAGGGAGAGACCCTTCAGAGGGTCCGTTCTCTCCCAGATGCCTTGGCTAGATGGGCCACTCATCCCCACCCTGGGAGCCCATTAGGCTCCAACCTTGAATTCAGAATTCCAGGAGGACTCTGGCTCTCAATCCTTGAATCATAATTGCACCGATCTTTAATAATTCATCTCAGCCCACATGCCCTACACAGGGATCAAGAGGCGGGTGAGAATTACTGTAAGTGAAGCAAAGGAGGGGGAGAACAGTCTTGTGTGATTTAAAGGTCAGCCCCAAACACTCCCATTCACAGTAATTTGCAAAATAAAGACTACTTCACTTTCATGCCCAGAAGCGCAGTCCCCAAAAGAGATGAGTTATTTTTTCAATCTAAATATCACTGTTCTCTCTGGTAGTTGCCTCCCCCACTTCACTTCCCAGGCTGAGGGCCTTTAAACAAGAAATCTTTGCTAAAGCTTGGACAACACCATCCCCCACCCCATCCAAGGCTGAAGGATGGGGTCAAGGAAGGGCCTCAGCTTCCCTCTTTGGCAACATAGGTCTAAACAATGCCTGCCTTTTCATCCTCACAGGTCTATAGTGATTCTCAGATGAAGCGATGAATATTCTAAAACCCTCTGGAATCCCAAATCTGTGACATAAATGCCAGGACAATTCTTTTGTATAGAGACTTGCAGATGTATATGTTGTTTTGGGAATAAACTGTAAGCTCCTTGTGGGAAGACCATTTCAATTTTATCTTTGTATTTTCAGCACCCAGAACTGTTCTTGGCTTTCAGGAAATGGTGTGAATGGATTTATAGCCTCAGCACCTAGCATTTATTAGGAGTTTAATAATTCATTATCTCCCCCTGACTGACTGTGAGATCCTTGAGGATAGATGCTGTTGTTGGTTTTTGTTGGGGGGGAGGTTGTCTTTGCACATGCAGTGCCTGGAACATAGCTGGCACCTGATAAATATTTTTTTCACTGACTCTAAGCTTCCTGAGGGTCAGGAATGTTCTTTTTTTTGTGCTTGTATCTGTTTTTCTTGTAGGCATTTAAAAAGCCACCCCATCCAATAGGTGGGACCTTTCTGTGATGTGGTTGGAAGACGATTGAACTGGTAAATCCAGTAGCAGCTTAGACATTCCCCCTGACTCTCTGTGTGAGTGCAAGCAAGCCATGTGGCTTCTCTAGGGCCCATTTTCTATAAAATGAAAGGGTTGGAATCAATAATCTCCAAAGTCCCTCCCAGCTCTAACACTATATATAATTTAGATTTCTGAGAGCCTAGTTTTCTTTAAAAAAAAACGCTTTCAAGGTTTATTATCCTTCTAAAACCAGTTTTTCTTCCTGACAAGACATCCATTCCCTCCATGAATCTACCTGCTATTGACCTGAGAGGGGAAAAAAAAAGTCGGATATCAACAAACTAAGTCTGCTTTTGGAAGACCAGCTTAGCTATGTAGGAAGAAACCCAGCCCCAAGGAGTCACTTGTCACCCTTTGGCCACGATGACTTGAGAAACAAATAAAAAGACAAAATTGCCCTCAAAACGTGGTAGAGAAGGTAATGACTTGTAGGCTACACAAAGGCTTTGTGCCCATATATCATGGACACATTCTTTGGGAAATGTGTCAGAAGATGCAGGGCATGGCAAGCACCAAATAACATCTTTGTACCTCTCTCTCTCTCTCTCTCTCTCTCTCTCTCTCCTTCTCTCTCTCTCTCTCTCTCTCTTTCACACATGCACACACACACACATGCATACACACACAAATTAGAATATATTTTAGGGATAGATCCTGAAAATGGGATTTCATGAGTATAAGGAATACCCCATGAGGAAACCCACCCCCATCACCGCAGGTCAGGACCTCCCCTACAATTTATGGTCTGAGACAGTTGCCCAGAACTCTGAGAAATTCATAACTTGCTCAAGTAAAATAACCAGGATATATCAGTGATATCAGGATTTGAATGCAGGTCTTCCTGGCTTTGAGGTTAAATCTCAATTCACTTTGCTACATTGCCTCTCCTATAATCATGTTTTAACAGACAAGAAATGACTTGTTACTCATGTGGAAGTCATTAATGAACAGGCTGTCTGTGTACAGTTAGGCCACTAACTGCCTCATCAGAGGAGAGATCAAAATAAAAAGAAAGTTATAAAGAAGAAAACGAGATGGCATGCACTGAAAGTAATTCCAACTTGACCTAATTAAATGAGCTATTGATGATAGAAAATGGGACACAGATGGAAGAAAAGACATAGATACAGATTATAATGTCATACAGAAATTTAACTGTTGTAAATCACTTATCATAAAGAAGAGGCCAAAAGAATCCAAAATGTCTTAGTCAGAAAATATTTTACTTACTTCCCAAGTGGGAAGCTCTGGCAGCCAGAGGTCACATGAGCTTAGAAGATCAATTCGTTTGTAAAACATGTGGAGAAATGCAGCCGAAAACCCTGAGCAGCATCACCTCATAAAGCAGAGGGGAGCAGGTAAATTTGCGGAGAGCTTGGAGAGAGACTCAACAGAGACAGTCATCCTGAAGGCATTTAAGCCTTCAGCTGGGAGACAAGAAAGAGAAGAAAGATGAAAAGGAATTGCAGGGTTTTGGACAACCATTTCAGCATTAAGGAAAGTGGAGGCACCATACTCTCAAAATGTCACAGAGACAGGTGTGCTGCGAAGGGAGGGAGAACTGTTAACTAGACAGAATGGAAGAGGAAAGCAGTGGCCCAAGGCCAATACCAAGGAGAAGGTTTGATCTGGTAGTGACATGATGGGCAGGGGATGGAGGAGCCATTTATGAGGTATCTGAAGGAGTGATAACTATCATCCATGAGCAATGAGGGGGTCACTAGTGAGTGGGAGCAGGCTGTGACATATGGTAAGGAAGGAATTAAGAAGAAGAATTAGAGTAGAGAAATGGATGAACAGGGAAGACAATAGGTTAGTCACATGGTGAGAGTGATAGATAATCCCTGTGTGGTTCTCATATCCTTGTGATATTAAGAGAAATCAGAATGGCCCTGGAACTTTGGATGGACCTCCTATGGCACATGAATGATTAGACACGGGAAAGAGTTGCACTGGGTGGGTGGGCATTGGGGCTTCTCTGCATTGGCCATTGACAACAGAAACACATAGGAGTCTCTTCCAGCTCTGCCACTGTGTTCTAAGGCCCCTTCTAGCAAGGCTTGACTCCTCATAGGGAAGTGGGACATTATTAAGACAAGGGATGCTGGGAACAACCTCTAAAATCTTTCTCTTCCTGGTAGGCATAGCTCTCCATAGGAATTTGGCCTGCCCAGTCAACCCTCCTTCTGCGTAGCTATGCTCCTCCCAAAGAAGAATTCCCCCAGGGTCTGGAGAAATAGCAGTCCTTAGGGACTCAGAGTAGTCCCTTCAAAAGGGATGACTTTTAAAATACATGAATATATATATATGTATATATATATATGTATATATATATATATATGCCTGTGTTTGTGTGTGTGTATGTGTGTATTTTTCTAATTACATGTAAAAACATGTTTTAACATTCTTTTTTAAAAATTTTGGGTTCTAAATTCTCTTCCCCCATTCCCTCCTCCCTCTCTGAGAAGACAAGCAATTTTATACAGACTATATAAGGGCAAAAGGGACATCTTCTAAAAGTTCTGAGGCACATGCAGCTTTATCTGGGGTGTTAGTAGATAACGGGTGGGGATGGGAACTCAAGTGAGAAGCACTGAATGAAGATCAGATTGGGAGCACAACCCATATCCAAATCTAAGAGTTGGAAGAAGCCTCCAAGGATCCAAATGATGCCTGAACAAGAAGGCTCTGAACAAGGCTCTGAGCAACCTTTCAGGAATTCACTCATTCATCACACTGAGGCGAGGGAATATTGCTATGAAAAGTAAGCAGGAAGAGAGAACCAGAGGCATCAGTCCATTGAATGAGATAAAAATGGACCCAGAGGCAGTTGGCAAACCTTAAAACACCATAGAAGTGTCAGCTCTTGTTTATTATTGCTGCTGCTGCTGCTATTAGCTCGATCCGTGTCCAGGTAACACGTGCTTTAAATGACCCTGATGGGGTCACAACATACCCTGATGGGCAACCTTTCAAATCTGTCCCTCCTGTGAACAACTGAAGTATCAACTGGAGTGCAAAAAAAAAAAAGCATCAGCTGGTACTAATGGCAGCATGCATTTCTATGTGTAAACTTCATAGACGTTCCTTAGATAACCATGCCTATTATTACCAAGGGAAATCTCTTGTCCCGTTTCTACTCTGGGATAAAGAACCCAGCTACAGGTCATTCTGTGGAAGGGGAAAATCATAGCTCCCAGGCATGGAGTGTGGGCCATGTGTGCATACCCTGGGGAGAAAGCATTACCACTGGGCAGAAAGGGAAGGACTTATGGCAATGTCTGCCCCAAGGTGTGACAGCTGACTCAGCCCAGGTTCTATTAGTGGAATGCTATTGGAGGCCAGAGGTAAAGGTCTGACAGTGAATGAATGATGGAAAAGTGGTAATTAAGCACTTACTCTGTGTCAGGCAGTGGACTAAGCCCTGGAAACAACCACAAAATGCTAACATTCTAATAGGAGAAAACAACATGGCAGAGAGGAGCTGGAAGAAGAAAAGGATGAGACAAAGGGCAGCCAGGAAGAGACACAAGATGGGGCTCACCTCTCAGAGCCCAAGGTCCCAGAAGCAAGAGTCCATGTTCTAGTAGAAGGACCAAGAGGAGGAGAATGCAGGGAGCATGGCTGGGATCAGCAGGTAAAAATGAGTGGAGCTCCTTCTGGGTCCAGAGGGTTGAGAGCAGGAGCAAACTGGCCCACTGAGAGGACTGTTGAGTTTGGACAATGTCTGTTGATGGACGTGGCTACCTCAGACTCTGGGTCCAAAGGCAGGTGATTGAGGAGCAGATGGTAAAGCCATCTTATGTGATGGCAGCTACTCACACTGGCACCTCCTGAGTTCGGTGATCACCCTTTGGAGCTGGATGCTGACTGCCTTCCACCACGAGTGGTTCCCTTGCTCATCCAGGGAAGATAAAAAGAAAACGCAGGCTGCCCCCTCTCCTCTCACACAAGATGGTAGAGGCCTTTTGTTGGGTTTTCTTGCCCTCAGCTCTTAAGTACCTAATCTTCCATTTTGATCATTTTCTGGGGCATGGAAGGTCTTGTTAATGATGGGTCAATCAATCTGACTTCCTCTCAGAAGTAGCTGGAACAGCCTGGAACATGCTGACCTCCCCATTGAAGTTCATTGTCACTCCTATTACTGACGAGGTATTTGCAGTCAGAAGAGTTTTTTATTTTAACAATATCTTAAATGCATATGCAATTTAATTGGATTTCCTTCTCTGGCATCTTCCTCCAGGACATGTAAAATTCTGAGTACACTGAGAATACTCTGCTTAGTAGAGGCTTTCATTCCCAGACCTTCTGGGGTTGTAGATCAGGCAGCTTGCTTGTTAGAGAAAATAGGACAGGACTTGGAAACCCAACCCAATACTCTCATGTTACAGAGAAGAAAACTGGGTTCAGAGACGGGGAAGGCACCTGCACCAGGTGCACAGGAAGAGAGGGAATTTCTGTGGAAACATTCAGGAAAGTAGAGTCAAACTCGCACTTCCAGCTCACTGCATTTGTCCTTTTGAAGGCAATATTTAGGATCTGCTTTCAGAGTAGCTAATAATGTTTGATAAAAATCCCTATTGAGTCTGACATTCTCTATTCTAAGGCCCTTCCCAGCTCTGCTATCCCTTGTTCTAAGGTCTTTCCCAGCTCTGCCACCCCTTGTCCTAAGGCCCCTCCCACTTTTGACATTTTCTATTCTAAGGCCCCTCCCAAATCTGACATTCACTGTTCTAAGACCCCTCTCAGTAGCCGAACCTAGAAACCATTCTTAGTCCTTGGAGAGCAAGATAAAATGCCTGTTCTATTGCCAGAGAATAAATTCATCATCTTCACAGAGAAAGGGGCTCTCTTCCATTCATTCCGCTTCCCTCGCTGCTGCCCTGAGCTCCGGGGTTCTGATTGGCATCACTCCCCTCCAAGCCCTTTCCCCAGAGACAGCATCATCTTTAATTTTCTCCATCAAAATGCAGATGTGAGTTGTTGATTTGATTAATGCAAATTTTCCTCATTTCTCTTGTCAAAAGAGAATAAGGAGCTAGAGAATAATTATAACCAGGCTTGGAAGAAGTCTGACGGCTTTAGTGAAAAGCATTGGCCTTCGCTTCTGTCGGGGAATTCAAGGAAAAAGACAGTGAATGTGTGTGGCTTCATCTTTTGAACGCTTTGTTTTTCAGCACAAACATTTTTCAATAAATGGTCGGTGAAAGTCTAGTTTGCAGAGAAATGGTTTTCATCAATAGGGCTCTGTCCTTCCCGGAAAATCAGAATCTTCAGTACGATAATCGAGTACAATTGTCTTTAAAGCTCACATTCGGAAGAGGTCTTGTGCTCACTAAGTTCTCGGTCCCCACGGGTTTGTGGAATCCTCCCAAAGTCTTTGAGATGAGGCGGGACAACCATGAGAAGACCAACCCAATGGGCAAAGTGATTATTCCTACGATTGCTAGCCAGAGAAAGGAACTAGGAGTGTTCAGCTTAGAGAAGAGGAGACTGGGGGGGGGATGATAGAGTGAGGAAACTGAGGCAAACAAAATGTGTCAGAAATAAAGTTAATATATACTTTACCAAAAAAAAATTGTTAAAAAAAAACCCAGAGAGATAACAACAAAAAGTAATTTGCAAATGTATGTGTGACTCACCCAAGATCACATAGCTAGTAAGTGTCTAAGACCAGATTTGAACTCATGAATATGAGTCTTCCTGATTCCAAGCCCCGTGCTCTAACCACTGCACCACCTAGCTGCCCCTCACACTTAAATAATTATAATTTCAAATCCATGCAACCACTTCCTGGAATCCATTCTATAGCCTAACTGGAACCTAGATGGACCATAGCTCCATGCACAGCTTAAGGCTTGGATGGTAGAAGTGACCTAGCCAAGCACAGGCCTGGGTGGAAGATCACCAGGATTTACCACATGCCTGACCTAGCCACCTGTAGACCAGAAGAAAAAAAAAAGTTCTGTACTCACTCAAAAATGCTGGTTTCAGCTACAAAATGATTGAAATAAAAGGTATTTTTCCCCTTACATGCCCCATGATCCCTGAAAGAAAAAAATAAAAGGGAAAAACCCAAGAAGTATATAGAAAAGTGGATATCACCTGCTGTTTAGGGAGTAAGAAACATTTATAGAAAGCAGTTTCCCTCTGAGAAAAAAACTTGCTAAAAGTTAGGCTTTAGGGTCATTTCTGGAATTAGACTTTGCAAGGGAGTATGGGCTCCGGAATCTAGGTTACAAAAGAAGGATTTTGATATTTCAGTCAAAAAAAAAAAAGGTTAACATGACCTTATGCTGAATGAGGCAAAATGTCCCAGACTAGAGAGGTGATTGTTATCAGTCAGCAAGCATTTATTAAAAGCTGAGGGCAGGGGTGGGAAACCTGCAGCCTGGGGGCCACATGTAGCCCTCTTGGTCCTCAACTGCAGCTCCTTGGAAGGTGTTTGGCTCCAGTCAAAGGGCCACACTTGAGGACCTAGAGGGCTACATGTGGCCCCCAGGCTGCAGGTTCCCCACCCCTGAGACTCTAGAGCATGCAGAGCCCCAGGCAAAACCAAAAAGGGAAGCAATTCCCCCTCCCCAGACAGCTTATGGAACTTGCCTCTCCATTCAAACTCATCAAGGACAAGTAAGTCCCTGGTGCCTTTTGGGGTACACTTGATTCTCTGTCAGAAGCCTTTCTTCACTGTGCCCTAAGCAGACCAGTAACAGTGATGAAATCTCCTAAGTGCCCCCAGAGGACCACCTCAATCCAAGCACATGCTCAGAAAGGTGGGGTTCTCACTGGCCAGTGCCTTGGTCTATACCTGAACTCTTTTACAGCCCCAGTGGACACCCACTGAGAGGAGCCAGGCTAAATATGGGCCTTGTAGAGAGATGGAGTTGGTGCTGAGGCCAAGGTCTACACCTTCCCCCTCCCCAAACATCGCCATTTCCAGGGATACCCAGGGAGCCTGAGCTGGCTTTTTTTCTGAATGAAATAAAGGGTGTTAACTGAGGAGAAAAGGAAGATTATATATTATATATGTACATATATACACACATATGTATATTATATATATACATACACACATATACGTATATTATATATACATACACATATATATATACCTATATATATCTTAAGATATATAAGCTATAGGCTTATAAAATATATAAGCCATAAGATTAGGATTAGGAGAGGGAGATGTGGAGAGAAGTAGAGAGACAGGGACAGAGATAGACAGAATCTGGATTCAAACCCCCTCTGTCACTAACTCAGGGTGGAATTGGGGCCAAGTCATTTCCTCTTTCTTGCCTCCAGAGTACACGTCTCTAAAATTGAAATCACGAGAGCCTGTTTGAAGTGGCCAAACACACAGCTTTAAGCTGATTTTGTCCACAGCACAGAAAGGCAGCAGACCCCTTCCTTTCTCTCTCTGAGACTCAGTTTCCCCATCTCCTGAATGAAGGTGGCTCTCCTCATGGTCCCTACCTCTGAGGACTTCGGGAGCAAATCACTTTGCAGACCTCAGAGTACTTGGAGAAAGATAATTTGCTATGTTAAGTCATTACAGCGCCGCTCCCTGACTCCTGGGGATGCGAAGAGAAAATGAGATCATGCGTGAACTGAAAGGCGTGGTACAAAGGACAGACAAAGCATGCTCTGACTGAATGGCACCAACAAGAAGAAGAACAAAAACCAATTGTCTAGCTCCGGTATTTCTGTTTCGTAATGATAGAGACATGAGCTTGGAGCTCCGGCAGGGAAAAGATCACCCAAGGACCTGACGGCTTGACCCAGCAGAGATAGGACATGCCCCGGACCCTCCAGTTCCTGGTTGGGTTTTGATGTATATAGGTGGCTGTTTACCCCTCCAGATGCCTTTCAATTCAATGTGACGAGAGTCTTTCTGGAGCACCTGCTCTGTGCTAGGGACTGGGGCCAAACGAAAAAGAAAGTCATAGGAGCACAGAGCTAGAGGCTTATCTTGTCCAACCCTCTCATTTTACTGATCAAGAAGCTGAGGCCCAAAGGTCAAGTCCTTTGCCTAAGATCACACAGGGACCGAGTATCACAGACAAGATTTGGACCCGGGGCCACTGACTACAAATCCAGGGTTCTTTCCATTGCTCCATGGGGTGGGGGTGAGATTGAAGCTCACCAGTAGAGTGTTACTGTACATAGATAAATATATGATAATTTGAAGAGAGAGAGGGTATGACAAAATGGGGCAGGAGCGAATTTTTAAAAAACTTCCTTTCTTAAGTGGTGTTGGTGGGCACTGAAGGAGTCTAAGGGTCCTAGGAGCTGGAGGTGAGAGGGTAGTGCATCCTAGCCATGGGGGATGGCCCATGCCAAGGTTGGAGGCAGGCCATGACTGCAGGGAGCAATGATTAGGCCAGTTTGGCTGGAAAGGAGAGAGTGTGATGGAGAGGCAGTGTCCTATGTGGATGGGGTGGCAGCAGGAAGGGGTGAAAGGGGCAATGGGTCCCGGACATGGGGCGTTGCCTAGGGCTGCCATGCTCAGCTATTGGGCGATGGGCAGGAAGTAGGAAGGGAGGTGTCTGATTGTCTCTGCTCTTCCACCTAAGTATTAAGGGAGGGCAGATGGCAGGTTGGACACTAGTGTGTCCTTGAAGAAATTAGAAAGAGGCCTAGGAGTTGGGTTTCATGGCGTCCCAGGACCCTTCCAGCCCTAGACCTGGGATCCTTTGATCCAATGACTGCTGTTCGAATCCTGGGCATCCCATTACTTAGGACTTGTGGGACCCAGTCAAGGCCCCTCTTCCTGCTAAGTCTGAGCTTCTTCCTCTTAATTTGAGGCATTGCAATGGTTCGTCTCAAGGCTTCATTTAAGCTTCAGTATTTGGACCCTTCCCCCTCCCCTACTATTTCAGGGGGATCTCCTGGGAGACTGAACTGGCCTTTGGATTAAATAAATGCAGTTAATTGAATCTAGGTGAGGAGAAGAAGGAAGAAACATTCCTTTGATTAAACTATTATAGGATTAGGGTTAGGAGGGAGGATGGTGAGAGGGGAGGGAGAGGGAAAGAGAGAAGGGGAAGGGAGAGAGAAAGGGAGGAGGGGAGAGGAAAGGGAAAAGGGAAGGAGAGAGAGGGGAGAGGTGAAGGTGAGGGTGAGAGAGAAAGGGAAGGAGAAAAGGGAGGAGGAAGGGGGAGGAAGAAAGGGAGGGAGAGAGAAGGGGATGGGGAAAAGGGAAGAGAAGAGAGGGAGAGGAAAAGAGAGAGAGAGGAGGAGAAGGAGGGAAGAGAGAGTGGAGGGGAGAGGCAAAGGGGAGGGAGAGAGAGAAGGGGAAGGGAAAAGGGAGAAGAGAGAGAGGGGGAAAGGGAGGCAGAGGAGGAGAGGGAGGGGAGAGACAGGGTGGAGGTGAGAGGGGAAGGGGAGCGGAGATGGGGAGAGGGGAAGGAGAGGGAAAGAGAGAAGGGGAAGGGAGAGAGAAAGGGAGGAGGGGAGGGGGAGGGAGAAAGGGGAAGAGGAAAGAGAAGGAAGAGGAAGAGAGGGGAAGAAAATTTGTTGTTTGGGAAAAAATGGTGAGAAAAATGTTTTGTAAATTGTAAGGCCATTAAAAGTGAATCATTATTTTCTCTGACGTTCCTTTCAGTTGTAAACATTAGGCTCCTATGATCTGCACTTGGAGGTGAGAAGGCGATTGGTGAACCCGAGTGGAGGGAATACAAGGGAGAGGTCAGTTAAGGCTGGGAAGAAGGTCCTGGACATTTTCTCCTTGGGCACTCGGCGAGGTTGGTGCAGATGGTCACAGATGTCTGTTCGTTCAGGGTCCTGACTCCTGCTTTGGAGTCCCCCATGGCTTTTCACAGGAAGAAGTGGGGATGCCCAGCCTGGAGGAGACAAGACTTGAGAGAGTGGAGGAAGGACGCGCTAGCTGTCTTCAAAGATATGAAAACCCATCCTGTATAAAGGGGGGTATCTGAGTTCTTCTTGGTCCCAGTGGGCAGAACAAGAGAAATTAGGAGTGGGGGTGGGGAATGACAAGGAGGCAGATTTGACTTGCTATATGGAAAAGCTTTCAGACAATCATTTACCAAAACCGGAATGGGCAGCCTGAGGAGGTAATGAGCTCCCTGTCATGGGAGGTCGTCAAGCCAAAGCTAGATGGTGTAGGTGGCCCTCCTGTCCAGGTGGGCACTGAACAAAGGCTCTCTGAAATCTTTCCCAACTCTGGGGTTCAGTGGTTCTGTGAGGAAGCTGTGGGAGCCCTATCCTTTACCTGCATGAAATCACCTGAGTTTGCCCATCCCAAAAGAAGGGGCCCCAGGCCAGAGACAGGTGGAGAGGCCTGTGAAAGTGACCTTCCAACAGTGAGCTCAAGTAATGGGCATCCTGCCCCTGCTGTTGGGTGTTACCAAGTCAGCCTGGATTTCAGGGGTAAAATTCAGCTGCTTTAGCCAGGCCACTGAAACAGGGTCCAGTGAGCTTCAGCCTTGTCCTGAGTCAGGCCTCAGGAACCTATAGCCATGACTAAGCCTCTGCTGCCCCTCCATCTGAGAGGGAAAAATTGTGCCAGGTTGGTCCATATAAAAGGGAAAGAGGAATTGTAGAGTCATTGGCCCTCTGAGCTGAGATCTTAGCGGTCTGAGGCCTTCCAAGTCTTCTAGGATAGTCCCCTTTATTCCCTCACAGAAGAGGAAACTGAAGTTGAGGGAGGAGGAGCTTATTCCAAAGGTCACATGGTAGAAGCTGGACAGCACTTTACATATGATCTAGTCCAACCCCTGAACCCATTTTATAGATGAAGATACTGAGGCCCAGTTAAGGGACTTGTACTCAGTTACAGAGACAGAGCTCCACTGATCTCGGACTCAAACCCAGCTCCTCTCTCTTCCATGGTGGGTGCCTGTATGCTGAAGCCTCAGAGAGGGGGTGATTGGGGATTTAGGTCCAGGCTCCCACCCAGAGCCAGAGATGGCCTAATAATGGTTGGATTCCGGTGGGGGGTGGCAAAGCAGGAGTGGGGGAGTTGCTGTCTTCCTTTCCCCTCCCCTGGGTCTGCTCCCTAACTTGTTAAGGCTTGTAATTAGGCAAAGCTGTACCTCCCCTCCCTCCTACTCCCTTGAAGATCAAAGAAGGTTGTTTAGGAAGAGTTGAGAAAGTCTGACTTTCTCTGCAATGGCAGACTTAGTCTAGGCCATACAGAACCTCCCCAGATGAACTGACACAGGCCCCCAGATACACAAAAAGCCCGTGGCTCTGCTACTCACTGCGATGGCCCTGTCGCCCAAACCTCAGTCTCTTTCTCTATGAGATGAAAGGGCAGGAGGATGCTGGACTAAGCCAACTCTTTCAGTTCTTTCCCATTCTAAAATTCTTCGTCCTCAGCCAGCATTCTCTGGGCCTGCCCAGCACTGACATTCATCCATTCACACACTCATTCACTCATTCATTCACTAACTTATTCACTCATTTATTCACTCATTCATTCATTCACTCATTCATTTATTCATTCATAAAGCATTTATTAAGTACCTTCTATGTGACAGGGGCAGCTAGGTGGTGAAGTGCGTAGAGCTCCTGGCAGAGAGTCAGGAAGACGCATCTTCCTGCTTTCAAATCTGGCCTCAGGCAATCACTAGCTGTCTGACCCTGGGCAAGTCACTTAACCCTGTTTGCCTCAGTTCCTCATCTTCAAAATGAGCTAGAGAAGGCAATGGCGAACCACTCCAGTATCTTAGCCAAGAAAACCCTAAATGGGATCGTGAAGAGTCAGACACGATTGAAAAGGAGTGAACAACAAGAGGCTCTGTGTCTGGCACTGGAAACAGGGTGACAAAAATGAAATGGTCCCTGTCTTCAGAGGTCTTACAGTTGGGAGAGACAACAGACAAACTGAAAACTAGATGCAAAACATGCATAAAGTAGCTACGAATTTAATGGGGGAACAGGAGACAGAAGCCGCTCCAAGGGGCATCGGGCTGGGGTTCCAGGAGGAGGTGATCCTTGGCTGGGGATTCTGAGAGGCTGAGCCTGCCAGGGAAGGGGGACAAGCTGTGCCAAGGCAGGATGTGGAAGATGGAACATCATGGACATTGAAGCATCCCCAGAACCCAGATCTGCCTGGCCAAGGGCTGGATTTCTCCTGCCTTGCCTGGCCTCTGCTCCCCATCCAGACACAGCCCTAGGAGTAGGGGTGATTCTGAGCCGAGGCCCCATCCATATCCATTAGGTAAAGAGCATGATGATGAGGTAATTAGATGCTGTGCCTGGCTTAAAAAAAACATAATGGATTTTTTCCACTCCATAAATCTGGTCCCCAGGCCAGGGATGAATATGGAGATCCAGAACTAAGAAGAAACCACCTCCCCCAGATCCCTGCAGCTGCAGGGTTTCCTACCAGGGAAGGAGAATGTCAATGCAATTTGGACCACAGCGTTCAAAGGAACCATGTCCTCGACACCTGGAGCTGCTGCCGGAGCTTATTACCAGGGCTGGGAGCCATAGAAACCACCTGTCAGGATGCCAGCAGCGGCGGCGGCAGCAGCAGCAGCAGCTCACCTCCCATTTCCATAGAACCTTAAAGCTTAAAACTGTTTTGTAACCTTTGGACAGGAGAGAGGGACGGAATTATTCTCATCCCCATCTTCCAGATGAGAAAACTGACTTTCAGAGATACGAAGTGACTTGGCTGAGATCGCACGTCTCTCAAGAGCCTCAACCACGGAGCAAACTCAGATCTCCAGTCTCTGGGTCCAGAGCTCTTTTCACGACGTGACCAGATATTCCTACATCGGATCCCTCAATCCAGGTGCTGGAATCATTAGAATCTCAGCACGCTTCAGACTGGAGCTGGAAGGAACCTCAGAAGTCATCTACCTTGGTCTCCTTGCTTTCAGGGCATATCTCTAAGGTACCTTCTGACTCTGAGATTCTGGGATGGAAAGCCACGTAGCATTTTTAAAATTCAATTTTACTTTCTTTTCGGTTCAGAATTCTCTCCCTCACCCGTTGAGAAGGCAAGAAAAACAAAACCCATTACAAATATGTATAGTCACACTAAACAAACTGCACATTGGCCAAGTCCAAAAATCAAAAGGAAAGGGCAGGGCAGGGAAGACCGAGTTTATGTGAGATGAGCACTGATTAAGGAACATTTTTCCAGGTTAGTCACGTTGCGAAAGAAGAATCAGGATAAAAAGGAAAACCATGAGAAAGAAAAAAAAAGAGAAAGTAGTCTGCTTTGCTCTGCATTCAGACTCTGCAATACTTTCTCTGGATGCAGTTAGCATTTTCCATCATGAGTCCTTTGGAATTATTTTAGGTCCTTGCATTGCTGAGAAAGGCTAAGTCCATCAAAGTCAGTCCTCACACGCTGTGGCTGTTACTGTGTACAATGTTCTCCTGGTTCTGCCCACTTCACTCAGCATCAGTTCATGTAAGTCTTTCCAGGTTTTCCCGAAGTTTGCCTGCTTCTCATTTCTCATAGCACAATAATATTCCATTACATTCATAGACCACAACCTGTTCAGCCATTCTCCAATTGACAGGCATCCCCTGAACATCCAGTTCTCTGCCACCACAAAAAGAGCTGCTATAAATATTTTTGTACATGTGGGTTCTTCTCCCTTTTTAATGATCTCTTTGGGATACAGACCTAGTAGTGATAGTTCTGGGTCACAGTCTTATAGCCCTTTGGGCATAGTTCCAAATTGTTCTCCAGAATGGTTAGATCAGTTCACAACTCCACCGACAATTGATTAAGGAATCTTAATCCTTTCCCTAACCCTAAATAAGGATTGGATTAGGCTAGAGCAGACCAGACTTGGAAGCATTTTGTCACTACTTATGTGACCACAGGTAAGTCACTAAGTGATTCCCCACCCCAACCCCCTTGAGCATTGGTTTTCTCATCTGTAAGTGATGATTGAGTGGTCTTTGAGCTCTTGACCAGGGTCCCAGGATCCTTCGCTAGGATAACCTCTCTTTCTGATTTTGAGAATCTTTTGTGTGGAGGAGACATCAGACTTGCTCTGCTTGGCCCCCGAGGTCAGAAAGAGGGAAAGAGGGCAGATTTAGAACCCAGGTAAAGGCAGACCTCCTGATGATCAGAGCTGTCCCCAAAGAGGAATGGGTCTCCCCTCCAGAAGTGAAGGGCCCTCCCCATCACTGGCGGCCCTCAAAGCCTGCATGATCAGTTTGGGGACATGATGTTGAGGGGGTACTTGGTCAAGTGATCCTGAGGTCTCTTCTACTCCCCAAGGTTCCCTGATTCTGCCTGGGAAGCCATTTGCTGTAGGGGAATGAATACTTGTTGGGGAGTCTGAGAAACTGGTCTCGGTAGGCTCTGCCACTGACTGCACAAACAGGAGTGTGGCCTATTTCATGGAGGCAATTTTTAGTTTGCATCTAACAGAGAGGGGGGAGCTGAGATGAAGTACTTAGAGCTGATTCATCCCCCCCGGCTCTTGAAACGCAGCCTCTCTCTGCCATGAAATCTCTCATCTTCCTAGCAGGCTGTTCCCTTTGGAGATAGAGGCAGCTCTTGCTGGATTCCACCCTGAAAAACTGGCATGAGAGAGGCTGCTGAAGATTCAGTGAGATGAGAGTGGTAAACAGGGCCAAGTACACTGTAGGTACTCAATAAGTGCTCTTTCCCTCCCACTTCTGGGTCAGAGCAAAGTGTGCCCAGCTAGCATCACCCACAGGTGCCCACAATATTCTGCAGACTGTTGAGCACAGAAGACCACACCCATATGCCTTGCCTTGAAGAGCTGATGTGAGGAATGAGTGTAGGAGGCTTGGTATGAAATACCCTGTCATGTTCAAAGCCCTAGAAAAATGGTCAGTTTTACATTTTATTTTTATTTAAAAGAGGCAGTGTCATAATGGGCAGAAAATCAACAAGACCACATCTGTTACATCCTAACTGTGTGACTCCAGGCACGTCACCTAACTTCCCAATGCCCTGGGAAACTCTCAAAGACCACAAACTGAAAAGGAGGTGCTTCCCTGTATTGGTGGAGAGACTTTCTTCTCCTGGGAGTTTCTTAAATTAATGAGATCCTAAGTTCAGTCTCTATTCATATTATTTAAAAATTCCCCCACTGCCACCCTCCTCCAGGCCCCATCAAAGTCTGGAGGGGACCCTCAGTTCCTGAAGGGAGCACAAAGTCTGGTAGGGCCTATCAGTCAATCAACACACATTTATCCAGTTCCCCAAAATGTGCTCAGTATTGGGGACACAAAGAGGAGTTGCCACACAGAAAGGCATTGAGAACGGCCATTGTCCAGCCACCTGCCAAGCTCAGGCCAGAGACACTAGGCCTCAGACCTGTTTCCAACATCCCAACTCACCTCGGTTTGATTCAGGGGACATTTATTATGCACCTGCTATGTGTTGGGCACTGTGATAGGTGCTGGAAATACAAAGTCCCTGCCCTCCAAGAGCTTCTAGTCCTCTGCTGGGGAGAATCAACATTTACATAGTAAATTAGAGATAAATAATAGGGTTAATGCCGAGTAATTTAGAGCAGATACTGAGGCTGAGAGGGAGCTGGACAAGCTCCTCGTGGAGGACCAAGGACTAGAGCTGAGCCTTGAAGTGGGCAAAGGGGAGGAAGGAGTGAATGGCAGGTGTGGTGGACCACTGGAGTAATGGAGTGGAGGCTGGAGTATAGAGTGTGTGAGGAGGAAGAAGATGAAAATAAGTTTGAACAGGCCGGTTGGAGCCAGACCACAGGCATGCACAGGTCATGGGCTGGATGCAGACACATTCTGTCCATGCTTCTAAGTCAAAATGGAAAGGCCAAAGAACTTTGTGTTTGATTCCAGTGAGGCTTTGTGAGGGATGTGGTCAGACCACTGCCTAAGAAATATCCATTTCTCCAAAGTGTCCCCCATGCCTGGCAATGAGGAAACTCCCCCATCAAAGCAGATGTGCAACTGTCTGGGAACTGAAAGCCTCTGTGAGGGCCCTGTGAGGTTAAGTGATTTGTCTGAGTCACATAGGCAAGATGGGTGAGAGGCGAGATTCAAACCTGGATCTTCCTAACTGAAGGCTCTATCCATTAGGCAACACCACATCACCTGACATATTGTATTTGGTGTAGGTGTTTGTATTAGAATCAGGTATTGTAGACACTGAGTAAAGGTTTATTGAGCTCAGTTTCAGTGAGAGATTGAATGAGCTGTCTAAGATAAAGCAGAGTAAGATCCCAGAGATGTCAATGACTCAGTCAAGATCCCCCAAGTGGGAGGCCTTTCTGTCTCCTCCAATGCTGCTGCTGCCCTTCTTCAGGCCTTGACAGCCTCTTCCCAAATGCCAGATGCCAGAAAACAACTTCCAAAAAGCAGATGCCACATCAAATGCCCTGGAAGGTCTGGGAAGCATTAGAGCTCGAAGCCTGAAGCCCTCAGGGTAGTGGAGGGCATCAGCCTGGCAAGCGCCCCTCGCGTGAGGCCCCCAGTGGCCTTGACATTCCCCTGCTGGCCTGGTCTGCTGGGGCTCTCATTCTCCCCCCAGAGAGCAGCTCTTTCCCAGGGCATGAAACATTCCTCCATTGACAACAGTCAAAGGTGCCTGTCTCCATTAACCAGCCAGAGGAATGTTTGTGGGCCCTGCCACTTCCCAGTGGAGACCAGCAAGAGGAAAAGTGAGAACATTCCAGCATCTGCCACATGACTGGGTTGTATAATGCAGCCTCAGAGTGGGAAGAGGCCTCTGAGGCCACTGAAGTCTAAATGGTCTCTGACTAAGGGGAGGCACAGAGGACAGAAGGACGTACTTGGAGGCAGGAAGGCCTGGGTTTGAATCCCGACTCAGAGACACCTACAAGCCGACTCAAAGCATATCACCGGACCTGTCTGGGCCTTAATGTTCTCATCTGCAAAATAAGGCAGTTGGACCTTATGCTCACTAAGGTGCCTTCTGGACTGTAATCTTCAATCCTGTGATTCCATAAGGATCCCCTCTCCATAGTCCTGAAATACATGGCCGGGGTCTCTTCTGTAACCATCTCTAGGGCCTCTGTGGATGCCTTTTTTAGGTGCCACCATCTTAGATGGGGCTAATGGTCTGCCTCAAGGGTGGCTTGTAGACTTTGCACTAATAGTAGGTCCTGGCTTGGAGAAGGAAGAGTGGGGAGGGAAAGGAGATAGAAAGGTAGATGGGACCCAGGTATAGTTTGAATTATTGAATCTCCAGGTTGGAAAGGACCTTAGAGGACAGCCAGTCTAACCCACACCCAAACAGTTACCTCCTGTATCTACCCATCCCTGCTATGGGGCCGCTAGCATTGGCTTGAGTATGTTCAGGGTCAGGGAGCTCATAGTTCTGAAAGATATAAGCTGGTTTTACCCCCTCTCTCACATTGGCACCACCTTTTCCAATGATCTCCTTGTAGCCAAATCCAGTGGGCTTTTTTCTTGTCCCTCTTGACTTCTTTGTAGCCTGACCCTAGGGATGCCTCCATCCCACCCACTCCCCTTTCTGATGTGCTCTGCTTCACCTCCAAACTCAAATTGTTCTCCTCCTACCTCTCAATATGCATTCTCTGCCTCTCTGGGTCTCTCCTCCTTATCTACCCCTTAAATGTGAGTCTTTCCCATTGTTTTGTGCCCTGTTCTCTTCTCTCCCTCAACTCACTCCCTTGTCAATATCATCCCTACCCATGACTTCGGTTAGTGATTCTGAAGATCCCTCTCCAATCTTGATCTCTGGGTCACTTCCCAGAACTTTAGTCCCATAGGACCCCCATCACCTGGACACCTGCATCCAGAAGCCATCGACATCTCAAGCTCAACGTTCTGTCTGCCTTTGCAGAGGCTGCCTCCCCTGCCTGGAATGCTTTCCTTCTTTAGAGGGTTCCTGTCTTCCTCCAAACCCGAATTAAGCCAATCTCCTTCATGAGGTCCTCATGTCCCCTTTCCCCACCCCACCCCCGCCACCTTATTTACTCTCTATGTCATTTCCCAATAGAGTGTTCTCTCTTGAAGAGCAGGGATTGGCTTATCTTTGTCTTCTCATACCTAGCACTTAGCACAGTGTCTGGCACATAGTAGGTGCTTAACAAATGGGTTCATTTCTGGGATTATAGATTAAGAAAGACGCTGATATGGTGGAATATCCCCAGGTTGGTAAAAGTCCACAAGGACCATGAAACTAGGTGTGATCAGCCTGGAGAAGTGAAGACTTGGGTAGACAGAGGGAGAGACTGATACCTATGTTCAAGTATTTGAAGGCTGTCACCCAAAGGAGGGATTAGCTTTGTTTGGCTTGGCCTCAGAGGGCAGAACTAAGTGAAATTAGGGAAGTTACAAAGATGCCAGTTTGGACCCAATGCCTGGAAAACCTCCCCAACAAAGAGCCATCAGGGAAGGAATGGGCTACCTCTAGAGAGGGTAGATGACTCTTTAGTAGGCATCTTGTATTGGGGCTCAGCTAGATGGCCGTTGGGCTGCTCTCAAAATTCTGGGATTCTGGGATGCTGGGATTGTACTGACCTTCTTCCCTCCAATCTCTACCCTCCTCCCAACTTTCCTCATTCTGTGGAATCCATCCACTCAGTCACCCAAGCTTGAAGTCTTGGGGTCATCTTTGCCTCATTCCCCCAAACCCAGTTCATCACAACGTCCTGTTCATTTTGCTTTCCCAGCTCCTCTCATGTCTCCACTCCATTCCCACCACTTTTGTTCAAACCTTTCTTTTGATTGATGCAGCTTCCTGTGAGCAGAGCTTCTTGCTTCTCCTGTCCATTGCTTCCCTGGAAACCTTTCTAAAGCTCTCTTCTGATTCTACTACCCCTCTGCTAAAACCTTCTGTGGTTCTCTATTGCCCAGTGAATAAGTGCAACCTGCTTGTCTGAGGACTCAAGGCCCTCCAGGATCCGGCTCTTACCTGTTTAGCATCATCTCACACTCCTGCCCTTCATGGACAACTGAGCCAGACTAGACCCAGCAGATGATTGTACGTCCCCAACTCCAAACCCAGCAGGTTTTATCTTACCTCATTTCTGTCTCTTCCATTATTTCTTGGCTGCTGTCTCCATCTCAGTCTCTTGTCTCTCTTCATCCGTTTCTGTGTGTCTGTTACTCACTTTCTCTTGGTCTCTGGCTCTGGCTCTGTCTCCATAAAATTCATGGCAAATATGGCCCCAGAGCCTCTTGGATGTGCATCTATTCACAGTGGGCCCTTTCTGACAAAGCGAACCTGCTTCCTGGGGAAGAATTCACTTCAGCCAAAGTGTGATTCGTCTCCTCCTCACCTTGCTTGAAAAGATCCAGGAGCCATGACTTGTGTGGGAGCCCAAGTGCCTCATTTGTTCCCAATATTTCAGAAGCAGCAATGACCCCTTGGGTGCCGTTCAGTTTCTGCTCCATTGACTGGGGCCATCAATGGATCTTCCTGTATTTCCTGTCCTCTGACCAGGCATGCAAGCCTTCTGCTTCAGACCTGGGATGAATGGCAGTTCTCTAACTCAGAGAGAGAAAGAATAAGGAGGAAACATGATCAGGTGAGGCACGTGCTTCCAGGAAATTAGAACCTTAGAACAGGGAATGTGAGAGCTGGGAGAGGTCTTAGAACAGGGGATGTCAGAGTTGGGAATGGTTTCAGAACAGGGGATATTAGGGCTGGGAGGGGGCTTAGAACAGGGAAGGTCAGAGTTGGAGGGCTTTAGAAGAGGGGATGGCTGAGCTGGGAGGGACTTCAGGGAGCAACTTGTCCAATCTTAAATCAAGTAGGGATGAGAAATCACAAGATGATGAGAAAATAGCAAGTTAAAGAGGAAGTCAGCCAGAAACAAGAGCATGGTTCCTGCATTCAAGCAGCTTATATCCCTGTGGGGGGAGAGGGAGTGAGTTGGGGGCAACAGGCAAACAGCTAGGTTCATAGAAGAGATCTGGGTGGTCTCCTCAACTCCCAGGCTTTGAAGCTGCCTTTCCAGGGATGCAAACAGTGAGGCTAAAAGCCACAGCCTGCAGAAAGGAGAGGACAAAATATAATTCTTTACTTCTCCCTTCATTGAAGAAGACAACTTGGGGGGGGGACACTGTTTTTGCCTTTCTTTGTATCCTCAGGGCCTGGTATATAGGAAGTACTTGACTTTGTGGACTTACTGACTGGACTATGGAAATGGAGTGAGGCCCAAAGAAGGGAAGAAGTGGAATTATATGGAGGACTTAGAACTGTAAGTATCCTTGACCTCAAGCAACTCTTCCCCCTCATTTTAAAGGTAAGAGAAATTGAGGCTCTGTTAGAGAGACATTTCACACATTATGTTTGAAAATGTAAATGCTGCCATTGTTGTCCTCAGTCAGTGACTCTTTGGGCCTCAATTTTCTCATATTTAAAATAAAAAGACTGTAAGGTTCCCATCCAGTCTAGATGAGTTCCTTTGAAAGCAGTCTGTAAGGTGCTAGAAAAAGAAGGGGGTGAGTCTCATAGGTGGGAACAAAGGCTGGCGGACAAAGGGGATTTTCTCAGAGGTTTCTCATTCCTCTTAGAGCCCATCCCTCTCTGGCCCTTCCCACTCCACCCCAAAGACCCTGGCTTTGGTTTGGAAAAAGAAAAAAGACTCAGAAGGACAAAGTCCTGGATGACTGAGAAAAGAAACTTCAAGCCTTCTGGAACGAGGCAGGCTCATCTCTGGGAGAACAAAGATAAAGCAAGCTGACAGTCTGCTTTGAATGTCAGAGGGGCTTTGGGCAGATGTGGCAGGATGACTGACAGGCCTGTGGTTCTGAGGGGAATTTCTGAAACCTAAGGCTGTTCTGTGTGACCTCTGAGCACCCACCCAAGTCTGGGAGTCTGGAAATCATTTCTGAGGATCTGCAGAATGATCGAGGAAGCCAAGGGATGGGGTCCTTGTCGCCAAACGAAAATGTGAACTTTCTGGAATACCAAAGAGGCACTTTCTACAGGATGCCCCAGAGAGAACACCATTGGCCAGAGGAGCAGGTAGTTAGGAAGGAGGGCAACATGTGGAGGCGGGAGGCGGGAGGCGGGAGGCGGGAGATGGAGACTCGTCTGGCCCATTTCCTCATTGTGTGAGGGTGCATGATATATCTTCATCTGTCTGAGATCCATGTCCTTGGCAGCTCAGTAGGGTGGGAAGGATGGGTCAGGAGAACTGGGTCTGAATTCAGTGACCTCACCTCTAACATGGGAACAAGGAGAGGTTGTTGTAAGGTAAAGTACAACAGACATACAAGTTATTATTAGTAATTACTGAAATGGAGATAACATAACTGGTACACTCATCTGACCTAACAGGAGTGCTTCAGTAAAACCTCCAAATACTATAAAAATCTGAGTGACAACCCCTGACAGGGAAAGAGCACTTGACTCAGAGTCAGGAGACCTGGGATTCGAGTTCTGCCTCTGATCCTAAATATGAATGACCAAGGCCTTCCCATCCTCAGGCCTCTTTTTATCCCAGGCAGCTAAGCACCGAAGTGCACAAGGCACTGGACCTGAAGTCTGGAAGGCCTGAGTTCAAATCCAACCTCAGATATTACTGGCTATGTGACCCTGGACAAGTCACTTAATATCTTCCTGCCTTAGTTTCTCCAACTATAAAATAGAAATAATAATCAAACCTATTTCTCTGACATGTTACCAGGATCAAATGAAATAATATTTTGTAAAATGCTTAAAACCATCCCTGGTACATAAGAGGCGCTTAATGAATGTTTGTTCCCCTCCCTCGCAACTATAAAAATGAAAGGCCTAGATTAGTTTATTTTTAAGGCCCCTCTCAGCTCTGACATCCCCTGTTCTAAGGCCCCTCCCAGCTCTAACATCCCTGTTCTAAGGCTCTTCTCAGCTTTGACATTCCCTGTTCTAAGCTCCCTCCCACATCTGACATTCCATCTTCTAGGATTTAATGTTCTAAAGTCTTTTTCATCTCTGCCTCACTCTGGGTCTTTTCTTCCTTTCTACTTGCAGCATGTGGAAGTCACTGCCAGACATGGTGAAAGAAGCTGGGAGCTTTGTTCGGCTTTGCGACAGCTTGGAGCCCGAGGTGCTGTAAGCAGAATTCCCTGCAAATATGCCCAGTTCTTTTCCAGGAGTTCCCTCCAGCCATTCAGTCTCTCTACCCCACCTTAGGGTCCTGGGGGAATCCTCCTCATGGCACCAAGTTTCTTCCTCCTCCAAACCACCCACACCCCATTTCTCAAGGCCAGAGAGAGCTCAGGGCCCAGTCCAAGGAGGGCCTGGAGCATTCCTGACCCATCAGCACATTCCTAGGATGCTGTCTTTCCATGACATCATGTCTTGGATGGAGTCCTCTGGTCAGCTTTGAGGCTTGGTGCTTTGCTAGGTCACAGATGTCTCAGATGGAGACTTCTCTAGGCCAGGGAAGGAAGAGTCGGGGGAAGGAAGCTTGCTCCTTGACTCTGGTGGCTGTCATCACTGGCAACTGGCAAATCAGGAAGCATTTCCATTGAGGAAACAGGGACTCATGGGTTCCAAGAGATGGAAGAAGCCTCAGAGGCCGCTCATCTCCACACCATCATTTACAGAAGCCTAAGGGCTAGAGAGGGCCAGGGATATGCCCAGGGTCAAGAGATGATAGATGACGTCAAGATGGCACCCCAGCTCCTCTGACTTCTGGTCAAGGTGGCCAGCATTGATTAAGGGCTGACTATGTGCCAAGCACTGTGCTGAATGCTGGGCATACAGATATAGCTCAAAAGAGAGATAATTCTGCCCTCAAGGGGCTTAGATTCTAATGGGACACCACAAAAAAGAGAGCTAAAAGAAAGACTGAAGGGCTAAGGTGCTCATGCAGCAAAGTCCGGAGAGTCAGGAGGTGGACTGGGGGAGGGAGTGATTGGTGTACCTGAGTACTTCCTGAAAATGGAAACTCTGGGAGAAACTCTCCAAGGGAGGAGGGTCCCTTCTGGGTTGTAGGGAGGGAGGCTTCCAGGATGAAAAGGCAGTCCAGGGATCATTCTGGTATACTCTGAAATCTCCCTCAACTTTCAATCAACCAACCACCCAACCCAAAGCATCTGTTAAGTTGTGGACTATATACCAAGTGGACAGCATTGCCTGTTGGGGATACAGCATTTACAATTTAAATATATCAAATATGGAAGGACCCACCATACTCCAGGCCATCTGCTTGATGTGAAGTCTAGGGGCAGACTTCATCCAAGACTGGATTGTCTAATTTTACTAGTGCAGAGAACTCCCAAATGAAGAAAATCCCTCCACCAGTGCAAGTTGGTGACCTTTCAGTCACAGAGTTAAAGTTTTCGAGAAGATGGAGAGGGTGAGTGACTAGCTCTGGGCTACCCAGCTGGAGGGTGTCAGAAGTGAGATTTGGCCCCATGCTTTCAAGATTTTCAGACCAGCTCTCTATAAACTAGGCCCTGCTACATATACATAGTTGAAAAATGATACAGTCTTTCCCCTTGAGGAAAATGGGTGGGATAGGATAGGTTGTGAAAGATTTGATATGTGGCAAGATGTGATAGAAGTGATGGAGAAATCCATATAATGTAATCAGGGCTGGTTTAAGGGGCAGGGGATCCATGTTGGTAGAGGGAAATCAGGGAAAACTTCTTATAGGAGGTAGTACTGAAATGGACCTTGAAGGAAGAAACAGATTTGAATAGATGGGAATGAGGAAGGAACAGGTTCCAGGCCTGGAGAGCAGTGAATGTATTGTGGTAAAAGGACCAGTATTTGAACTCAGGTCTTCCTGACTCCAGGCCCAGAGCTCTGTTCACTATACCACCTGGATGCTCACAAATCCCTTCTTCCGCATGAACAAGGAGATTGATTAGGCCCAGAGCGGTGTAGCTCCGAGAGTCATTGGGAAGAAATAACAATGCACAGGTAAACACAAAATCAAGGGAAGGTTAATGAACCTTAGAGTTTCTAGGTAGAAGGAACTCCTGCCCAGGCAAGTCAGGACACTGTTGGCAATTTCTAGTCTTAGAGAGTGGCCGATAACTTGCCAGGGCTGCTGATGAACACTCGGCCTGAGGGCATGACAGTACTAGGCCCTGGAGGCCAAAGGACCCAAGGGGAGATTTGAACCCAGTTCTTATTGAATTAAACATCAGCTCTCCAGGCCTTACTGCCTCTCAGCATAACCTATAAACAGAAGTACAAAATATGGACAAGCATATATAAGTGTGTGTATGTCCTCAAATATGTTTGCATATATACAGGACATTACAATGAATACAAAACATACATAACCATTTGTAGGTGTGTATATAGACACACATATATTAATTACAAAATAAAGACAAATAGAGACAAGGAAACACAAGATATGTATATATGTAAATATATATTATGTGTATAAAGTAAATACACACATATATACATGTGGCATACACTTTATCTCTCTTGTATTTTCTTGTCTATATTTGTCTATCTTGTCTATGTTTGCTTCTTGTATTTCCCTGTCTAAATTTGTCTATTTGTTTATCTTGTCTGTATTTGTCTATCTCTCTTCTATTTCTTTTTCTATTTACACACACATATGTCATGTACAAATAAGTATAAAATATATCCAAACTTCATGGGATTGTTTGTGGGGGCAGCACTTACAAAGAAAGGCCTGGTAGAGGGGGGAGAGTTGAAGCAGGTAGGTGGGGGGGGTGAGCCTTGAATGCTGGGGCCAGGAATCTGACCTTCCTGTGGGCAGGCTTCTTTCCCTTTCAGCCTGAGCCCAGGAAATCTTAGGGAAGACCTTCAGAATTGTGATGCTGGATCTGATGACCTTCCACACATCTGCTCTATACAGCCACTGGGGATCTGATCCAAGTTTCTTGATCCTCTGGGACTGAGTCATAGATGGGATTTCAGGGGCTTTTTTGAAAGGGCCAATCTGGTCTCCATATGTTATCCTCTGCCTCCAGTTGGGCTGACCAACGTCTCCATCCCCACCCACCCAATCCATCCAAATCTTTATGGGAAGAAGCCAGGGCTTCCTCCATGGCTGGGGCTACAAATCAGCCAAAAGAAAAATAAACCAGGGTTAGCCCTGAGGGACCAAGACCCACAGCAGCAAACAGCATTCATCTTCAGCCAGAAAAAAGATTTATTTTCCCTCTAGCTTAAAAATATCATTCATTCTTGAAACATTTCTTAAATGTTAGCTGTGTACAGAGTCTGCTGAGATTAGACACAGTCCTTGCCCTCATTTAGCTCTTGGGTGATCTGGCATGTAGAAGGAGGTTCAGCAGCTAACACCCAGAGGAATCCTTCAAGCAAGAGGTGATGTTTCAGGATGTGATGATTGAGGAGGCAGTATATTCCAGACATGGCAGACAGGAGCATACAAAGTCATGGAGGTAGGAGATTGGTGTGCCCACTTGAGAAAAAAAGCAGCTAGGTTATTTTGTATGGACTTTTGAAGAACACAAAAGAGAGTGATGTGGGAGGTAGGCTGGAGGTTGAAAATGAAAAGCTTCAGTGCCAAATAGGAGCATTTGTATTTGATCCTGGAGGCAATCTGGAGTTTCTTGAGAAGGAGAGTTAGATGATCACTGTGCTTTAAAAGGAGCCCTGGACCTTGGGGATGAAGACATGGATTGTTTTATGCACCTGTGTGACCCTAGGCAAATTATGGAAAGTCTTGCCCTCAGTTTCCTCATCTGTAAGAAGGTTGAATCACATGGCCTCTGGGGTCTTTTACAACTCTAGTTCTGTGATATAATGAAAATAGCATTGATTCTAGAGTCAGAGACCTGTATTCAAATCCCAACTTTGATATTTATTACTGTTTAACCTCAGTTTCTTCATGCATACTACATAAAGGTTGGAACAAGGGATTACTGGGGTCCCTTCCTAGAGATGTAGTCCTGTGATTCCTCCTGGTAGGGGAGAATGTGTTACAAATAAATATGAAGATAACAGAAAATGGAATCCAATATATGCCCAAAGGAGGTACCAAATGGATGCCACCTCCAAGGAAGGAAAGATAAAAACTGACTGGGGAAAACTTGGAAGACTTCCTGGAGGTGGTGGCCATTGAGATGGATCTTGAAGGGTGGGTAGAGATGAAGTGGGATTGAGAGAGCATTCTGAGTGAAAGGAAGAGTGTGAGAAAAGATGTGGAGGTGGGAAAACCTAGAAAGGTGACAGGTGGCAAAACCTGACCCGTAAGCACTTGGAAAGTACATATTGTTAACAAAGCCCTGCACTTGGTTCTGGAAGAGAAAGGAGGTTTGGTGCAGACATAGACCTTTCTTTCACAGCACTCCCAGTCTGGAAAGGGAAGACATTATACACAGATGATGCAAATACAACACAGAATATAATCAGTACTCGATATTCCTTTTCTTTTCAATAATTATTTATTTATTTAATATTTTTAGTTTTCAGCATTGATTTTCACAAGAGTTTGAATTACAAATTTTCTCCCCATTTCTACCCTCCCATCACTCCAAGATGGCATATATTCTGATTGCCCCATTCCCCAGTCAGCCCTCCATTCTGTCACCCCACTCCCCCCATCCTCTTTTCCCTTACTTTCTTGTAGGGCAAGATAGATTTCTATGCACCATTGGCTGTATATCTTATTTCCTAGTTGCATGCAAAAACTTTTTTTGAACATCTGCTTTTAAAACTTTGAGTTCCAAATTCTCTCCCCTCTTCCCTCCCCACCCACTCTCCCTAAGAAGGCAAGCAATTCAACATAGGCCGTATGTGTATCATTATGCAAAACCCTTCCACAATACTCATGTTGTGAAAGACTAACTATATTTTGCTCCTTCCTATGCTACCCTACTTTATTCAATTTTCTCCCTTGACCTTGTCCCTTTTGGAAAGCATTTGGTTTTGATTACCTCCTCCCCCTATCTTCCCTCCCTTCTATCATCCCACCTTTTTTATCTCCTTCGTCCTTTCCTGTGGGGTAAGATACCCAATTGAGTGTGTATGTTATTCGCTCCCTAGGTCAAATCCAATGAGAGCAAGATTCACTCATTCACCCTCGCCTGCCTTCTTTTCCCTTCCTAGAGAACTGCTTTTTCTTGCCACTTTTATGCGGGATAATTTACGCAATTCTATCTCTCCCTTTCCCCCTCTCTCAATGTATTCCTCTCTCATCCCTTAATTTGATTTTTTAGATGTTATCCCTTCATATTCAACTCACCCTGTGTGCTCTCTCTCTCTCTCTCTCTATATATATGTGTGTGTGTGTGTGTGTGTGTGTGTGTGTGTGTGTGTGTATTCCATTTAGCTACCATAATACTGAAGTTTCATAAATTATACATCATCTGTCCATGTAGGAATGTAAACAAAACAGTTCCACTTTAGTAAGTCCCTTATCATTTCTCTTTCTTGTTTACCTTTTCATGCTTCTCTTGATTCTTGTGTTCAAAAGTCAAGTTTTCTATTCATCTCTGGTCTTTTCACTGAGA
>CM053623.1:233050464-233070546 GCA_028646595.1 Phalanger gymnotis
CTATCTATACATAGATATATATATATATACATACATATATATATATATATATATATATATATATATAACCTCCTTTGATAGAACACAAGCTCTCTGAGGACAAGTAATGGTCTCTCTTTTGCATTTATATACCAAGTACCAGTCATAGTACCTGGCACAGAATACCACTTAATAAATGTTTTCCATTGGTTCCGTTAATTAATTCTTTTTTAATGTGAGTTGAAAGTGGCCAAGACTAGGTATTCCTGAAGCAGGGCAGGCATCACTGGCCCCTAAGAACTCCCTCCCACATACAATGAACATCCCTTTGTCCACAAGCCCTTATTGCTACTGATATCACCAGCCCAGATGATGGCTTGGCCTCTTTGGTCACTCTGAATTGGAAGAAGACTCAACTTCTCATGAGCTTCTGTTCAAAGAGTTCTGACCAGCTACAAAAGCCCAGAAAATTAGGGAGCTCTGCTCAACTCCAGAACAAAATTTCCTCTAAGTCTCCCTGAGAGAAATTTTGAGCTGGCTGCCATTGGATTATGATTTGGGTCTAGAAGGAAACTTGGAGGTCATTGAGTCCAATCCCTTCATTGTCCATATGCTGCTCTGTCCTGCTGCTGGAGGTCAAGAAGGAGAGGCTCATTGGGTACTTTGTGGAGGCACTTTGTATCTGAAATGTGCAGATTGAAGCCCTGTGCAATGCCAATAACACTCTGGGAGGTGCTGGGCCATAGGTCTGGGCACAGCATCTTGGAGCTTAAGATCCTAGATCTGGAGCTCAGAGAGGACCCCAGAGAGCATTGCATCCAACTCTCTCATTTACAACTGAGGAATTAAACCTCAGAGGGGGAAGGGACCTGTTTAATGAGCCTAAAGTTTGTGAACCAACCATATACTATGTTCCAGCACTGTGCAAGGGTCTGGGGATGTGAAGACCAAAAAAATGAAACCTTCTCTGCTCTCTAGAAGCTGTTCTCAGGGAAGACCAAGTCACAGAGGGAAGTGGGTGAGTGGCAAAGCTGGAATTTGAAGCCAAGTCCCCTAGCTTCAGCTCCACTCTGCCGTGTTGGGCTACCAGAAAGCCTAGCCCAATCCCTTTACAAAGACCAACAGAATGTAACCAGCCTGATCTAGCACACGTGGCAAGTCAGGGATGAGGACTTTGCTTCAGACCAGATCTGGAGCCCTCCACCTGGCACTGGGAGAGCCTACTCTGCTGCCAGCACGGCCCTGGTCTGGCTCCCAGGGGGCTTCCTCCTTCTAGAATCCTGGATGAATGATCAAATTATTCTCTTGCAAATTTGGAAGCCTTTATTAGGAGCTATTCCTTCCAGGAATGAGATATTCCCTGCCTTGGAAACGGCTGCTTTTGAAGTCTGTTCTGGGTGAATCACAAGGAGTAACCACTTGGTGCAACCTCAGACTGCTCTGTCTGCCTCGTTAAGAACCATCCCATGGAACCCACATATGAAATCAGCCCTCTCGCACCTTCACCTAGGAGCTAATTGCAAGAGCTAGCCCTGCCAGGGACAGAAGATTCATGACTCTTCTGAGATGCAATGCTGACTGGCGTTGGATCTGCCATGCATGGCCTTCTGCATGTATAGCACCAGACACACAAGCAGGCCTGGCCCAAGTCTGCCTGCGGAGCGGAATGAAGGTCAAGACCTTCATTCTGGGGCTCCTGTGGAAAGCAAAGAGGGAGAATAAGGTAATGAGGTGAGGGAAGTGTGGGATTTGGGGCAGAAAGAAGCCTTAGAGGTGATCTTGCCCAATCCCTCATTTTTCAGAAGAAACCGAGGCCTGGAGAGAGGAGGGGACTTACCTAAGGTCATACGTTATAAGCAGTAAGGCCTTCAGGCCTTTGACTGAAAACTTAGTGCTCTTCCACATATCAATTTACGTAACAGTAAACATTTATTAAGCACTTACTGTGTACCAGACACCATGCTGGGTCCAGGAGCTGACATTCTAGATCATCCTGGGCCCCCCTCTTCTTGGAAGGATGTAAATAATAGCCCAGTGTTGTAGAAAGAGGGTTGATTAAGGAATCAGGGGACTTAGGTCCCACTCCTTGCTAGTTGTGGGACTTTAGACAAGTTACTCGCCCAAGTTACTGAGAACCTGTTTTCTCTGAAAAAACAGAGATAAAAATGTATTAAGGACCTGTGAGGTGTAGGGCCCTGCCTCTGTGGAGATGGAAACCTCAGAGGTCTTGCAGTCGGGGAACTTAGTCTTTTGAGGGTATGGAGGGTGAAGTTTTTTTTTTTTAAATACCAGACACTAAACTAGACACTGACAAAGACAGAGACAAAATGAAAATTCTGGATGAGGGGAGAGCCCTGGCCGGAGGTGGGCTATAGAGAGCTGCCCTTTGGTATCTGTGGGGAGGATGTGAGTCCTGGTCAGTGTCTTTCTGGGATGGTAGTAAGTAGCAACCCCTGAATTTTAATGTAGGTCTCATGGCTCCAAGTGTGGTGCCCTTTCTACTGAAGCCTGCCATCTTTGTTTCTTGGAGCCTCAAAAAACTTCACAAATGGGAGTCACCGATGTTCTCATAAAGACAGACATCAACCTTGGAGAAAATGGCTACTGGCATAGAAGATACCCGCTCTGAGAATTCCATGAAGAAGGAAATGAATGTTGCTAAGGAAAAAAATGGAACATTTTCTAAGTGACGAAGGAAAGATGAGCCAGCCGCGGGCTCTCAGAAATGGAGAGTGTGATGAAGCCAGCTGCCAGCAAATGGAAATCCAATAAATACCTCTCAATGGGCCAAGATTTGTATGTATCTTTTTAAAAACCTGTCAGCCGTATTCAGGATGGGCAAAAAGGAGGCGAGGAGATGATGGATCAATCAGTAGCACCCAGTATTTGGTGCTGCCCCATGAACTTCCAATCAATGCAGTGAATATAAATTGCCAGCCTTCTCATCGAGAGGTACAGGTATTGATTTCCAAAACCCAGCACAGAGGAGGGATAAAGACTGCCAAGAAACAAAAGCATAGAATCTCAGAATCTTCTGGCTGGAAGGACCCTCAGACGCCACAGTCTAGCTCAAATCCATGAATTAACCAATCTAACATGTCTTTGTTAAATTCCTACTGTTTCCTCACCACTGGGTGATAGATACTTTGTATCAAGACACAAAGGCAAAAAATGTAACAGCCCCTACCCTCAAGGACCTTCCGTTCTACCAGAGGCGACAATGAGTTTGTACATAAATACATACAGCATGACTATGAAGAGAAAAAAAAAATAAGCCTAAGTTAGGCATTTGGGAGTGAGGGTTCTGAGCAAGTTTCAGCGGAAGGTCGGGCTTAAGCTTCATAAAGTGGCAGAAGTGAAAGGCCCTTAGTATATGGGGCTCATTAGAGGTCATAGAATCAGTTAATGAGCTTTTATTAGGCATTTAGTGAAAATAGCCTTTAAAATTTGCAAACCATTTTACATACATAATCTCTTTTAATTGATTTACTCAGTTTTGGGGACTGCTAAGTACCTCAAAGAAAAGCCAAAAAAAAAATGCCTCAAGGAGCTCAGCATGCTCTGTATTCTAAAGTCCTTTTTGGCGCTCACATCCTACAATGGGTCCAGAGAATTCCGCCTCTGAAATCTGTAGTGAAAAGAACACCAGCCTGGGAGTCAAGAGTCTTGGCTTTGATTTAGAGCTGGGGACGTAAAAGCCTACATAATCTTGGGAAAGACTCTGGCATTACCCCTCCAAGTCTCCTCATTAGAGGGACATTGAGGCATCTTGAAAGGAGTGCCAGAAGAGACTTCAGTGTGAATCCTGCCGTTGACCTTACCCCATTTGTGACCCTAGGTAAGTCAACTAGATTCTCTGAGTCTCAGGTTTTTCATTTGTAAAATGGAGATGACAGTACTAGTGTCTCTCCAAGTATTTATAAGAACTAAATATGATAATGTAAGTGAAAGCACATTGTAACCCTTCAAACCCTACAGAAATGTGAGGCATTGTCATTTAGGATCACATCATAGGATTGGGAGCAGCAAGGGAACTTGGAGGCAGCTAGAGGAAATAGTAGACAGAGTTTGGGGCAGACTTGGAGACAGAAAGATCTAAGTTCAAATCCTCCCTCAGACAGGTAGTAGCTGTGTGCCCCCAGGCATGTCAATTACCCTCTCTGAGCCTCAGTGTCCTCACCTACAAAATGGGGATAATACCAGCACTTTCTTCCCAGGATTGCTAAAAACTCAAACAAGATCATCTATTTAAAGCACTTTAAACTGCTCTATAAATACCCAACCCTTCATCTCACAGCCAGGGAAACTGAGGCTCAGAGTGGTTCAGTAATGCAGCTTGTAAGGCCCAGAGCTGGGGTTAAGACTTATGTGTTTCTCCTCTGAGTCAAGAGCATTCTCTGTGGGCTGAAAGAAATGACCTCACTCAGCAAAGGTTCCCTGGTGCTTTTCTGGGTATACTCCTGTTGTTTTCCTGGCTCCTCCCCCAAAGAAGAGGACCACCCAACCCACTTCCTTCCCCTTCCATACACACACACACACACACACACACACACACACACACACACACACACACACTGCTCATCTAAGCCTTGTACATGACTGGCTCTCACTTCATCTCACTTTGCCTCCATTTTCTGGGTGAATGATTGGCCCTTCTCACAGGCCAGCCGGAGTCTAGCCCAAATGGAAAACACAAGCCAAACTTCGTTTCCGATGACATAGAAATCTTTCCCAGTCCTCAGGAAAGCCCATCACATCTGGTAGGGCCCATATAATCAACAAGGCAGACCGAAGCCTCAAACCACACTTCTCTGGTCTTCTGCCCTGACTGGACTTGGCATTGAAAAGGGAAAAAAAACATGCCACAGTGAGAAGAATATTGGGTTTGGAGGCAGAGGACCTGGGTTCAAATATTGGCTTTTCTAGTTAAAATCTATGTGTCCTTGAACACATAGTGCCATAACTTCGTTGTACTCATCAGTTAAGAGGCTTGGACTACATACTTGCTCATGCCCAGTCTATCTCTTGATCCCAGGAAGCTTGTAAGACATCCAGGAGAGTCTTCTCTGCCACTTAGAATGGAGCCCTGCTCTGGGCCAGGGATCAGTGCAAAGTCTTTGGGCTGGAATCCTGCAATTCCAGGAAGGCTGAAATTCTGCTCCTCTCTCTGGGGTTTGTTATTGAGTTTTAATCTTAGCAGGGCTAGTGGTATGGGTCACCCTATCCTCTCCCCTGCCCCTTTCTATAAAACCCAACCCACAGGGGAGTGAATTATGAAAATACCCACCCAGGACCCTGGCAATGATTTTAGCTACACCCCACTTCCCAGCAGAAGATGGACCATAGAGGCTTGCAAATGTCAGCTGGATGCCCAGGTCTAGTCTGAGTCTGGGGTGAGCTCTGTGGGCTGTATGTGGAGGAAGGGAGAGAGATTTCCAGAAGTCTCCAGAGAGACTTCCTTTCTCTTCATAGCTCCCAACCTTGGCACACAAGTGCTTAGTTAATGTTCTTTCATTCATTCCATTCACTCACAAGGCTGAATTACACTCAGCCCTTTCTTGTCACAGGTTAAAATCTAATGAAGTGGGGGAGGAGTGGAGAATATGTGCCCAAATAACTCTGATATAAGGGAGAGGAAAGTGAATGGAGAGGAGGAAGCCAGGCAAAACCCCGGGAGGAGTCCGAGGAGGGGAGAGATCACTTTTCCCTGGACACATGTCAGGGAAGGCTACACTGAACCAACACTTCTTCAGCTGGGAGGAGCAGGAAGGGAGAGGTTTTAATAAGTAATTGTGGCATGAGGTTGGAAGAAGACTATTCTAGGCAAGAGGGACCCTGTGAGCAAAGACTCCAAGGTAGTCAGGGCAGAGTAAAAACAGGAAGTGGTTCAGCTTGGCTGGGACATAAGGTAAATAGAGAAAGGGAGTGATGAGGGATAAGGATGGGAAGGAAGGTTGGAACCCCACTGTATTACAAAAATTGGCAATGGGGAGCCATGGAAGGTTTGTGAGCAGGGAAGTGATATGATCAGGTCAGTTCTAGAAAGTGTTTTGGCAATACTGCAATGGAGGGACTAGAGAAGATAGATCAGAGGCAGGGAGATCAATTAAGAGGCTATTATCATGATGGAGGACATATTATGGAAAGAATCATGGACGCTTGATTCAAAACTGCTTTGCATTTTACAGATTGTCTGATGCTGGGCAGCCCCTGTTCTATCTTGTGACATCTCTCTGTACAGATCTGGAGTGGTGGAAGGGCACTTTTGTAGCAGCAAAGAACTGGAAACTAAGGAGATGCTCATTGATTAGGGAACATCCAAGCAAATGGTGGCACACGGGCATGCTCTAAGAAATGCTGACTAGGATGAATGTGTAGAAGCCCAGAAGATTTATATGAGCTGATTCAAAGTGCATTGAGCAGAACCAGGAAAACAGTGGACACTGTGACCACAGCCACACAAAGAGCAACAACAAAACAATCCAAATTGCATCCTGCAAAAGGAGGATTAACTTGGCTCCAAAGAAAAGATGAGTCCCTTCCCCACCCCAACCTTGATCCCCACCTTGATCCCCACCACACCTCTTTGCAGAGGAGGGTGACTGTGAGTGTGAAACAGTACATATAAAGTGAGACTTTTTTGAGGTGCTGTCATTTTGCCAAACCATTTATTTTGCCGCTCTTTCTCACCTCTGTTATAAGGGATGGCTCCTGGGCATGGAGAGCTGGGGGACAAAGGATGGAAATGTAGGTGGTAGAAAAACAAAAGAGATCAAAAACAAATTTTAAAGAAAATAGATGTTGCAAAATTACAAAGAAGAGATATGAAAAGAGATATTCCCTTAACTCCTTTGCAAAAACTAGGGGTGGGGGGGCAAGGTAAACGTGGAAACTTATGTACAATGTCAGATTTTTGATGTACTGATCAATTTTGCTGATTTTTTCCATCCTTCCTTTTTTCCTTTAAAAAATCTTTGTTATAAGGGATGGTTCTTTGGGGAGGGAAGAGAGAGGGATACTGGGAGGAATTTAGACAATCTGAAGTATCAATAGAATTTTTCAACATTTTAAGGGAGATTGCTGGACTAGGTAGATGATCTAGAAAACCTTCCAGGTCTAAAGCAGTAAAACCTATGAGATAAGTGCAGATGACTGCCGTTGTAGTGCAGAGGATGGAGCCAACTTATGGAAAACCCATCAGCCTGGCTGAAATGTAAAACCAGGGCAAATAAGGACAGAGAAGGCTGAAAATTCCAGAAGTCTGAACAGATAATGCTAAGCCCAAGAAATCGTCAATCACTGAATTCTATCCTGAATGAGAGGAAACTTGGTTTCTGTGGATTTGGATGGTAACTTTCTTAAATGAAATGTAACCCATGACATGAATGTGGCCTGGGTTCAGTCTGGGGGACTTTTTAATAAACATACTTTCTTGGGTTCAGTTTTCCTCTGCCAGGGTTTCCCCTGAGAAAATTTGAGTGCTCAAGTCCTGGTCTCTCCAGAAAAAGAAAAGGGATCTCAACTCCCATGTAGGTACTCAGGCCTGAATAGAGAATAGGATTTATTTAACTGCATAGAAAACACAAAAGTATTCACACGTAAGCCCATAAAATGTCAAAAGTCTTCCTTCTCTAGTGGGGATCTTCCTCTCCAGGTACTTATAAAGTCATCCAGATTCATAGCCTACTTTGGGAGTACTAGCTGTCCATAAATGGTCCACATTTGGGATACCAACCCACAATAACTCAAGAGAGAACACTATGGTAGCTAGATTCAACCCACATTCCCCAGGGCTAAAGCCTAAACACCTGCCCTGGTACTGAGGTTCCCCTCAATGAGAAATAACTCAGGGTCAATGGAGAGTTGACCCACACCCCAACACAATTCATGTGTTGTCCTGTCTTTGTATGATCTTTCCCTTCATTTGCAATTCCTACAAATTCATATTGCTTGGCCCACAATCTCCTCCACTTGACTAGTAACTTCCTGCCCCTCCATGATGGCTACTGTCCACCACCATCTGTGAGACCAAATTTCAACAGAGGCCACCCTCCAGGGAAGCAAGTTTGTGTCTGTGTTCTCCCTGCAAATTTCACCTTCCTCTCAGCCTATGCAGTTCCCTTTTAAATCTAGGCTGCTATGAACTGGCAATCATCGATCAATGATTAATGATCAATGATAAACAAACCATTATTAAAGAGGTTCCCTTGGAGTAATAAGGACTTCAGATGGAGCAAGTTCACACCTTGTGAGAAGGTGTGAACACAAGCTCAAGCCTATGTGAACGCAGGCTCAGAAATGGTGCTGACAGCGACAATGAACAAGGATAATTTATACCTTGTTAAGGAACTGATCTTGTCCAAAGAATTTGATCTGCATTTGCTTGACATTATCAATGCCAGAACAAAAGGCCATAGCAATGTGCAATAAGAACCCATGGACTGCAGGGAAATCCCAGTAGAATGGGAGCTCCTTAAGGGAAGCGAATGCTTCATTTGGGACTGGGTTCGTTTTTTTCCTGAGGAAGGGAGACTTTGTATCCTAAGATGCTTAATGAATGTTTTTCAATCAATGAATGTCTGGGGCATCAGCTCTAGACATAGTTTGCAGGTGGCCATTCCTTTGGCCAACTCACATTCATATGTTTAGCCAATGGTCCCAGCAACACACCTCTCATTACTTTTCAGATCTATGTTCTTTCCTCCCTCTGATGGTTGCTACCTAACACATCCAATTACTTCTCCTCCCCTTGTTCTAGGACCAGACTGAAGCAAAGTTGTTTTTAACAACCATTGGAAGATGTCAAAAGGGCATAAATAAAATTTTATTTAAAAAAATAATCAATAAAAGACCATGGCTCAAGGACAAGATAAGACCCAAGTGAATAGTATTAGGAAGTCATTTTATTTCTGGCATAGAAATCTTTCCCAATACTTAGTTTCCTCATTTAATAAATTAAGGGAAGGGTGAGAAGATAATCCCTAAAGTCTCTCCCAGGTCTAACATTCTCTGTTCTAAGGCCCTCCTAGGTTCTGACATTCCATGACCTAAAAATGCCCCTAACCCTTATATTCCATGTTCTATGTTCTAAAATACTTTCAAACTCTGATATTCCATGTTCTAAGTTTCCTCCTAGCTTTGACAGGTTATGTTCTAAGATCCCTCCCAGTTCTGACATTCTTTGTTCTAAGATTCCCCTCAGCTCTTATACCCCATGTTCTAGGTTCTAAAGTCCCTCCCAGTTCTGACATTTCTAATCTATGAATCTATGGTTCGCATGCCTGACTGACAAAAGAGGCAGAGCCTTATAAATGAGGAGGATTATAGATTCAGGGCTGGAAGGGATTTTTTGGATCATCTTATCCAACCAATTCATAGTTAGGGTAAGGCCCAGAAAGCAGAAGAGGCTTACCCAAATGGTGGAGCCAAGATTCAACCCCAGGTCCTCTGGGATGGCAAATCTAGCATCCTTTCCCCTTTGCTATATCATGCTAACCCTGAGACTGTGGCAGACATAGATGGCCCCACTACCTGTGGACTTTAAACAGCACCAAGTGGGAACCATGGAAGTTTTCTGACCCAGGAATGCTGTGATGGAGTCCATGAAATCTTTCCTTTGTCACCTCTGCAAAATTATCTTGTTTTTAATAATTATAACAGCCAGCCTGGGAGGGACACAAACCCAAGCCTGATTTCCTAATAATAATAATAAGGAAATAATCCATCATCACAGCCTGCTCGTGGTGTGTGGTGGGACGGCCTCCAATCTGTACATCCACCCAGGGGAGATGGGGACAGAGTTATGAGGGGACAGAAATGGAAGAAAATAGAATCATAATTATACTGTATAATTAATTACAACAACCTTTGCCAAAATGAATTTGCACATCGTTATCTGCCTTGGGAAGAGCAACTTAATTTGGGGTGTGGGGAGAATTAATTAATGTTTCGAAAGCGCTGCAGAGAGGCGAGGATGGAAGGTGCCAAGCAAGTGGCAAATGTCCTGATTAATAAAATATTGGTTCCAATTTACAGGCTGCAGATGTGCCCAGGAAGCTGAGTAGACCCGTCATGGAATGGAGTGATTGTCTTCACACTCTATGGTTTCCCAGGCAGAGCCCTGTTAGGGCTTGAGTTCTAGCATCTAAGCATCTCCAAGCTGAAAGGGATCTTGAAAAATTCTGGATCTGGAGTCACAGAACACAGATCTGAATTTCAGTTCCTGATAACACTAGCTTAGGCAGCTCACTTCAACTTTCTGGGTCATGGTTTCTTTATCTCTAAAACAAGGAGATTGGAATGGATGACTCCAACATCTTTTCTAGCTCTAAGTTCAATAATGTGTAATGTAGGGGGCCAGGGCTCTGGACTTTGAGAAGTGAAGATCTGGGTTCAAACAACGGCTTACTACTTGTAAGTCCTACCAGTGACTCACCCAAGATCACATAGAAAGTAAATGGTAGAGCTGGAATCTGAATATGGAATATGAAGCCAGGACCTCTGAGCCATGAGGACTCCCTCTACATCTTTGCATAGGACTGTAGAATCTCAGAGGTAAAATTATCTCAAAGCATGGTTAACTCAGCATCTTTAATAAATAGCCATCCAAAATTCTCTGTCATATCTCCAGTAACAGGGATCTCACTACCTATGAAACAGCCCATTCCATCAATGAGCAGCTCTCCCTCTTAGGACATATCTGCTAGTACTGAGCCAAAACCCACCTCATTGTTCCTAATTCTACCCCCTGAGGCCAACTAGAATAAGACCAGTGCTTCTTCACATGGCAGTCCTTCAAATATCTCTGGGAGGCTCTCATGTACCCTGTATATCTTCCCTTTTCCCGACCTCCAGTTATTCCTACCAATCCTCACCTGACAGTCACCAGTTGAAAGTAACTTGAGCCAAGTCAACATTGCCTTCTGCCTCTACTCAAGAGCATCCCCACTCTCCCCGTCCTCCCAAGTCCCACCCACTCCTCCAGGACAAGCTCAAATCCCACCTTCCCCAGGAAAGCCTTCCCTGATTCCAGAATGAAAATGGTCAGTGGGGGCCACTGGGTTGGCTTTGGGAGTTGGAAATCACATTTCCGCAGAACTTCATTGTCTACAAAGTCTATTCTTACAACAACGCTGTAAGCTTAGTAGCATGTTATTCCTCTTTCACAGGTGAACAAACTGAGACCCAGACAAATTAAACATGGGAAGCAAATCCCAGCCCAGGATCTGAGTCCTCGTGATAGCTCTACCACATGGCTCTCTCCTCCCCTCAGAGTGGTCCCTCAGTGGGCCACATTCACATCAAGTTTCCTGTCACCAGGAAGAAAGATTAACTTAATTGACATCCCACCAATGGGGTGGATGTGTCCATCCCTCCTATGTGACTAGAGCCACAGCTAGTCCAAGGATCTGCAGTGTGGGGAGAACACACAGAGGTGGCTCCCTTTAGGAAGTCAGACTGGAGCTGCTGGGACTTGAAAATTGGAGGGATTTGGATAGGCAGAGAGGAGGGAGGGTGGCTTTCTAGAATATGGAATGATGGAGGCATCCAGCCACTTTTTAAAGGTCTACTAGGCTTTTTTATTTAAAGTTTTGAGTTCCAAATTCTATCCCAGCCTCACTCCCTCCTCCCTGAGACAGTAAGCAATCAGATATAGGTTATACATGTGCAATTATGTAAAACATTTCCATATTAGTCATTTTGTACAAGAAGACTTGAATAAAAGAAAAAATGAAAGAAAGTAAAAACTAGCCTGCTTCAGTCTGTATTCAATCAATACCAGTTCTTTCTCTGCAGGCGGATAGTATGCTGCATCATGAGTCCTTTGGGACTGTCTTGGATCATTGTATTGCTGAGAATAGCTAAGTAATTCGCATTTCTTCAAAGAACAATATTCCAACCACTTTTAAAAATGGCTTTTAGCCTTGAGCCAGTGTGGCTGGAACATAGAGAACTTGGGGAAAGAGGTGTGAGATAAAAGCCTGAAAGCCCCATATTGCAAGGCCAGCCTGATGTCTGAGCCTCTGATTCTGGAGGCAATAGGGAGCCAGGTGAGGTTTTTGAGCAGACAATGCTTGGCAATGTAGGCAAAGATGATTGGAAGGAGAGACTGGAAGGAGATAGAAGTTCCCCACCTGGTGGGAGTTAAGAACAAGCCAAAGACGGGGCAGAAAAGTAATTGCACCTGCCTAGAATGGATGCCAATTGGAATTAGACTCTGCCTTACTCTTTACCCGGAAGGGACGCCTTGATTCCTCAAACCCAAACCTTGGACCCCAAGGGCCACCTTGTTACCCTTGGTTATGTTCATGATTTTTACTAGCTTCCTGAAGAACTGAAAGAGTAGATAGGAACACTGGCTTTTGAGCCACAGGACCCAGGTTCAAATCCTATCTTTGTTGCTGATTTTCTGGCTGATCTGGGGCAGGTTGCTTTGCCCCTCCCCCCAGCCTCAATAAAATAAGGGGGTTGGGCTTCTGGAGTCCCCTCCAGCCCTACATCTGTGTTCCTATGGGCAGAGAGGAGCAGGAAGGGCACACCAAGCATCAAGAAGAGCAGGACAAGGGCCGGCGGGATCCTAGCTCCAGAGCTGAGACAAAGCCCATAGAGGCTGAGTGACTTGCTCAAGGTGGTAGAGAGGGGAACTGTCAGAGCTGGAATCTGAACCCAGGTCCTCTGACTGGCTACAAAAGGCAGCAAAGGGGCAGCAACTGTTTGGAGTTCAAGGTCAAGGAATCCAGGCTATATCCAAGAACAGCTCAGTGTCAAAGTTCCTGCAGCTACGACCCAATGGGGAGAAATTCGAAGCAAGAGTTAAGTGACTTGCCCAAGACCTCTGAAAATCAAACAACTAGATCTGGAAGAAGGCTCAGCTATCTAGTCTGCATCTGCCTCTGCCCCCTCCTATTATATAGAGAGGTTGCACAGAATGTGACGGGGAGAGCAGGAAACCACATGGCCAGCACTTCTGGCCCTCCGGTCACTTCTCAGCCTTTCCTTTTTCACCCACAAGTCTCTTGGTCATCGACTTCCTCCACATGGCAAATCTGTCTGAATAACTATGTCCATACTGGCCCCTCCAGTCACCAGTTGCACTTACCAATAAACCGGGCAGACGTCTGCTCCATGAAGACTCTTTAGCCAAGGAGTTAGCTGGACTTTTCACAAACTCCCCTAGTAACTCTGGCCTTGACCCCGGGTGGGCCCCAGCATCCAGCTGAGTTTTAGCTGATGCTAATCAAAGCTGACTTGGGGCAGATGGTTGGAATCCCACCACAACCCTGGCCTCTTTCAGCGTCTGGGAGGAAATGTGAGACTCTGAAATAACAAAAAGTGCTCTAGCCAGACAACCCAGGCTGATAATGTGAGGCTTCCAGGCAGCTATGGAGAAGAGGGAAGGGGATCATGGGAGAGCGGGTAAAAGCTGGTCAAAGTCACCATCTTATTGGCACTGGCTCCAGAGGCCGCTGGGTGGGACCAGCCTTGAGTCTTGACATGTCACTGGTGGGAGAAAAGACACAAGAAGATAGGACACAGAAAGTCAGAGCAATGAAGGACCTTAGAACATGGAATGTCAGAGATGAGAGAGAGCTTGGAATATGGAACATCAGAGCCTGGAAAGGCCTGAAAACAGCATGTCAAACTTGGGAGGGGCCTTACAACTGAGAATATTAGAACTGGAAGAGGCTTTAGAATGTGGAATGTCAGAAGTAGAAGGGATCTTATAACAGAAAACCAGCTGGCAGACTGAAAAATTCTGTAATTCCTCTCAACTCTGACATTCCCTCTTCTCGGCACCTCCCCCAGCTCTGACATTCCCTGTTCCAAGGTCCTTCCCAGTCCTGACATTCCATGTTCTAAGGTCCCTCCAGTTTTAGGTCAGATGCAAAAAGTATTGTGCCCCTACTGGTCCTTGGGGTCCCCATACACCTGTGCTCCTGGTGCTTTCCCTGCCTGTCCTCTGGTGGTTTTGAGACCATGTTAAAAGTAGTAAAGAAATCTCTAATGCATTCCCAAACCTCTTGGCTCACCTTCTCAATTTGCATAATATTAATTCATGTGCTTTTGCATATTGCACTCAGAGCTCAGTGTGGGGAAATATCATTAAAGTGTCAGTGCAGCCAACTGTGGCAGGCTCCTAACCTGCGTAAAACACCCAGCAGGAAGGGAACAGAGAATCCAGGTTTTCAATCAGCTCCCTTGTAATACTCACCTGGCATAGCTTCAGAGGGCGCTGGAGGAGAAGAATGTGCTCCCCTAATTCCCCCCACTCCACAGCACGGGCCATGGAGGGGGTCTCCCATGCTGGGACTCCATTCTCTCATCTCCCCTGGCCATGTGGATGCAGGCTCTGACAGCAGGGCACCTCGGCCAGACTCCTGGCACTTTCTGAGTGCCCCTTCACTTCTCTGGGCCTCAGTTTCCTCCTCTGGAAAAGGAGGGGGAGGTCCCTTCCAGGTCTAGAACTACCATCCTAAGAGCCGGCCTTCACACAGCCTCAGAGGCAGAGAATTGGCAGTGCCATCCTTTGGCACTCATATCTGTAGTTCCCTACTGCCTGATATTCAAGACCCTCATGATCTCAGGGGGCACACCACCCTGCCTCTCTGGCCTTATTGTATATTACTGCCCTTTATATGCTTGTCTTGGACAGCTCCCCATTTTTGTCTCTGCGTTTCTTGCCTTCTCTCATTCTAGTCCCTCTGCCTGGAATGTCTGCCCCACTCTCATGCCAAACTGAAGAATTCCTCCTCAACCTAGAAAGGCCAAGTCCGATGTCACCACTTCCAGGAAGCCATCCCCAACCTTCCCTCCCCCACCCCACCTCACATGATACCTTGTCAGCATTTCTCTAAGCACTCATGCATCATCAGTACATAATCCTCAGACCTCCCGAGGAGATGGTAACATTCCTGAGGGCAGGCTTACACCACAACTAAACTTGTATCTTCCCAACTGTGCACAGCAGTCACTTGATCATTTTGTCAAATGGAATGAGATGGAGTTGGTTATCTATTGGTCATGTCATTTGCCTCAGGGTTGCTGGGACAAGCTATTAAAGGATAAATTGAGAATCAATAACAGGTAGGCATCCAACATCTGCTTGAAAACCTCCAGTAATGGGGAACTCACTACCTCCAAAGGCAGGCAACAGCCCAGAAAATTAAGAAGTAAAGGGACCTGTCATACTGATGGACCAGTCCAAGGAGCTCCATTTGAGTCCAGGTGGTCCAGGCTCGACAGCCCCCATGAGTGCTGGAGTTAGGGTTGGCCTTGAGCAGACACACCCCAGCAAGCTTCCCTTCCTGACTGCAGCAGGCCTGGATCCCAGGCTGTCTCAGAAGCAAACCTCTTTTTTGGTGGAGGAGGAGAGCTTTTCACAAATAGGCAGGTCAGGGATAGAGAATGGCCTAGCAGAGGAGGAGGATGGAAGAGATTAAACAGACAGCAGCAATTTATCTTCCCTGACGCCCTTCAGCTGGATGGAGGCATTGAGGAAAGGGCAGTCACCAGCCACCAACACTTGGGCTGTGTTCAGGTAATCAAACTTCCAGCCATAGGCTACAGAGGGAGATGGGGGTGTAGGGGGAGTCTGGGGCTGCCAGGACAGGAGCAAGAGCCAAGCAGGAACAGCAGAGGGTCAGGAAGGAAGAAAAGGACGGGCACAGGCCTCTACAGAGATGTGATATTAGAGGGCAGATGCAGGATTAGATGGGTACATGGAATACTCCATGAGCCACCTGCCTCCACTTGTGTAGACTGTCCCTTGCTTTCCCATTTCTAGTCTCGGATTGCTGCCTGGCTCAGCCAGGGTCAATACAAGTCAGGAATGGGGCTCAAAGCAAGGTCTTCCTGACTCTGAGGCTCCCCATTTGGCCCATTGCCTGGTGGATTCCTCTACTACCATGGGCAGAAGGCAGAGAATGGAGCTGGGAGTCAGAAGGCCTGGGGACCAGGTGGGCTCCAGCATGGACACAGATTTGGGCAAATCACTGAGCTCTCTGAGCCTGAGCCTGCCCATCTCTAATACGAGGCATTTGGATGTAACGTTCTCTGTTCCGTGTTCTGATTGCTTCCAGTTCTGTCTGTATGCGATATTTTATGTTCTTACATTCCATGTTCTATGTTCTAAGATCTTTCCCAGATCTGATACTTTTTGTCCTAAGGCCTCTCCCAGGTCAAAAGTTCCCAATTTTAAGACCCCTCCCAGTTCTAACATTCCATGTTCTAATTCATGGGGCAGCCAGGTGGTGCAGTGGATAGAGCATCAGCCCTGGAATCAAGAAGATTTGAGTTCAAATCTAGCCTCAAATCCCAGTTGTTTCCAAAATCAAGGTGGGCCCTTCCCACCTTGACATTCTATGTTTTGAGGCCTCTCCCTGCCCTGACATCTCCTGTTCTCAGGCCCCTCTGAGCTCTGACATTCTCTATTCTAAGGCCTCTCCCAGCCCTGATATTCCCTGTTCTAAGCTCCCTCCCAGCTCTGATAGTCCATGCTCTAAGGCCTCTCCCAGCCCTGACATTCCCTGTTCTAGGCTCCCTCTCTGCTCTGACATCTTACAAGTATAAACCCTAACTCTGTAACATGTTCAGATCTGAAAGGAATCATGATGGGTCCAATGACAACTCCTTCCAGCCAGGCTGTGTGCACCTCTAATAAGCTAATTGTTCCTCTGGCTGACATTGAACTTGAATGTTATGAGGGTTCATCGATGCCTTAACCCAGAGAAATATGTATGGGGCATCTCATGGGAATCTGGAGCATCCAGTGCCTTCACAACTTTACCTTAGTCCATGGCTAATGGTGGGATCGAGATGACCCAACAGGAGATGAAAATGGGGGAAGGGGAGGAAGGGAGTCTGTCTTGGGCAAAGTCATACATACCTTGAGGGGCTATGGAGGATAAAAGAAAGCAGAATTTCAAGCTGGAGTTCCTAGCCCCCTGCCCTGGCTCCATCACCGTAGAGCTAGGGGACTTGCATTTGGACTTGAGTCTCTGATGCTTATGACCTGTGCAACCTGGAGCAAGTTGCTTTCCCTCTCTGGGCCCCAATTTTTCTACTATAGAGTGAAGGGCTTGGAATGGGTGTTTTCTGAGTTCCCTTTTAGCTTTAGATTTCAGATCCTAAGTCACTACATCTCCCTCTTTCCTCCTGGGTAGAATGAAGGGGTGGGATTCGAAGGCCTCTGAGCCTGTGATCCTAGTGATTTTCTCTCTCTGGGCCTCAGTTTACCCACCTGTAAAAGGAGAGCAATGGGCCTCTGAAGTCCCTCCAGCTCTGACTCTAAGAGCCCATGGCCAGTTTCCTTCCCTAAGCCTGCAGATTCTTCAAACCCAGGCCGCCTGCCTCCTGGGTCATGCCATGCAGCTTCTCTGATGCAAATGCTGCCTCCCAGCTCCCAAAGTCCTCTTTGCATTTTCTCAGAGAGCAGAGAAAAGAAAAGGCAAACAGAGCGTCTAAAGGTATTCTGATCATCTGTCCTGGAGCCCAGGAGGCAGCTGGCCAATGGCAAGATTAACCTGTGCCTTTGAGGGAGCTTCCCAGGGAGCAAAGGTGGCTTCAAGGAGTTCTAAAAGCAGAGCAGATGGTTTGAGGAAAGATCTCTGGTCTGGAAAGTGGCCAAGCAGACGTGGAGCTCGTCACAGAGAGCTGGGACACCCAGGGAGATGAATTCTAATCCACTTGGGTCAAAGCCTGCGGCGCCTTGAATCTAAGTGAGATGGGTGATCAAATGCTAGGTTTCATGTCAGAAAGACCAGGGTTCAAATACCACCTCAGACACTCGCTGGCTATATGACTGCGGGCAAGTCACTCTCCTCTCTGAGCTTCGTGTTTCCCATCTGTAAAATGGGGATGCTAATTAACCCTGCCTCCCAGGGTTGTGAGAGAGTTAAATGAAGACTGTGTGGAGGCATGTCACCAGCCTGAAAGCCCTACAGCAAGACAGCTATTGTTTGGGGGGCTTTTTGGAAGCAGCTGGCATTTCTGAGGTGGAATTCGAACTCAAGTCCTCCTGACTCCAGGGCTGGTGCTCTATCTGCTGCGCTGCCTAGATGCCCTGTGAGTTATTGTTGTTATTCTTCCAGTGGCTGGATGTGAAGGCAGAGGATGGGGAGGGAAAACCCAGCTCCACCACATCCTCTCTGAACCTCAGTCTCCTCATCTGTAAAATGGGCACCATACTACTGGCCCTGCGCACAGGGCTCTAGTGCAAACTGCAGTCCTCCATAGAAGAGCCGACTTGCTAGCTTTCAAAGCTCTTTACCAGCATTCTCCCATCTGAGCCACCAAGGAGGCAGGGGTTACTGCCACGTCCATCAGCCTCAGTGGTCTCCCGTGGCCTCTCTAGTTGGTCCCCATTACACATTTATAATCCCAATGGCTCACGCTCTTGTATGGTGTTTTCTCCTCCTAATGACCCCATGACACAAATGCAATATTATCATCCTCATTTTGCACATGAAGAAACGGGCTCGGGAAGGCTAAGTGACTCTCCAGTGTGGGGGAGGGGAGGGAGGGAACAAGCATTCCTAGAGCACCTGCTGTATGTCAAGCACTATGTGTGCTTTAAAAGTAGCATTTCATTTGATCAAGTAGCAGAGGTCTTTCTGAGTCAGAATCAAAGAGCTTCAGAAGTTCTCAGAGATCTCAAAAGCCAGCTAGTCCAATCTGCACCTAAATCAGAGTCACCTCTGTAACACAAAAGGTAACATGACACTTTGGAGAGACGGCAGGAGGATCCGGGTTCGAGTCTCATATCAGGACACACACTGGCAAACTGCTTCACCTCTCAGCGACAGTAACCCAGGCAGCTCTTTGACTTTAAGTTACAACTTCTAGGCTATGACAGTGATGATCTACTATTGTGTTGTAACAAATGATACAGAATAACCTGGGAAGACTTCTATGAACTGATGCAAAGTGAAGCGAGCAGAACCAGGAGATCATACTACATAGTAATAGCGATATTGTACAATGAACAACTGTAAAAGACATAACTACTCTGATTGGTGCAATAAACCACCACGTTTCCCAAGGATGCATGATGAAAAATGCTATCCACCTCCAGAGAGGGAACTGATGGACTCAACATGCAGACCAAAGTACATTTTTTCCTTTATTTTTCTTGCTCCCCCCTGAACATGACTAATGTGGAAATATATTTTTCATATTTTTCATCACACTATATGTACAGTGGGTATAAATGGGTAAGGGAGGGGTAGAGGGAAGGAGAGATTGTGGGGCTGAAAAAATTTTTAAAATAAATGTTTAAAAAAAGAAAAAGAAAGATCATTAGAGTCAGAAGCCCTGAGTTCCAGGGCAGACTCTGCTGCTTCCTAGCCATGTGACATTGGGCAAGTCACTTGACTTCTCTGAGACCCAGTTCCCTCCTCACTAAAGCGAGGATATTAATACCTGCACTCTGTACCTCTCAGGGCTATTTGTAGCTTAAAGGATTCCCATATCTAGAGCTGGAAGGACTCTCAGAGGCCACTGAGTCCAAATTCCTGGTTTTACATATAGAGAAACTGAGGCCCATGTAAGAGATGTGACTCACACTGAAGAGACCCTCAGAGGCCATCCAAGCCCACTTTTTTTTCATTTTGCAGATAAGGAAACTGAGACCTTGAGAGGCGAGATGAGTTATCTTTTCAATTCTTATTTCTGGAAAGAGGTTCGAAGGAGAACCAAAGGATATTTGAGGTGCTGCATGACATTGCAGAGGGCAGGGATTGATATGGATGTGCTGACTCTCATCCAGGGGCTCCAAGAGTATCCAAAGCTCCAGGATCTGGTCTCTTTGCCAGGAGCCTGGTAGGTGTCCTTGCCAGAAACAATGTGGATCAATTGTCGAAGTTGGCATTTCCATGATCGCTCCAAGGGGAGAAAACCTGTTCCCAGTCAGTCACAAAGCATTTATTAAGTGCTTACTAGGTGCCAGGCACTGTGCTAAGTAGCTGGGAATACAAAGAAAGGAAAAACATGGTCTCCACTGTCAGAGAGTTCACAGTCTAATGGGAGGACAAGTTGTGAATGAGTAGGTACAAAAAAATACAAACAGGGAAAATGGGCTGGGAAAGGCCTCAGGGTAAAAGGGCC
>CM053623.1:233071046-233101656 GCA_028646595.1 Phalanger gymnotis
AGTTCGAATTCTGCCTTTGCCTCAAATCCATTAGAATATAGGCTCCTTAAGGGCAGCTAGGTGGTTCAATGAGTAGAGTACCAGCCCTGGAGTCAGGAAGACCTGAGTTTGAATCTTGACACTTGACATACTTACTAGCTCTGTGACCTTGAGCAAGTCACTTAACCCCAATTGCCCTGCCTTCCCCCCTCAAAAAAAAAAAAAGAATGTAGGCTCCTTGATGGCAGGTTCCATCTTTCTGCTTGTATTTAAATCCCTGGTGGTTAGCACACAGCAAGCATTAAACGAATTACTCTTATTAATGAAAAATTTAATATTGGTAAATATTAAAAATAAAATATTGATCAATATTTTGAGGCTAATTTAATATTTTACTATTTTTAACATTGAATGAACTTCTCCTGATCCTTACTAGCTGTGTGACTCTGACAACTCTCTCAACTCTCTAAGAGGAGCCTACATGGTGTAGGTGGAGGAGGAAGGATGCTGGATTTGTGGTCAGAGATCTGGTTCAAACCCCAGCCCTGTCATCCTTCACTTCTTTGACCTTGACCACTCAACCCCTCCGGGCCTCAGTTTCTTCATCTGTAAAAGGAGGGAAGTGGACTCAGTGACCTCTAAGATACCTCCCAGCTTTAAACGTCCAACTAGAAATGACTGAGAAGTTGCCCAAATATATCAATAGAGAGAGTTTCATCACTGGGTGTTTCTTACCTCAGTCAAATCAGAGATCCAGCCCTTCTCCTACATGTGAATCAACAGTGCAGGGCAGAGATTCACAATTTCATCTACAACTCCCTACCCCCACCTCACCTCCCCTTTTCTGTTCTTTCTTTGTACATTAAAGTGTTTATGTTTATTGACACTTATTAAGTCTGTAATAAAAAAGCACATTTTTAAAAAATGCGCAAAACCCTTGGTTCTAAAGGAGGACCTAGTCTTTACCTGCATTGAGCTTCTATTCTGGTATGTCATCTAGGACAACATCTCCACAAAGCATGAATCCCTTCTATAGTATTCTTGAAAAGTGGTTATGTCCTAGCTCTATCCTCTGGCTCCATTCAGAATCAATCAAGTTGGTCTACCCCAGGGCAATTTCTTCGCTGGGTGAAGACTGTCAGCAAAAGGGATCCCACCTGAGTCTTCCCACTTGCAGACTAGATAAACATCTCCAGTTTCTTCAATAAATCCTCCTACAGTTTCTATCTTGGTCTTCCCATCTTGGTCACCTTCCTTGGAACAACCTTCAGCTTGGCAGTGTCCCTTCTGAAATATGGCACCAGTCTTGGGATCCTACATCGTAGAATCATTCATGACAGGTAAATTTTTGCTTGAAAACTGTGATCTAGAAAATTCATCCTATCCAGATGCTTCTCTCTCTCTCTCTCTCTCTCTCTCTCTCCCTCTCTCTCTCTCCCTCTCTTTTCCTCTCTCTTTCTCTCTCTCTTGGCCCTTTCCAACTGAATGCCATCATGGGCACTAGAAGCCACAGATGTGACTTTCCAGTGCATTTGGGGGTTATTTATTGACTGAAAATGCTTTCAGTGCTTCCCAAGCAATAAGCAAATATGTCTCCAAAAGTAATTTGTGAGCTATAAACCTTCCAACAGAACCAGTGCTGACAACCTGACCCAAAACAGCCCAACAGGAGCCAGGGTCATCTAAATAGCCTTTCCATCCAGAAGTAACATGATAAATAATATTAAAATGAGAGAGCAAAGGGCTTTCTGTAGAAATCGCCTAAGGAAAGCCAGCAAATCTTTTCTGGTGCTGACTCTCAGGATGTATTATGTGGCCAGAGGGGAAAAGGGTGAGAGTTTCTTTCACCTCTTCTCTTCTCAGACTACCCCAATGGAGTCTGGAGTTCAGTTCTAAGCACCACCTTTTAGGAAGTCCGTTGATGAGCTGGGGAGCAACGGGAGGGGGACTAGGGTTGTACGAGAAAGGAGACCACATCATAGGAGGATTGCCCGAGGGAACTGGAGACGGAGGATACTTTGGGGGAGGGGCAATAACAGCTATTTTTAAGTATTTGAAAGGTTGCCACACAGATGAGGAATTAACTTTGTCCTGCTTGGTCCTAGAGGGCTAAACTTGGATAAATTACAAGGTGGTAGATTTAGGCTTAAGATGTAAAATTAAATTTCTCATCACTTAGAGACATTCAAGCTGAGGATGGAGGAGTGAAGGCATTAAGGAGAATAAGCTGGGCCACAGAGTTTATGTTTTTTGATGACTGAAAGCAAATCATTGATCTGCAGAGACAAGCTTTCTCCCTGCAATTACACTCATGTCAGTGAAAAACATCCCATGTGTGCATTTTTCTACAAGGGTTATTTCAATCCATTAGGATGTCATCTGGTCACTCTTCAAAGGTCACTTCCACAGCTTCTCTAGTTCACATTTGGATCTGACAGTGGAGAGATACCATAATTTTGACATGAGTATTTCTTGGTGTGGGTGCTCTCTCCACTGATGCAGATAGCAGCCTCTCTATGACTTAGCAACCTCTCTATGACAGTGCACTTTGAGAGTTGCTTGGTGGAAAAATTTAGCCATCTGTAGCCAGTCTGATGATGAGTTTCTTGAAACTTAGCTCAGCTGATTCTTGGACCACAAACACATTCTTCATCATTGGGCCCAGACTTAATGTTGTTTTAGCCAAGAAGCACCTGTCAGAGGTTGGAATCCAAGTCTTCAAGAGCCTAGGGTCACCCTGACATTGTGGTGAGTCATTGCAGGTGAATATTGATGGAAGTGTTCCTAGATAACGGATTGTCTAGACAATGGTTGCTATGTGGTAGAGCCTGTTACAGGTCAATGCACATTTGCAATCCACAGAGAACTGAGCACCATATTTTAGGAGGGACTTTGACAAACTGGGGCATCTCCAAAGATGGGAGGTTATCACAAACTCAGAGGGAGCTGGGAGGGACCTGGGCAATCACATCATCAAACCTATAGCTAAGGAAAAAACTCTGTTAGATACACCTGGGAGGTGGTTGTTCCGCCTTCGCTTGAAAACTTTCGGTGAGAGAGAACCAGTGAGGATAGTGAGGGGACTGGGTTGTGGGGTCTAGGAAGTAATGGCTATTGTGTTAATTCATGTCTCCTGATACCAAGTTCAGGGATATTTCCTGAGCATCAAGCTCTCTCTGTGAATGAGGGGAATGCCAGAAATTTCCCAGGATAGGCAGAAGTGATTCCGATCACCTCACTCTCCCCAACAACTCCTTTCTTGAAAGCTGAAGATTTTACACAGCTCTTTTTTTTAAAAAAAAAATACCCTTTAAGGCAGGCGAATGAATATCCAATGATGACAATCTATTAATAAGCAATTATTAAGCCTCCATTGTGTACCAGGTACTGTGTTAAGTGCTGGGGATACAAAGACAAAAGTGAAAGACTCAAGGGGCTGTCAATTATATTTGGTCACCTTTGAATTCTTTTTTTATTATTTTTTATTGTTTGGGGTTCAGGACCATTCCTTCCATAAACATTTGGTTAACTGAAAGCCTCACTTGGTTAATATCAACCTCACTTGACCAAAACCTAATTCATGGAATACTAGTGTTAAAGGAAGACAATCTAACATCCCTCAGATGAGAAATGAAAAAAGGGAGGAAAGAATTCTGACACAGCTTCTATACACATGTGAATCTCCTCCCCGCCTCCATCAGCCTAATTGTGAACCTTCTAAATGTAGTTTAACCAGTAGCCTAACTTAGTTTACCTATAGTTTGTTTAATTAGGTTTGTTTCCTTGGGGGATGTATAAGATTATGACTCTGCTTAACTAAGTTTGTTCAACTTTTATGAGACTGAAGGAAGCATGGGATTATGAACTTTTTTCTTAACTTCTTTAGCATAAAAAATGTAAAAGATAGCAATATATAAAAGAATTAGTTCTCGGTTTCTAAGATATAATCTTCTCTATAAAAGCTTGTCCAAAAATCCTAATCTCTGTTCAAGGATGATTTTTCTATCTCTCTGAACTCATGCTTAAGCATAGGAAAGCCTGGGTTTTTACATCTGTACTTTCTGCATTGTGATAGATTTATTTAGACAGCAGTTCCCTACTATACAAACTCAAAATGGAGGTATTTCTCCCATTACAATGTTGTTTCCATGTCTGTCTCCCTAGAATGTAAGCTCCTTGTGGGCAGGAACTGTTTTTCTTTTGTTTTTGTATCCCCAGCACTTAGTAGGGTGGCTGGGTCACATAAGGACTTGACAAATGCTTGTTGATTGATTCTCCCCATTTTACAAATTTAGAAACCAAGGCACAGAAAAGTTAACTGTTTGCCCAGGGCATATACTAGAGGCAATGATGAAATCAAGTGTTCCTGATGCTCCTCTCCCTTTTCCAATGCCCTGAATGCCATCCACCTGACCCCCAAAGGAGCCTAATTTCTGTTTTGGTGAGCTCCCCCATCAGACAGTTTTCTGCAGCCTGGCCTGGCTCTCCATCTGCCAAAAAGCCCCAACCCAAACAAGCCATTCTGTTCTTTTAGAAAACACAAATAAATCAGGCATCCATCACCAAGCTTGTTACCCTTTTGGCTGCCACCAGCTCCGCCTCTGGGGCTGATTCATGTGCCAAGGAGAAGCAGAGAGTTTTGGTGAGTCTGAGTGGGGAGAGGAGACTGGCTTAGTTCGGCTCACTTTCAGCTTGACTCCCCCAGCTCTCCTCCATTAAAGGGATGATTCCCAACAGTTAATACCATGGAAGACAACAGTGACTCACATTCACGGAGGCAGTGAGGCATTGGGTGGGGCATTGTTGCACTGGGGGGCCAAGGCATGAATGCTGGCTGGCTGTTCACTGGTATGATCTTCAAGGCAAACCACTATCTTTCCCTGGAACTCAATTTCCTCATCTGTAGGATGAGGGGGTCTTACTAAATGACCTCTAAGTTCCCCTCCAACTCTGCAGGGCCCCTCCCAGCTCTGCCATCCCCTGTTCTAAGGTCCCTCCCAGCTCTGAAATTCCCTGTTCTAAGGTCCTTCCCAGCTCTGACATTCCCTGTTCTAAGCTTTTTCCCAGCTGTGACATTCCTTGTTTGTAGGCCCCTCCCAGATCTAATATTCTCTGTTCTGAGACCCGCCCAGTTCTGAAATTCTACACTATGCTTATAAAGTAATTCTCTCAAGCTGGGTCTTGAGGCAAAACTTAAAAGTTAAACCTATAAATTCTTTAACTTAGATACTCTGATCCTTGGATGAGAGTAGAAAGCTCAGGAATAGTTTTGTCTCCCAGGTACTTCTGGCATAGCACCTTATACCTGGTAGGTACTTAAATATTTGTTGAATTGGATTTGTTTATTCTGTGATTCTAAGATCCTAAGATACTCAGATATTAAATTCTAAAATTCTATGATAACTAGATAAGATATGCTATATGAGATATAATATAAAAGATATGCTTGAGTCTAAAAATTTTATGATACTGTAATCTAAGAGTTGATAATTCAATTCTAAGATTCTATGAAACTGTAACCTAAGTTTATATGATGCCATAGTTTAAGATTCTAGGATACCCCACTTCTAAGATTCCAGGAGACTCCAATTCTAAGATTCTAGGATACCTCATTTCTAAGATTTTAGGATACCCCAGTTCTAAGAGTATATGAAACTCCAGTTCCAAGATTCTATGATATTTCAGTTCTAAGATTCTGGGATACTTAAATTCTAAAATTCTAGGATATTCCAGTTCTAAGATTCTAGGATACTCCAATCCTAAGACTCTAGGATAATCCAGTTCTAAGATTTTAGGATATTCCAGGTCCAAGATTCTAGGAGACTCCAGTTTTAAGATTCTAGGGTGTTACGGTTCTAAGATTCTAGGAGACTGCAGTCCTAAGATTCTAGGATATTCCAGTACTACGACTCTAGGGTATCCAATTCTAAGACCCTAGGATATTCTAATTCTAAGATTCTAGGAGACTCCAGTTCTAAGTTCTAGGATATTTCAGTTCTAAGATTCTAGGATATTCCAGTTCTAAGACTCTAGGATACTCCAGTTCTAAGACTCTAGGATATTCCAGTTCTAAGACTCTAGGATATTCTAAGATTCTGGGAGACTTCAGTTCTAAGACTTCAGGATACTCTAATTCTAAGATTGTAGGATATTCCAATTTTAAGATTCAAGGATACTGTAGTTTAAGATGCTAAGATTCTAGGATGCTCTGATTTGAAGAGCTCATGATCCTAAGACTCAATGATTCCCTCTTTTCTTGGAGACAAATGGTTCATTTGAAATTTGCTCAATGAGCTTCAGGAACCAAACACTGAAACATTCAGCAGCTTAAGTGTGAAATCACATGCAAATATGCAGATTATAGAAACACATGGTTTTAAAAATAAGGATTAAAAAAATCCCCTCTCCACTCCATTTGAAAAGTTGGAGCCCTCTGCCTGCCAAGCCTCCAGCAGGCTCTCTGCCTCTTCATATTAAATTCCTTCACTTGCATTCTCATTCTGGCACCAATTGCCTCCCTCGGGGACTGTGTTCCCCATCTGGAGCAAGGTGACGATCACATTTGCCTCCCGTCCTTAACAGGCCGGCTAGGTCTTGTTAATGTTTATAAAGCATTTGGAATTCTGAGAACACGGTTATTGTTCTGTGTCATCTCGAGTTATGTTGGGCGGAAGGCTATGTGAGCTTTGGGGACTGGATGCCAGACAGTATTGGGTAATTAGTCTTATAAGCTAACAAAATAAGGGGCTGATGTTTCTCCTGGGTGTGTGCGTGTGTGTGGAGGGGACAGGCACTGGTGCCAGAAGAAGGAAGGATGCCCAAACAGCAATTCTCCTTTCTCTGGCACTTTGCTTTATAACAATGTTGGATGGCAGCAATAGGTAGTTTGCTGATTATTTTTTTCCCATTTTACAAATGGGGAAAGTGAAGATCAGAGAGGCACCCCAGCGCTTGCGCAAGGTCAGAGGAGGGCTTCGCACCCAGGTCAAGCCTGACTCCAAACCCTGTAGTCTTTCTACTCCAAAGAGGTCTTTTCAAGATAAGGGTCAACAGGGGTTTGAATGAACCCACTTACTTATGCATGTAGCCTTCGGATTGGCTGGTGAGATTCAACTGCATCACCGCCTGGAACTCTGTCTCGTTGCAGCAGTATTTAAAGACTGTGTTGTTATGGTGACAGCACAAGATGAAGGTTTTGTTGTCGGAAAGCCGGGGACAATGGAAGCCAAAGTGGTAGTGACCTTTGTGGTCCGTGTAGGGCTCACAGACTCTGAAGTGTGCGGACAGCGCTGCAAAACAAACAAGCAGAGAAGGACTCTGTGATGCGGCCCCGGCTCGGGCGCCTTTGGCCGCTCCTGGCCTCCTTGCGCAGTGTGTTCTCCAGAAGAGGGGGTTTTCTCTACTTCCTCCTGCTGGAGTTGGCCCGTTCTCTCCCCCGCCTCCCCCCACCCCGCCAAGGACAGAGTCATCTTCATACGCTCAGCTCTGACCCGAAAACTCGTGGGCTGATACCCTCGGGGCCCTGTCCCACCAAGAGGATAAAACTCGCGTCCCTGAGCCCTCCCCAGGCTGGCTCCAAGCTCACCTCACATCGCTCTCCCACCGCATCTTCTAGGTTTTACACAAAACAGACGATTCGCTGTTCTTAAACATATCGTTCCTGCCTTCTTTGTTCATGCTATCCTCCATGCCCAGGATTCCCTTCCCAACCCTTTTCTCTGGCCTATCAAATGCTACTTCCTCCATGAAGCCTTCCCTGATTTCCCAGATCCCTGGGAAGTAGGGATCTCGCCCTCACATGGACTCCATTTTCATTTTGGCCCTACGCCTCTTGTCCACTTACCTCCCATTTTATATTTTAGCAGTTTCTGCACCTTCCCTGCCCCCCTACCCTCCCCCCAGCTTATGAGCTCCCTGGGGGCTGAGACCATGTGTTCTGCATCCTCATATCCCCATAGCTGGCACCCCCGAGTCTGCATATAGTAAGTGCTTAATCCTTGTCTGTAGAATTCTAGAATCCTGACCTTGTGATTCTGAGTACCAAGGCTCAGCCTACTCCCCTTACTCCTCTTGAAAGTAGCTTGATGTAGTGGAGAGGGCCCTAAACTTGGAGTCATGAAGACTTGAATTCAAATTCTATCTCAGTTCCTATCTGTATGACCTTGGCCAAGTCATTTCCTCAGCTACCTGACCCTCAGTGTCCTCCTCTGAAAAACGCGAGGCTTAGACTTGACACCCTCTAAGGTTCCTCCTGGCGCTAGATTCAGGATACTGTTAACTTTCTATTCTCTCCTCCAATGGACCATAGCCAACCTGCAAAGCCAGCCTAAGTTCTACCACCTTCCTCCAGTCTGGATGCTGGAGCTGACCAGTTGTTGGGGATGGGGTGATGCTGAGTTCACCCCTTTCCCTGACCTCCTCCTTCATTTGCAGTCACATTTGGATTCAAACTCTAATTCATTTATTTACTGACTGTGTAACCCTGGGCAAGTCACTCTGTGGGCCTCTGTTTCCCAACTGCAAAATAAAGGAATTGGACTGGAGGATCTCAGAGGGCTCTTCCAGCTCCAATTCTGTGACCCCCAAACACAAAGAAGGTTGGAGGAGGGAGACATTATGATAACCTGGTAGTACTTCATGGAAGAGGAGGCTTTGGAGCTGGCTGAAGGGCTGAGCTCCTTTAGAGCACTCTCTTTGGAGTCAGAAGACCTCCCTCTGACTCCCTACACTGCTTGGTGCCTGGGGAGCCTTGGGGTAAGACATTCCCCACCTGAGCCTTAGTTTCCCTTTCTGTAAAATGAGAGGATCGAATTAGATCATTTCTGAGGTCTCTTCCAGCCCAAAGTCCTGATATGAAGACCACAGCTTATTCACTGTGTGCCCTCCGTGCTAATCTGGCACATGGTCACAGTATGGCTCAGTATACACTGAGTGGCTGGTGTAGACAAAATAGCTAGATGGACATCTGGACTTTGGGTGAATGAGCTGAACTGACTAAATACTAAATGGCTTTGCACAGAAAAGCACAAAGCTCATCTCCAAGGTCCAATACTAAAGCTCTCTGACTCTAGGCAAGCTGAAGCCCTTCTCTGAGTATTTAGCTGAAATCAGTGCAATGGAGAAATGGGTGGGTTTTCGGCGAGAAGCCAGAGTATGAGTCCTGGCTTAGGATCACAGACTTTGAGTTATGAGAGACATCAGAAGTCACTAAGTCCAATCTCTACTGAGCTTCAGGGTCATGTGGATTGTAAGGATCAGAAGGAGGTTCTGGATCTCTCCCATCAGACCCATCTCTCACTCCATGGACCATGCTGCCTCTCAAATTTGCTCCTGGGTGACCTGTACCCCCAGCAATTCCTCCCTGGGCCTCAGTTTCTTCATCTGTAAAGTGGGGTGGTTAGCCTTGACAATGTCCCTTCCAGTTCCAAACCTATGATGCTCTGCCAGACAGAGCAAGACAGACCTTTCCACTGATGTCGATTTGCAGGTGAAGAAAATTAAGGGCCAGAGTTTCTTCTTCTCTAAACTAAAGGAGTTAGCCTCCATGTCTCAGGCCCCTCTAGTTCTATAGCTGATGAAAGGTGAATTTGGCAGACAGAATCCTACCTCCACCACAGGGAGGATCCACTACGGGACTAAGGAAGACCAAGAAAAGAGAAGAATAGAGCAGCCTCTTGGCCTCCTAAAGACTATCTTTAAGCAATGGGCAGGCATCCACGTCAGCAATTACTCTGTGTCATTTTCCATGAGTTCCAGTCAGATACTCAGATTTCTCCCACTGCGAAGGATTTTTTGTTTTGTTTTGGGCAAAACGCTAGAAGTGCCACAAATTTTGAAAAATCGGGAAGTCCTGCAGTCAGTGGCATTGGGGATCTGGTGTCAGGAGACCTGAATTCTAGGTCCAGTCTGGCTCTTACTAGAGCTAGACCTTGAGCAGATCATTCACCCTCTCTGGGGCTCACCTTCCTTATTTGTAGGGTGTGGTGAAAATGATACTTGTATTACCTGGCTTCCAACCTCAGTGAGAGGAAGGGCTTTATAAATCTTCAGCGGCCATGGGAATGAGAGTTATAATTAGGGTCTCTTTAATTATTCTCCACGTTCCAGAATGTCAGGGGTACAAGGTGCCTCAGAGGACACCTAGTTCAACCTTGTAGTTCATAGCAAAGGACATTGAGTCCAGGGAGCTGAAATGAATCTGGATTCTAGAAACATTCATTCAGAACTGGTAGGAGCCTTTGATGTTACTTAGGCCAAACCTTTCATTTACAGATGAGGAAATTCAGGCCCAAACAAGGGAAGGGGCTCCACTAAGGCTGCATGTCTAGCAAGATGTTAAAGCTAGATTTGAACACAGATCTCTGGACCTCAAATCTCAGCACCTGAATGCCAGAGGTAGAAGTGACCTCTGAGGTCATCTCAATTCCATCCCTGCCTTTTTACAGAGGATTAGGGAAGGGACTGCCCAAGGTCATAGCACTAGTGAGTGGCAGAGCCAGGGGTCCCAGCTACCCTGGCTGGGCTCTTTCTCCCCCACCCTGCTGGTTCTCTCTCATCACTGTTCTGCTCTGACTGCCTCTTCCAGCTCATGTTCCTGTGCCATACCTCTCTGTGGCTTCAGGGACAGTCAGGGACAGGGACAGCGAGCTGGGAAGTGGCCAATGGGACTCATTCTTTGTGGGAGACACTTCATTGCACATCTCAGAGAAAGAAACCATTGAAGAGATGCCCAAACAGCCTTGTAAGTACCTGAGTCTCAGCACCAGGAAAACGAGAGGGGAGGTCTAGAAATACATTTGTTAAAAGGTCAGTGGTGTTTGCTAGTGATGGGGAATGGCTGCTCCTTAGGCACTGAGCTGGGATCTGAGGAGCAGAAAAGGCTTCCAGGCCTGAATGGATAAACCACTCTTAATGTGGCTCTTTAAAATGGAGGCTTGGCCTTTCCATGGTGCCTGGGCTTAAAGGGAGCTGGCCACCTGCTCCAAGCTTTTCTGCTTTGCAGGGGCTGAGGCTGGAACCCAGGGACTGCAACATCAACATTCTCCCTCAGCTGAGGCAGGGCAGTGGGTCTGAGAGACAGACCTTGTTCTCATAGAAGTGAGCCCTTGGCCTCAGAGGTCAGAGGGCACCTTTCTTGTCCAACCCCATCACACTTGAGAAAACTGAAGTCCAGAGGTGGGGAAATGACTTGCCTTAGGCTATACAAGGAGAATCAGGATTTGAGCTCATGAGCTAAAATCCAGCCCTCTTCCCCCTATTCCTCGCTGCTTACTGAGGTCTCACAATGACCTCACCCCCCTGCAGAAATCCATGACTCTGGTTGTCTTGACCTCTGGACTCTTCCTAGAGAAACACAAATGGAATTCCTTGCATTCTCTCAGGTGTTCACTCCCTCCCATGTGGCCCCCATCTGACCCTCTAGTTCTTCCTGATCATGGACAGTGGCTGCTGTTGTCTCCTCCCCAGGCTTCATCCCAAAGTCCCAGCCCCATCCCAAGAGGATGAATTTAGCAGAGCCTTTCTTACCTGCTGAGAACAGCAATGAGAGAATGACCGTGAGCACATTCAAGGACTGTTGACCACAACTTGTCATCGTTTGGCTGTCATTGATCCGTCGGGGAATTACCTGAACAAGGAGAGGCAGCAAACCTGTTAGGGAGAAGTCTCTCTACCATGGGTCCTGATGCATAGCTCCTGAGGAGTCTGGGCAGCCAGTGGGAGCCTTGACTGAGTAGGAGAGAGGGCTGGTTGAGAGGCTTAAAAACCCAGACTTACCTCCAGGCTGCAGGAGGGGACCAGTGGAGGTCACTGAGACTTGCTTAGGTTCTGCAAGCCAGAGGAGAGGAAGCCGAGATTAAACATCCCCACAGCCCACCTGGGTTAGGGGCTATGTTCATAAGTCTACCTGACTTCTTGCCTTCAAGGCCCCACACCAATGTTGCCTCCTCCAGGAAGCCTTTGCTGGTCCCTTCTAGTTGGAAGTGATTTCTCCCTCCTTCAATCTCATTACATTTTGGCCTCATTGATTTATAATATACTAATATACAATATAGTCAGTGCCTTGTATCCCGCACTAGACTGAGAGCTTTCTAAGAGCAGCGGCTATGCCTTATCAGTCCTTTTAGGAACTCAAGTTCTCATGCACAGGGGAGTATAGTCTAACTTAATAAACAATAAATGAATGGTGCTCAACAAGTTGTTCCAGCCAAACTGACCTGCTGTCTGTTCCAACTTAGTATTCCATCTCTCACTTCCAAGCATTTACCTAGGCTGTCTCCCCCCACCCTCCACCATGTTTTGAATCTTTATCTTCCTCTCAAGGTGCCATCTCCTTCCCTGACTTCCCCAGTTGCTCGAATTACCTTGTATCTCTTCCTAAGTGCCCATGTTGTTTCCCCGGGTAGAATATGAGCCCCCTCTATCCCTAACACCCAGCATACTACCTGACACATAGTAGGTACTTAGTAAGTGTTTGTTGAATAGAATTATGATCTATGAAAATTGTTTCTAAGAACCATTTGAGACTTGTCCAAGGTTTTCAGATGAGACCAGAAGCTGAGATCTAGTTACCTTGTAAATTGCTATCGTCAAAAATTGATAGCTCTCCTTTCTATAGGATATTATGCTTTATAAAGCCATTTGCTCCCCATTGCCCTGGGAGGAAGGCAGTACAAAAATTATTACAACCACTTTACAGATGAGAAGACTGAGCTCAGAGATGGAAATGGACTTCATAGAATCTGAGAGAAGAAATGGAAACCAGATGGTATCTACTCCAACCATTTCCCTGGCATCTAGGAAAATTCTCCTTCTCTTGCAGACTCTGACTACCTCCTGAGACAGGCTTTCTTGGGTACTTTTCTATGGCTCTCACTGTTAAGTACTTTTCTTTCTATCAAGCTGAAATCTGCTTCTCTTCCACTTTCCCCATGCTCCTGGTTCAGTCCTCCAGGACTGGGCAGAACAAGGCTGGCTGGCTGCCTATGTTCCTCAACTTCTGATCTCCATGCCTAGTACATAGCAAGCACTATGTAAGGGTAAAATATTATTGTTGTTGTTGGGTGAACTGGACTAGACAGTCCCTGAGATCCCGCCACTTAGATATCCTATAATCTGATCCACCATTTCTGAAAGGAAACTTCTCTCTGCCCATGGAGTTTCTATCCTTTATAACTCCTGGAACAAGATGTGCCTGAGGCGGAATCTGCCCACCTCGGTTCCTATTGGCAGCTTCCCTCAGCCATTGATCCTAAGCCCAGAAGCCATGACATCACTGCCTTCTAACCTTCGTCCAAAGTCTGGTCTGGACCCAGATTCATCCGAGACTTGAAGTGTGCTGGGAATGTCTTTGGCTGGTTTGGGTGGCTGCCAGGGTGGTTCTTAGGGGAGAGTCTTTGATTCACAACATTCCTGCTTCTGATGTGGGCACCATTTTAAAAGAGAGGGGAAAGCCTCCCTGGTCCTTTCAGAATGCGGTTGGCTGGCACAAGTTATTTTTTCAAGTCCAGAACTGTGATTTCACAGTGTAGGGAGCTTCTCGGTAAGGAAACTCACTTTTCTACATACAGCAGAGCAAAAGGTGTTCTGAATGTAGGGGCCTAGAGAGGTGCCTGGAGCCCTGAAAAGTTAAATGACTTGCCTAGGGTCACACACCCAATAGTATCAGAGGTGACACTTGTACCCAGGTTATGATAACTCTGAAGTCTCCTCTCCACTACCTTTACCCCCAGAAACATCAGAGAACAGGGGATGTCAGAGCTGGAAGAGACCTCAGAACAAGACCCAACGTGGGGCTGGGAGGGGACTTAGAACAGTGGATGTCAGGGCTGGGAGGGGCCTTAAAACCAGGAAGGTCAGAGCACAGAACATTACAAATGAATAGTTGTTATGCCCAAAGGGGTATAAAACTGTGCAACAATACCACTGCTAGGTCCAGACTTCCTAAATACATCCAAAAAGAGAAGGGGGAGGGGAAGAGAAATTACTTGTACAAAAATATTTATAGTAACTCTTTTTGTGGTGGCTAAGAATTGGAAATTCAGGGGAAAATCAAAGGAGAGATCAATAAAATTGAAAGTAAAAAAATTATTGAACTAATAAATAAAACTAAGAGCTGGCTTTATGACAACAACAACAGCAAAACAGATAAACCTCTGGTTAATTTGATTTAAAAAAGACAGAAGAAAACCAAATCACCGGTATAAAAATTAAAAGGGCAGAATTCACCACCAAAGAAGAAGAAATTAAAACAATACTTGGGAGCTATTTTTCCCAACTGTATGCCAATAAATCTGACGATCTAAGTGAAATAGATGAATATTTACAAAAATATAAATTGTCCAGATTACCAGAAGAGGAAATAAAATACTTAACCCCATTTTAGAAAAAGAAATTCAACACATCAATGGACTTCCTAAGAAAAAATCTCCAGGGCCAGATGGACTTACAAGTGAATTCTACCAAACATTTAAAGAACAATTAATTCCAATTCTTCATAAACTATTTGGAAAAATAAGCAAAGGAGTCCTACCAAATTCCTTTTATGATGCAAATATAGTGCTGCTACCTAAACCAGGAAGAGCCAAAACAGAGAAAGAAAATTATAGAAAAATTTTGCTAATGAATATTGATGCAAAAAATTTAAATAAAATATTAGCAAAGTGATTACAGCAACTTATCATGAGTATAATATACTATGACAGGTGGGATTTATGCCAGGAATGTAGGAATATTAGGAAGACTATCAGCATAACTGACCATATCAATAACAAAACTAATAGAAATCACTTGATTATCTCAATAGATGCAGAAAATGTTTTGACAAAACATAGCACCCATTCCTATTAAAAACACTAGAGCACATAGGAATAAATGGAGTTTTCCTTAAAATGATAAGCAGTATCTGTCTAAAACCATTAGTAAGCATTTTATGTGATAGGGTGTGCCAGTAAGGCAAAATGGGCTTAGTTTAAGGGGTGCCCTTGAGGAGTTTGGCTTTTGTTTACTGTGAAAGTACTTTCACCTGTTAAATGCTAAGCCCCAGGCCCAAAGCCCTATCAGGTATGAAACCTGTGTGGGCATAGATTAATGACTTAAGAGGGGCCAACTCGGGAGCCAGTGGTCTCTGGACTCTGGTCTCTGGTCGTTGAGGCGGGCTTGAGAATGCCAGAGGCTGAAGCTGAAAAAAGCCGAAGCAGGAGACCTGTGTGAACCCAGGAGTGCGAGCGAGGACTGGAGGCCAGTGAATATGATTTATGCCATCTTATTTTTCTGTGGCCTCCTGGTTACTCTTGTGAGGCGGGCCTACTGGGCCTGGAGGCTTGTGATCACGATGTCGGAATGGGGAGGCTGGTTCACTAATTTGTTGCTCTGGGGCCTGAAGAAAATGTCTTGATGTCTTCTTCTTAGAGAATTCTATATACCCAATGATTTCGCACCATTCAAATATATATGTGATCCTTTTTGAGATCATAAATTCGGCCTTCCTACTATGTAGGAATAAGCTAGCAGCTTTCCCAATAAGATCATGGGGAAACCAGGTTGCCGGTTATCACTACTATTGTGCTAGAAATGTTAGCTTTAGCAATAAGAGGAAAAAAAATGAAGGAATTAGAATAGACAACGAGAAAACAAAACTATCATTCTTTCCAGATGATATGATGGTATAAAGACTCCTAGAGGATCAATTAAAAAACCACTTGAAATAATTAACAACTTTAGCAAAGTTGCAGGATATAAAATAAGCCCATGAAACTCATCAGCATTTCTACATATTACCAACAAAGCCCAGCAGCAACAGGTAGAAAGAGGGATGCCATTTAAAATAATTGTAGACAACATAAAATATTTTGCAGTCTACCTGCCAAAACAAACCCATGGCCTATATGAACACAATAACAAAACACTTTTCACACAATTAAAGTCAGATCTAAATAAATGGAAAGTTATCAGTTGCTCATGGGTAGGCTGAGCTAATATAATAAAAATGACAATCCTACCTAAATTAACTTATTCAGTGCCATATCAATCAAAATACCAAAAATCATTTTATAGAGCTATGAAAATAATAATAAAATTCATCTGGAAGAACAAAAAGTCAAGAATATCAAGGGAATTTATGAAAAGAAATGCAAAGGAAGGTGGCCTAGCTGTGCCAGATCTAAAACTGTATTATAAAGCAGCAGTCATCAAAACTATTTGGTACTGGCTAAGAAATGGGGTGGTAGATCAGTGGAATAAGTTAGGTATATTAGACTCAATAATCAAAGACTATAGTAATCTACTGTTTGATAAACCCAAAGACCCCACCTTCTGGGGATAAGAGCTCATTGACAAAAACTCCTGGGAAAATTGGAAAATAGTATGGCAGAAACTAGGCATAGACCAACATCTAACACCATATGCCAAGATAAGGATAATGTCAAAATGGGCACATGATTAGACATAAAGAGTGATACTACAAGCAAACTGGGAGAGCAAAGAATAGTTTGCCTGTCAGATCTATGGAGAATGGAAGAATTTACAACCAAACAAGAGATAGAGAACATTATGAAATACAAAATGGATAATTTTAATTACATCAAATTAAAAAGGTTTTACACAAATAAAACCAACTCAACCAAGATTAGAAGGAAAGCGGAAGGCTGGGAAACAATCTTTATAGTCAGTGTTTCTGATAAAGGTATCATTTCTCAAATATGTAGAGAACTGAATTAAATTTATAAGAATACAAGTCATTCCCCAATTGATAAATGGTCAAAGGATATAAACAGGCAGTTTTCAGATAGAGACGTTAAAGCTATGTATAGTCACGTGAAAAAATGCTCTAAATCACTATTGATTAGAGAAATTCAAATTAAAATAAGCCTGAGGTACCACCTCACACCTATCAGACTGGCTAATATGACAGAAAAGGAAAATGATAGATGTTGGAGAAGATGTGGGAAAATTGAAGCACTAATGCATTGTTGGTGAGCATTCTGGAGAGCAATTTGGAACTATGCCCAAAGGGGTATAAAACTGTACATACCCTTCGACTCAGCAATACTACTTTATCCCAAAGAGATCATAAAAATGGGAAAAGGACCCACATGTACAAAAATATTTAAACAGCTCTTTTTGTGGTGGCCAAGAACTGGAAATTGAGGAGACTCCCATCAATTGGGGAATAGCTGAACAAGCTGTGTATGAATGTGTATGAATGTAATGGAATACTATTGTGCTATAAGAAATGATGAGCAAGCAGACTTCAGAAAAACCTGGACTTATATGAACTGATGCTGAGTGAAATGAGCAGAACCAAGAGAACACTGTACACAGTATCACAGTGATGATCGACTATGATAGGCTTAGCTCTTCCCAGCAATACAATGATCCAAGACAATTCCAAAAGACTCAGTATAGGAAATGCTCTCCACATCCAGAGAAAGAACTGTGGAGTCTGAATGTGGACCAAAGCATTCTATTTTCACTTTTTTCCATCTTGTGGTTTTCCCCTTTTGTTCTGATTCTTCTTTCACAACATGACTAATGTGGAAATATGTTTAACATGGTTGTGCATGTATAACCTATGTCAGATTACTTATTGTCTTAAGGACACAGGAGGGGAGGGAGAAAAATTTGGAAGTCAAAATCTTGTAAAAATAAATGTTGAAATCTAGCTTTACATATAATTGGAAAAAATAAAATGCTATTAAGTGGAAAAAAAAAGGACGAGACCTGATCATCTGCTTTGCCTCTGCCTTTTGTGAACTAGGGGATTTTCCCATGTGACTTGCAGCTGAAGCCTTCCCTACGCATTGTCTTCTCTATTGGAATGAGAGCTCCTGAGAGTACCCTACTAACTTACTTTTCTGTCTCTAGCCCTATTACTTTGAACAGTGCTTGGCACATAATAAAAACTTAAAACGCTTCACTCACTCACTCACTAGGTAGGAATTATTTCTTCTTCCTCTTCATATACTCAGAGCTGAATGCAAAGCCTGTATACAATGGTGTTTAATAAATGCCTATGAAATGAACGAATGAAGAATGAGGAGTGGCCTTCATAGGGAAGCACTCTTAAAGAAAGTGACCTTGGGAAAGTCACTCACTCTCCTTGGGCCTATTTCTTCCTTTGTAAAAACAGAGGGTTGGGCTCCATAGTTTCTAAGGTCCCTTCACTCTAAACCTGGGATTCTAGGACCCCCAGCATCTGTCCTCATGTCTTGCCCACTTTTATTTGGGGTTAGGCTTGGGGCTTTGTTGGAATAGAGAACTTCTTTTGAGAAACCTTTCTCAGGCAGAGCTGTGTCTGTTCAACAGTTAAGTCTTAGAACAAGTGTGCTTAACCTGGGCTCTGTGAAGTCAAGCTATAAACTGGATAGCTATAGTCCAATGGAATTGGCTTCCTTTGTAATGCCATTTGTTTTGTGCATTTCACAACATGATTGTGAGATGAGGTCCATGGGCTTTATCAGACTAACTGCCCAATGGGATCAGGGCAAAACAAGGTTAAGAGCTCCGGTTTAGAAAGGCGAACATAGGAGGCACTCCATAAAGGAGCATTGAATTGGATGGTTATTTTTGTGCATGATATATTCCCCCTACCACCATTACACCAAAATCTGTATGAGCATATAGAGTGGGTGCCCCATCAATACTCACACTTTATGAAAGGAAGCTGAAAATATCAATGCCTCACCTGGCCAGGTCATTCTAAGATAAGATTCCCTGAAGGTGCCTCACACTTTTGAACTTTCTAGAGGAAAGCCTGAAAGAGAAAACTGGGACCTGGGCACTTAAAAGCTGGCAGTGAGCATCTTGATTAAGACTCTAAAATGACAGGGGCCACCAGGGCACTCGGTGCCAAGCCAGCGCCTGCTCAGGTTGGCCTGTGGCGTGGGGGAGGGAAGAGGCAGAGAACAGCAGGTGAGGAGGAAGCCCAGCAGCAGGAGCTGAGGAGGCAGTTCTGAGGACGCTGTTTGGTTTTATAATTGGATCCTTCAATGTATGTATTTTAAGAACGCACAGCATCAGAGCCATGGGGAGGTGGCAATGCTTCTCTGCCTCAGGAGAGCTGGTTAAGTCACATTTCTCAGTGGTGGCAGCAGAGCAGGGCTGGACAGGTGCCCCCACCCTCTCCTGTAGCAGCTTCTGCTCAAATTTGACCCAAAAGCTGGATGCTAACCACAGCAGGGGCTTTGGGGAGCCAAGATTTCCCAGTGTGGGTCCCTCCCATTGGTTGGCACAGATCCCAACCTCCTCATACCTTAGTAGGTGGATTCACACATGGTTGTGGCCAAGCAAATCTGGTGGCTGGGCTGGCCTTCTGGTGAGCTGGGACAGTCTCCAGACAACATCCATGCAGTCTGTCACTTGGCCTGGGCCTGATGCCCATCAAGCTTGGTAGGGTTCACCCCAGCTCGTGCCCTGGGGTCACTGCCTGGAGGGCCCGGGCTCAGCATCGTATCACAATGAGACATCAAAGAATCCCATCAGCAGATGGGTCATAATAAGGGCTGACTTCTATAGAACTCTTTCTAGGCACCAGAGAAGGGATCCTTAGAGTCTGAATCTGAAGAAGAAGAAGCAACCTACAAGGTCATCTGGTCCCATTTGTTCATTTTAAAAGTGGAGAAACTGAGTCCTCCATGCTATCCTGGGAGCTATCCTTGGGAGCTCTTATTAACCATTTTCTCACCCAGAGCCCAGCCCAGAGCAGTTAATAAACCTTTCCTTATCATGGGCTCATAAGACCATCTGGCTAGAGCTGGAAAGAACCTCAGAAGCCAAAGTCCTACTCATTCATTTTACAGATAAAGAAACAGAAGCTCCAAAAAGTTAACATGCCCAAGTTCACATAGTTAGTAAAGGTTTGATGGACTAGGAGATGAACTTGGGTCTTCCTGACTTCAAGTTCATTGTCTACACAAGGTTGTAAAAGTCAGAGCTGGAATTTGAACCTGACACCAAATTCCAGACACTTTTCACCAAATCAGGAGCCTTGGATTCGAGTCTTGACTTTGCCCTTTATTAGATGTATGGTCTTGGGCAAAGGCGACCTCCCTCTGCCTCATTTTCTCACCTGTAAAATAAATAAAATAAAACAGAAACTTTCTCTCTGAGAAAGAGGTCTTGAGGCAAACACTTTGTAAACTATAAAGCATTATAGAAATGTAAGCTACAAGAAACTATCTGACCCTTTAGCCTGGCATTCAAGGCTTCCTATGACCTGGCTAAAACCTACCTTGGGGCACTTGGGTGATACAGTGGATAAAGTGCTGGGCCTGGAGTCAGGAAGACCTGAGTTCAAATCTGGCCTAGCTATGTGACCCTGGACAAGTCACTTAACCCTCATTATATCAGTTTCCTCATCTGTAAAATGAGCTGGAAAGGGAAATGGCAAACCACTCCAGTATCCTTGCCAAGAAAGCCCAGATGGGTTCACAGAGAGTTAGACATCACTAAAACAACAAAAACAACAAAACCTTTCTTTCCACTTCCTCTCTGTTTCATGCCCATCTATGTACTCTAGGCTCCAGAGAACTGGACTACTCATCATCCCGGAGGCACATCCCATGTTTCCTGCTTCTGTCTTTATTTACCATGTCCTTCATTCCAGCATGCCTCCCACCCTCCAACTTTTAAAAATTATATGCAATGTTAGATATCCAGCTCCATCCTGCCTCACCCAGAAATCTTCCTTGATTATCAGAAGTGATCTTTTCCTCCTGGACCCCTTGCCTAATAGCCTTCATTCATTCAGCATGCTCTGCTTTGTATCTGAATTATTGGTGCATGTACCTTATTCCTCCCAACTAGGCTGCAAGGTCTTGAAAGACAGTGCCTTACTGGTTTCTGTCTCCTCCAGTGCTCAGAATAGGATTGTACACAGTAGATGACTAATAAATGTCTACTGAGGTCAATCTATTCTTTGAATAAATCTTGGGGAGTTGGGTATCATTTTAGAAGAACCCTCAAGCACATAACATCCATCTATGTATCCATTCATTAAACATTTATTTGATGTGTACAGAGTCCTATGTCTGGTGCTGGGGGAGAGAAAAGGTATAGATATAATATAATCCCTGCCTATAGGGAATTTGCTGCTTCTTAGGAGGTTAAGGCCCAGATAATTAACTTTATTACCCTGTATTGTATGATAACTGCAGTGAAGAAAAAGCAAAAACTAAGTGTTATGTGAGGGCTGAGAAGAAAGGTCCAGAAAAGAGGATTAGGATAGGCTTCCTAGAAGTGGTGTTTGAGTCATAGTCGTGAGGAAGGTTTTGCACATCTGGTTGGTACTAAGCTGTTTATTTTCCTCCTCATTCTTTTTTATAGAGCTCCCATTTCCTTTCCCATCTTTTCTCTAGAGTTCTAATCTCATTTAGATAGATTAAAACTCTTGCTTTATTTCTTCCACAGTCTTGGCAATGTATGAATGTCTTTGAGGCTTTGCTTCTAGATGACATGTTTTGCAAGAGCCCTTAGCTTCATAATATTTATTTATAATTGATGATCTGCTCTTGACTCATTTCTCTGTTTTCTTTTGTTTGCTTGTTTCTCTAGCCTTGCTTTCTGAATTGGGACTTTGTTTTGGGGCCAGCCATTGCACACTTTCGGAAAGAATAATGAAGCCTTCTCTGCTACTTATCTGTATTATTTGGAGTCCAAGTAATGAACACTGCACTCTTCAAGGATTTCAGAAGCATCTGAGGAGTATCCTGTACTTGAGGCCATCTATGTGGGATAGTTTGGTCCAGGATACCTCCTGATTGTTTCCCTGAAGGTTTATTCCTGTCCCCCTGGATTCTGAGCCTTCATTTGGGGCTAGGGAAATAGCTGATGGCCTCAGATACCCTTAGATGAACCTCTCATCCAGGTACCCTTGGTTCATACTTCCATCTCCCTGACCCCTGGCATACGACTTCAGGCTCTAGGCTTCCCTGGCTCTCCTCTGCTCCTTGCACTGGAAGACTTCTATGTGCCATGCTCCCAAGCTGGGCTTTCTGGCTGGACCCCTTTCCCAGTGTCTGCAGGCTCTTGGCTGTGTCTTTGTTTGGGACTAGTCTGGCAAAATGCACTTACTTTGATTTCTTGATCATTTCTCAGTCCAGTGGTCTTTTAAAAATCCTTGCTGTAGTAGTTTGGAAAGAACTGGCCTTTTATGCTTCTTTTCATTCAGCCATCTCAATTAAAGCCTCTCAGATAGCATTTGAGTTAGGTTTAAGATATTCCTTATTATAAACTCAATAATTATATCCAAGTCAAATAATCATAGACACAAAATAAGAAATAAAATCTTACCTAAACTCTCAGCAAAATAGGATCAAGTGAGTCAATGGATCACAAACAAAAGATACTTTTATTCTGTTCTCAAGTCTGTTGGAAGCTCTGCTCCATTAGGACCTGTTTTTATCACACACACACACACACACACACACAAACACACACACACACACAAACACACACACACACCAGACACAATATATCTACAAACATGTAGTTGTTCTCTGTGCACACAGTTCTGCTTCTGCTGATTTCACATGTCATCACCTCATTTAAGTGTTATTTGAATTAGGTTTTGAGGGAAGAGGGAGGGGGCATTCTAGGCATTGGGAACAGTGAGAAAAGGCTTTGAGGTGGCCATATTAATCCTCTCCATATGTGTGACTCTCCAGACAACAGGACAACTCATTATTCTTGGTACACAGCCAATAATTTCCCATAAATATGTGTTTACTCCTACCTTTCCCTAGGCCCAGTGTGTTCCACTCTCCTGATTGTTGATATATCTCCTAGGCTTCAAGTTCTAGATCCAAAGCCTCTTCCTCCAGGGAGCCTTCCCTGATCTCCTCCCTTGCCTCTCCCGATCAGGAGTGATCTCTCTAACCTTTTTGTTTGTACTTCTTTTCAGATACGTAATCTAATTTTGTACTCTGTGAATGTATGTGTTTGTGTGTATGTGTATGTGTGCCCTTGTAAAACTATAAATTCCTTGAGGACAGGAACTGAGTCTAATTTATCCTTCCTTTGTATCATCGTATTTTCCTCAGCACCTAGCTTAGCACTCTGAACTTGGCAGGTTCTCAAGACACACTTGTTTAAGGAACAAAGGCAGGATACGAGAGACATCTTAGGAAGATTACTCTAGAAGGGGCATGGAAGATGAGCTAGAGGGGAAAGAGACTGGAGGCAGGGAGATCACTGGAAGTCAATTATTCATTCAACATTTATGAGATATCTACTGTGTCCAGAAAATTGTGCCAGTCACAACAGGAGGTAAAAGGAATCAGGATTTAGGTGAGAAAAAGTCTAAGTAAGAGCTATCCCCCCAAAAAACCCTGAAATCCTATAACAATCAGCCCTCAGCCCCACAACTACATCTCTAGCTCTTGCCCCAAGAGGTAAGGTGTCTGAGGATGGCAAGTGCTGGCCAAGGTGCTGCAGGCCAGGGTCTTTTTTGGATTCAAAGTATTGCCAGGACTTCTCCGCAAGAGGACTTTAGATGTCAGTTTCCAGAGACCCTTGATTCCCAGGCAGTCTGAGCTTCTCCCAAGAAGTGTGGAATTTCAGGTTCTTTTCCCAAATGAATTCACAGTTGCAAAAATAAACCAGCCCTACTGAGCCTTTTGTGCGATGACAGGGAGTGAATGTGGGCGCCAAGTACAAGGGGGAAGGAAAAAGATGCAGATCCCCAAATAGAGATGGGCAGATCTGAGACATCAGGGATGAGGGCTGGACCTTCGGGCATCCCAATGACCCTGCACTACTGTACTTGCTAATAATTGGGCTAATCATCATTATAGTGAGAGTCCAGAGAATAATCCCAAAATCTCATCTCCAGAAGTGCTTTTACAGTTTACAACAACCACTCCCTACATCCTAGACCACCATGGAACTTGAGACTAGTACTTTACCAGCACAGGCTACATAGCACAGCCAATAGAGGCCAGGTCCGGATTCAGGAAGACCTTATTCCTCCCAATTAGACTGTGAGCCTTTGGGAGCCCTTGGGAGGCAGGGCCTTATTGACTGGTCTCTTCCAGTGCTCAGAATAGGACTCTGAGGTCAAATCCATCCTGGCAGGGAGACCTGAGACAGTTCACTAAGGGGCCTCTCAGTGGTCCCAGGCAACTCTCAAGACTAGAAGTCCCAGAGCAAGGGCTGTTCTGCTTGGGTGGAGAAAGTTTTTCATTGGAAGCTGCCTATGATTAATTTATAGAATGACAGGGTCACAGGTCTTGAGATTCATCTCTATTTTATAGCCCCTGATGTCCAGGGAAGTTGCAGGACTTGTCCCTAGTCATGTAATTAGTAAGTGTCAAAGGAGTGATTTGAACCCAGCTCCTCTGACTTAGTACCAGTATTTTTTTCACTATAAAAGGAGCTTGAGCTCCTTTCAGAAAAAAAAAGAAAAACCGTCATATTTACAAAGCTCCAATTACAATGATGATGTCCTAGGTCACCTCTCCGACCACCCAACAGACTATCTACAAGTTGACAATAACCTCCAAGTGACACACACCCATACAGTCACCTTGTACCATGGTCACTGTAAAGGAGGCCTGGCATCATAAGAGCATTTGTTTGTGAGTCGAAGACCCACTCCAGGATGCATCCTGGCCGTGAAGCTTATTGGCTGGATGACCTGGGTAAGTCACTGCCTTTCTCAAGCCTCAATTCATTGACTTATAAAATGGAGACCACACTTGCAAAAACTATGCCATGGGAGGTTGTTGTGAAAAGGCAGAGAAACAATGGGCTGGGTGATGCTTCTTGAAGCTTTAATGGAGTGGGAAATGTCAGCCCATCTCGTCATCATATCACTGATAGTCAATCAGTCAACAAGCATTTATTAAGTCCCTAAGGCAAGTTACTTAACTTTGCTCGCCTTGGCTCCTCCTCTGTAAAATGAGCTGAAGAAGGAGATGGCAAGCCACTCCAGGGCATTTGCTAAGAAAATCCTAAATGGAGTGCGGAAGAGTTGGACATGACTGAAATGACTCAACAACAACAAAGATATGCCAGGTGCTTGCGGGGTGCCGGATTTACAAATAACAGTAACAACAATATTGATGGTGACAATTAACATTTATGTGACACCTACTATGTGTTGGGTGTTAGGGTATTACTACTACTACCACTAACAACTAACATTGACATAGTGCCTACTATGTGCCATGCACTGTACTGGATGCTGGGCATATTCTTCTTCCTCCTCCTCCTCCTCCTCCTCTTCTTCCTCCTTCTTCTTCTACTGCTGCTGCTGCTTCTACTACTACTACCACCACCACGAATGAACATTTTATAATGCTATGTTCCAAATACTATGCTGGGTGTTAGAGATACAACTACTACCATTTATCTAGTACCTACTGTGTGCCAAGTGTTGTGATGAGCACTTTACCAATGTTATCTCACTTGATCCTCACAACAACCTTGGTCCCAAGAAAGCCTAAGTGACTTGCTTAAGCTGACACAGCTAGTAAATGTCTGGAGCTGGATTTGAACTCAGACCTTCCTGGCTGCAGACTCAGCACTCTGTCCATTGTGTCCCTTAGCTGACCAAAAATGAAATCATCTCTAACCTCCATGATCTTCTAGGACCTACACCCCTCAGGGCCGAGCCCAGCTCCCTGCACAGAATCTGTTTGTAGAGTTTAATAACTGAGGCAACTCAAACCCAAGCCTTCTGATCCCATCCCTCCACCCCCCCACCTCTGTGAAAACCTTCTTGATTTTGCCTTTCCCAGAGAAGCTGCTTTTTGAAAGACATTATGGTCCAGTGGAAAGAGCCCTGGTCTTAGAGCCCAAAGCCCTGGATTCAAGGCTCTGTTCCAAATGTCATTAGCTTTTTGATTTTGGATACATTATTTCTCCTCCTCTAGGTCTCAGTTTCCTGATTTATAAGATGAGTTGGAGGAGTATCTCACAGAGCTGGTGGTGAGCCTTCACACTTTAGGGGCTGCAGCAGCAGTAACTGTCATTATCATGTTAGAATCTCTCAGGTAGTAGACCCTCTAACAGAAGAAAGCTTCTAAAAAGCCTTTTGATTTGTTGAAATTGGAGCTGCTGCATGTACTATATTTACCCACAAGTCACTTATTTAGGACTTGAGGCAGCCATCATCTATGCCGTGGAATAACTTGCACTGGGGAAAGGCTGGCTCCCTATGGACCTTCACCCTGGGTCTGGGATGGTCCAGGCTCTGTTTAAGGGCTGTAGCCCCACCTACCTCAGCCTAAGGTTTTAATAGCAAGCCTTCAGGTCATCTAAATGGAGGCTGCACAACACCCTCTGAGGTCCTTGTGCATTTTCTCAAGTCAGGGACAATCAAACTTGTAGAAACCATTCCTGATTATCTAAATGATTCCTTAAAATAATAAAAACCAGATAGAAGCAGAGACTTAACTACTGTGGACACTGTTATGTTTAGAGATGGAGAACTGGGGCTGAGACTAGGGTCGGTGGCCATTATAAAAACCGTTATGGGTGGCCCTCTAGAGTTTCCAAACTCTATTCCTAAAAAATACTGAAATGAAGTGGAATGAGCCTTGGCCAAAGAGGCAGGAGACCAATGAGTCCAACTTAGTACCCACATGCAGCTTCTGTATTGCTGATAAGATTGATGATCCATACAGGTGGATGTCACCTACTTGGTCTTTATTTGTGTGGATTGTTAATCTGATCTCATTTGAGTGGCTATAAATTTTATGGAGGAAATCCTGGGGTGTTTCAACTAATTGATGAAAAAAATCCACGTTGATTTTATCATCATCTGCAAAGAGTAACATCAGGAGGGCCTCTAGCTTTACAAGGAATCCTTCATCCATTGGTACTTTGGATTTGATATCTCCCAGGGCAATGCCAAAGATTTTTAATCATCCTGACTTCCTGCTTTGTGCTTTGGTGGAATGAGCAAATAAATGAACAAATGAATGAGAGAATGAATAAATGAAGAATGAACAAGTGATTGAGTGAGAGTGAAAAGATAAATGAGTGTGTGGATGAGTGAGTGAATGAAGAAATGAATGAACAAGTGAATGAATGAGCAAATAAGGAAATGAATAAACCACAGAATAATTGAACAAATGAGTGACTACATGAATGAGTCAATGAGTGAACAAATGAGTGACTGAAATATCTTCTAAATCCTCTGGGAAAGATCAGTTTATACAGTATCAGAACCCCAAAAAGGGACCCTAGATGTCATCTAGCCAGCAAAACAATAAACAACACTATGTGAAACTGCCCAAATCTCTCATTTACATATGGACCAACTGAGGCCTATAGAGAAGAACTCTCAGGTGGTAAAGGGGCGGAGCTGTAATTTGGACCCAGGCTTTCTGACTCCAATTTCAAATTCCCCTCTGCCACACTGACTACCATCGACTATGTTGTATTTATTTACAAAACTAGAAGCCTACAGTTGATCTAGATCAGGGGTTCTTAACCTGGTATCCATGGACCACTCCCTCCCACCCCCACCCTCACCCCATCCCCCACACACACCATGGGTCTATGAGTAGATTCAAGGGGATCTGTGAACTTGGAAGAGAAAAAAGAGACATTTTTATTTATACTAACATCTAGTGGAAACTTAATATTTCCTTCAATTATGAAGGCAAGTTACAAACATTCTGAGAATATTTTAAAATCTCCCAATAAACCAGGGCATTAGGTAAATGAGCCACACACCCCTCAGAGCCGTCTAGGGTAAATGAGACTCAACCATCCTAATCCTTGGGAGACACAGAGTCCAGAATCCTAAGTTAGAATTTGGAGACCAGACTCTCTGATCTGCAAGCCAATTTCATGGGTCAGCCAGGAGCTGCACCTTGCTTGATTTTAGAAGCATTTTTAAACATCCAATCTGACTGCACCCTGGAAAAATTAGGAGGCAGAGAAGGGAGAAAGAGACCAGAACGATGAATTAGGCCCAGCAAGAAAATGACACAAATCTGTTTCCATTCAGCCAAACAACCTTCATCAATGCTGACTTCCTTGGAGTGCCTAGTGCTGCTCATCAGGGCCCAGTTCATCTTTGCTAAGGTTACTGCCATCCTTGGCACTGTGTGGGCTTTGTAAACTCCATTTCCAAGTGTATTATCTGAAAGTACCAGGCATTTGGAAGTCATATGCCAAACACAATTACAGCAGGCAGGTTCTCTTGGGTGCTTGTTCAGCTCAGGTTTTCGTTTCTGTGTATATGAGAATTCCATTGTCCACCTCAAAATAGCTAGACTTGGATTAGAGTCAGAGGTCTTCCAGTAACTGACAAGTCTCTACTCCTCTCTTTGTCTCGGTTTTCTCCTCCTCTGCAGAATGATAGGGTCAGACTAACCAATTTCTAAAGTTGTCCTCCAGCTCCGACATCATATGATATCTTTCTGGATGATCTTGTCTATGTTACTCAGTTTCCTCATCTGTAAATAGATATCACAATGTTTGCTGTTAGACTTTGAAGAGATGACAGCTTTGTGCCAAGGTGAAGAGGGTTTGTCACTGCCTGTGGTACAAATTTCCCCATATGTTATAAAAGAGAATGTCAGGGTGTTTTCCTGATGTTAGCAGTTGGTAGAGTAGATGAAGTTGGAAGCCATTCCCTGAGTGTTTGTGACACTGTCAAGAATGGAGTATAAAGTGGGCAGAGAATGGAGTGTGTGTCACACTTGGAGTGACGCATGGGGTGCATTAGAGTGCTTAGTGTTACTATTGTGTGCAAGGTGAAGGAATATGGCTCAGTCTACGTGAGTGTGTGGAGGTGGTGTTCATCCTGGCATCATTTCTCAGGTGTTTCTCTTCTCTAGTGAGTCATCCAAGGATCACAGGTAGAGAAATGGAAAGAACCTTGGGAGTCATTGAGTCTGGTTTAACTCCTTTATTTTACATATGAGGAACCAAGTTACTTTAAGTGACTTGAACCAAAAGCACATAGGTAATGAGTGGGTGGAGCGAATCGCAATCCTCTGGTTCCAAAGTGCGGTATTCTTACCACTGCACCTTGCCCCTCCTAGTGGGGGATAAAACAGGGCTAATTGGCTATCATACATGTGCCAGAGCCGGTCAACAAAACTCCGGCCATCCTAAAATCAATCTGTGTGCTTGGGATAGCACCCACTGGGCCCCAGTCTCATCTGTTAAAATAGGAGGTACCTGCTTCCATCTACTGCCTTAATTCTCAATTATCGTCACACTCTTTGGAGGGCGGTTCATCTCAAACCTTCAAGGATCCGTGCCTGAAAGTCTCCTGAAATGCACCCTCAAATCCTGGAGGATCTACATCTGACCCCCCACCTCAGCCCGCACATACACACACTTTGTGTCAGTTACTCACACTTCTTCAGTCTGAACACACTGATCATAACAAAGTACTCCTATCTCATAAGAGTTGGTTCCAAGCCCTAACTAACCCTCCACCCACCCTCTGTTTCCTACATGTTCTCTCCACCCTACTTTTGACACATGTTGTCAAAAACAACCAGGGACAAATGTGGACAGAAAGCTCATTGTTTTTCCAGCCAAGAGCACAAGTTGGTGAAAAGTTTATCCCATACCTTATTACAATCCTAGAAAAGGAGAACATAGTTGCCACATAGAGAAATATATCTGTGAGTAACTGAGCTTCTGAATTCAATGCATATGCCACAGTAAGAACTAGAGTCAAGAAAAGCAGAAGACAAGGAAAGATGAAACTGAATGGAGGCTGATTCTAAAATAAGACCATTCCTGTCAAGAAGGGAAAATTCAGAACCTCTTTCTTGTTGCCCTGGGGCCAATTTCAGGCATGCTTGTGCCACTTAGTACCAGCATCTGAAGATCACCATTCCTGGGGTGGGGATGTCCATGGAGGTAACACAGGGAGCAGTGGTGTCAGGATGGAGATAATCCACTAATGGGCAGCATTGAGTCCTCCCTTCCTGATACCTCTTCAAAGGCAACACTTCCATGCCCTACTGTACAGATGCATAATAAGGAAAGTGCTTGATAAAATGATGCCCTAAGTGCCATGGAAATAGGAGAAAATGACAAGCCCAGAGCCCCTTGGCTCAGATGTTAAATCAAGACTTCGATCCTGGGAAAGACACTTAGCTGATTATGGAATATGCACATCATGGGGGGATTCCATCTCTTCATCAGCCATATGGTCCTGGTGACTAATGACTGACTTAGGGGCCAGTGGAGGAGGATGGGGAAGAAACCCATTTCTTATCTATTTGCCTATGGGAGAGGGGGATGACTGGGGGTGCTTTACTCAAAACTGAGCATGTGTGGACATAATAGGACCATAAAGGTGGGAGCTGGAAAGAGATCATCACATCTAACCCCCTTATTATGCATATAAAAAAGCCCAGAGTCAAGAGTAGATTTGCCCTATGATCAAACAGCAACGATCATGCTAGATCCTGGCTGTTCTCCCCTGTTGGTCAAATACTTTCTCCTCACCTCAGTGGGGGAAAAGTCCTTTAAGTAGGTACTTGATAAGTAAGTAGGGGCTTAAGAAATAAGTACCGTATTTCCCCAGGTAGAAGACAAACAGCCTTTTCAAAAAATTTATACACTGTTTGTAGATTTTTTTTACTTGCATTTCCCACTTTTTCTGAGCTTGTTGTCTTTGCACTCATTGTTTTGCATTTGTTACCGGTAT